>BTPG01000002.1:35560671-35616605 GCA_036245525.1 Semisulcospira habei
GCTCCAGCAGATAAGCACGCTCATGCAATGCACATTTTCAGCTAAGCTTGTGAACTTAGCGCTAAGCAAGAAATTTGCGCGCTAAGCAAGCATATGCAACCCACCCCAGGTATTTATCTTCCGACTACGCTCCGGCCATAACAAACTGAACTGGCATCTCCACACCAAGTTTGGAATTGGCCAGTCAGACCAGTGCCCATGCAACTCTGGTAGCATGACAACAGACCACGTGCTACAGACCTGCCCCACGTTCACAACCCTCAGACGAAGACACTGGCCGGAAGAGACAGAGGTGTCCCGCAAGCTCTATGGAGGCCTGGAGGACCTGCGGCGCACGGCAGCATTTACAGAGGAGACCGGGCTCTCCATATAATGAGTGTTCGAGGAAGAAGAAGAATTTACCCGTGATTATGCCGATTCTGAGGACTTTTAGTAATTGAAGCTGAAAATTTAATATACCTTACTATTTGTGAGCAGTATATGTCACTTTGGCCGAGGTTGGGTCGGCGCCGAGTTTGGGACCCAACAATGGCTATCAAAAGTGAACAACAGACGGTTTCCAGATACTTCTTTTCCGGTGACTTGGAGGGAGTTACAACTCATTCAAGGTACTCCACGCCAACCGCTGCGAAAGTGTTGTGTAGCGTTCCCGACGGCAACGCTATACGACACTTCCTCAGCTACTGATCGAGGTGAGTTGAATGAGTTAACTCATTCAGCCCCGACACACCACAGCAAAACACCACAACAAGACATGGATCGAGCATGCTACTTCAAGGGTGGTGCTAGAACAGCTTGGCACCCATACGCGCCAAGCTATTCTGGCACCACCATTGAACTATCATGCGCGATCTGTCTCTAGAATTGTAATGCAGTCCTTCAGAGGGCAACTTCAAAATGTGGGGATTTCGTTCCTGGGCCATAATGTGTTAATATAACGCTGCATTTCAACATCTGTAGTAGGTAGCCTATATATACATTCAGACATGAAAAGCGCATTTATCGTTAGTGCCGTATAATTATATGTCAATTTAAAAGATAATAACAATTGTTTTTCTTCTTCGGGTTTATTGCATATTGGTTGTTATCCGCGAAAACCACCCACTGGGCGGGATAAGACAATAAAACAAATAGATTGATTGATTGATTGATTGTACATTGCTTAACGTCCCGACAGCAACAAGGCTTTCTCAGGACGTGCCTGCACTGCTTGTGAAAAAAAAAAAACCAGAACATTGAATGTATGTCGCCAGCCGGTCAAATACGTTAAATAAACCTAACAAATGGGGCCTAAATAAAGCTAAGACCACTTAGCAACACACATCCAATATCAAGAGCTACAGGCAGTGCAGACAGTAGGGAGAGTTTTAAAAAGGCAAATACAGGTGAATGGACAAAGGGTAGACAGAAACACATGCCCCAGAATAGAGAGAAAAACCCACCCTGTGGGGCTGACCAGGGTGACCCTGGGAACTAAAAAATACCTAACCCCACCCAAGTCCCCCAGGGCAGACCCGGGTGGGGTTAAAACAAATAGAACATCAACAACAAAGAGAAGAAGAGAAAAGAATGAAACTTGGGGGAGGTTCTGTCCGAGAGATTTGAAAAACGAAAGAAAAATAAACCAACGCGTGAATGAGTGAAACATGAAGAGACAAACGAATAAATAGATGAAACACATACTAGCTAGCTAGCCTGTCAGCAAGCGAAGCCAAGACAAGACAGACTGAGAAATTAGTAAAATAATCTCCTAGTGAACAGACGACAAAAGTACATGCGCAAGGGTTCACGTCGTGGAATTGCACGTCTCGAACCATGTGTGGCAGTATACACGCGAACCAGCTGTAGGCGCTAATGTGTGTCACTCTCCGTTATCATCATTGAATTTTAAATGTGATAACCAAGGCACATTTCACACTCGGACGTTTATTTTGCCACATTAGATATCCAACTCACGCACGTCCGTCGAATGAACAGCATGTGTGCGTTTTTCAAACACTCATCGGCCGCGTTTATCTTGTGAGCACTGCACACGAACGAATGTAGTTTTAACCCCTTCCACTGCCCAATAGTTAACTGCAAGAGACATAGATCCACATGAGCCCCCGCAGTTGCGGGGGCTCATGAGGATCTATGCCTCTTGTTGACCCCACTTTGTTTCCATGTTCTTGATAACTGGGGCTCTTCTTAGGCGCTGAATTTTTTTTTAAAATCAGAAACAAAATCTGCCACCCTTGAAGGGGTTAAAACCATTATCTTTTTTGTCACACATGTCGGCATTCAAAATTCGCACCAACGTGTTCCTAGCCCAAAAAGTTCTCCGGGAAACGCATTTCGCATTACAAAAACTACAGTATCTTCCAAACGAAGCGAAACCACTTACACACGTGGTTTCCAGCGAAACGGACAGACATGTTATCATGATTGTGTAGTTCTCTCATTATATGTTTTTCAAATACGCTTGATAGACAAAAACGAAAGTCTGATGAAAGTGCATTTTCTGCTGGTTTAATGATGATGTAAGAAGTCGATGCTTTATAAAGTGAAAAATAAGGCGAATACTTTACAGAAAACGAACCCTACAACTTTCATTTGCGAGAACTCATGCACGCAATGTGGCATTTACCATATTTAAAGGCTTCCTGATACGAATATTATACAGCATTTTGAAGAGAAAAAAAAAAACAAGAAGCTTTCTAATGAGATTCCACTAAAATGCTCAATTTTTGGACGGAAAATTTGTTTCGTGCATAATCGTTTGTTTTTGTCTACCGTATTTTCAATACGGTAGACTTTGAAATGAGGCTGGTCGGAGCGCGTTCCGAAGAATGCACACGATGTGCTGGGCGGGCAGACCCCGAATCCTGGCAAAGAAGTAACAAGATAAAAATGAAGTCACGTCTAGCTACGCAAACCTTGCTAGAGAACGTACATTTGGCGCCAAACGGCGCACTCTCTCTTTCTCTCTCTCTCTGTCTCTCTCTCTCTCTGTGTGTGTGTGTGTGTGTGTGTGTGTGTGTGTGTGTGTGTGTGTGTGTGTGTGTGTGTGTGTGTGTGAGTCAGTGAGTGTGTGTGTGTGTGTGTGTGTGTGTGTGTGTGTGTGTGTGTGTGTGTGTGTGTGTGTGTGTGTGTGTGTGTGTGTGACAGCGATTAGAGCCCACATTTGTGGACAGACAAGCTTGAAACTTTAGAATATTTTCCTTACGTAAATTCTCCCGAATCAATTTGTTTTTTAATTTGTTAATTACGTTACAGTTTGACAGAGAATTCCTGTCGCTACACGAGCCCACAAAACGTACTTATGGCGGGAAGCGCCGTGTGTCCTTCTTTATTTGTGTGCACCAGCGTGTGTGTTGATCAGAGGTTGGCTTAAACAGGAGGGAAATAGATCAAAAGGATAAGCTTAAAAATATGAACAACTGTGAATGTTCCCAAAAGAAAAACGCATGTGAGCTCAAAACAATACGGTAAACTTTTAAAGTTTATCTTGTTATGCCTAAGTTGGGTTAAACACTCAATTTTATTTTCGACGTATTTACTATTACAATACTGTTTCACAAAGCACACATTTTGTACCTACATTTAGGAAAATAATGACCCCGTAGCCCATTAATGGAAGTCACAATCTATCAAGGGTCTAAAATTAGAACTGTTCTTGTGTTAAGCACACACACAGCCGTGTTCTACTTTTCTCTCACCCATTCTGCCCCCCCCCCCCCCCCCCACCCCGCCACACCCCCCCAAAAAAATAAATAAATAAATAAATAAAATAATAAACAAATAAACAAGAAAGACAAGGCCCTTATGGTTCACGTGTATGACCGATCCACTAATGTGTGACAATAAGTAAAGGGATGGCTTCTGCATCAACAAAAACCACGTTTCCTCAAATTTAATCAGTTTTCACTCATCTGGGAAACCCCTGTGAGCCTTGACTTTTGGCGGCAACAAGATTAACTTAACTTATACAATTTGAATGTCGTAAAAAGAAGGACTTTTTCTGCTCTTCTTATTGATATTGATTTCTTTAGCCCCTGTCGGGGTATGGAGAAATAATGAAACAATCAACATGTAAAACATTGCCTCATCTGTGCACACGCACACTCTCAAATGAATGTTTACACGTTCATTGTAGTATAAAAACAAGAAAGGCAAACCATTATGGCTCACGTGTATGACCAATTTACATACGAGTGAACTTTGTGACAATAAGTAAAGGGATGGCTTCTGCATCAACAAAAACCACGTTTCCTCAAATTTAATCAGTTTTCACTCATCTGGGAAACCCCTGTGAGCCTTGACTTTTGGCGGCAACAAGATTAACTTAACTTATACAATTTGAATGTCGTAAAAAGAAGGACTTTTTCTGCTCTTCTTATTGATATTGATTTCTTTAGCCCCTGTCGGGGTATGGAGAAATAATGAAACAATCAACATGTAAAACATTGCCTCATCTGTGCACACGCACACTCTCAAATGAATGTTTACACGTTCATTGTAGTATAAAAACAAGAAAGGCAAACCATTATGGCTCACGTGTATGACCAATTTACATACGAGTGAACTTTGTGACAATAAGTAAAGGGATGGCTTCTGCACCAGCAAAATCCATGTTATCTCAAAATGTAAGCAGGTTTCACACATTTGTCACCCCCCCCCCCCCCCCCTCTCTCTCTCTCCTCCCCCCCCCCCCCCCCCCACCACCACGTGACCCTTGACGTTTGTGATGAGTCGACTATATAAGACGGTCTTATCACCAGCTGCCTTGTGTGCCAAATTTGACAGAAAAAGTTGCAAAAATGTTGATAATACATACATTTTTTTTTAATTGGCATTTTACACACATTTGCTGGCCTCTTGTGACCCTTGACCTTTCCGAGGGGTCATCCAAATTAGTATGCATAGATAGGTCTTCCCATCAGGCATCTCTGTACCAAATTTGGGTTTGAAGTTGTGAATAGCATCTGAGAAAAAAACATCTTTTGTAAAAATATGGCTATTTTGGACCCATTTCCGGAGTTCTTGTGACTCTTGACCTTTCCGAGGAGTCATCAAAATTAGTAAGCATAGATAGGTCTTACCATCAGGTATCTCTGTACCAAGTTTGGGTTTGAAGTTGTGAATAGTATTTTGAGAAAGAAAAAAAATCTTTTGTCAAAATATGGCTATTTTAGACCTGTTTCCTGAGCTCTTGTGACTCTTGACCTTTCCGAGGGATCAACCAAATTAGTATGCACTGAAAGTTCTTACCATCAGGTATCTTCGTACCAAGTTTGGGTTTGAAGTTTTGAATAGTATTTGAGAAAAAATAAATTATGTCAAAATATAGCTATTTTTTACTTATTTCCTGATCCCATGACCTTGACCTTTGTGAGAGATCACTGAAATTGGTATGATTAGAAAGGTCTTGCCACAAAGTATCCTTGGGCCAAGTTTGAAGACCGTGGCTTGTATAGTCTCCGAGAAAATGCCAACTTTAAAGTTTACCACGGACGACGGACGGATGACCACTGGCCCAAAACATAGACTCACGGCTTTTGCTTCGCACGTGAGCTAATAACGGAAACAATAGAATGCGTGCAATAGAAGAGTTGTACTGATTAGGAAATCTGTTACGTATGCCTACTCGCATGGTGTGTAAAAAGAAGGGTAGAAAGTTCTTACTTGAGGCAAGACAACACTGAGAACCCGTTGTATCAGCAAATGCTAGCAATCCAAGCCCGTCCTGGAGCAGGTCGCTTTCAATCCGGTTAGTTGATTGTATATTGTTTAACGTCCCGAAAGCAACAAGACTTTGTCAGAACGTGCCTGCACTGCTTGTGAAAAATGATTGTATTGATTGTACATTGCTTAACGTCCCGACAGCAAAAAGGCTTTCTCAGGACGTGCCTGCACTGCTTGTGAAAAAAAACAAACTAAACAGAACATTGAATGTATGTCGCCAGCCGGTCAAACACATTAAATAAACCTAACACATGGGGCCTAAATAAAGCCAAGACCATTTAGCAACACACATCCAATATCAAGAGCTACAGGCAGTGCAGACAGTAGGGAGAGTTTTAAAAAGGCAAATACAGGTGAATGGACAACGGGTAGACAGAAACACATGCCCCAGAATAGAGAAAAACCCACCCTGTGGGGCTGACCAGGGTGACCCTGGGAACTAAAAAGTAGTTAACCCCAGGGCAGACGCGGGTGGGGAACAATCCGGTTAGTACAGAAGAAACAACAAAAGCTTACCCTCAACCATGGGGTCCATGAGAGGCGATTCCTCCGGTTCAGACATCCCGAAAGAATTCACTGTTGTTTTCTTCATGTCGCACAAAGATGATTTTGACTCAACACTGCACTCAATGTCTCATAATTACTACCCAAAATGTTCAGTAAATGTGCAGGCTACCGTGCACGAGACAACCCTTTTGATAAGATTTGGTAGACTATCGACACGGCTTTCCTAGCGGTCTGGGCAGACAAAACAAATTTGTCGCCCTTATCAGATTTGGTAGATTATAGACACGGATTTCTGTGGGCAAGGCGACATAAATTCTATCACCGGGACGCTTAAAACGTCAGGCGGACTTTCGCTGTAAATACGCAACGTAAATTGAATACCGCGGCATATCACTGTTACAAGTTAATGACAACACGCTTTTACTGTACGACTTTCGTTGACGATAAATCCCCTGACTACTGCTGACGATACCGTTGGGCGGAAAAGACGCGTAGTTACGGAGTTAGCTAGTGACGTAGTGACGCGTCCTTTCCGCCCAACGGTATCGTCATTAGCAGTCAGGGGATTAACAACACGCTTATGGCGCAATTCGGTTTCTGTCTTTCAAAGTCTGGAAAACAAATATTCAGATTGAATTTCACTGCTTCTGCAGTTTCCAATGCTCACTGACTTCAAACAAGTCTTGAAGGCCGATTCACATTCAATTCTATCCTGAATGCTTCTGCAATGTAAAAGGAAAGTAAACAAACAAGTTTTGTTTTTTTTAATTGTAACGTAAATAGCTTAAAGGCCCACTACCGCCGTAACTGTTCAACGGTACACTTCTGTAACAGATGGTTACGAAACACTACACACAGGTCTAGCTATGGTTCATTTAGACACAGGACAATCCAGTTCTGCACACGTCGTCTTTATATCAAGTAACCTGACAATGACTCCACTCCGTTCTAGAAATACAACACCATCAGTGCGAGAGACAGCTAAAAATAGACTGACACGCTAAAGGCTGCGCGTAATAAACAAGTGCGATTAGGCGTGTGCTTTTGCCGCGTGTCCCAACTGCTGTTAAAGTTCATTAGGTGTGTCGACAAGGCATACTAAACACAAATGGTGCTGAAATGTGCCTTCAGATTTATACGTAATGGTACTTTAACGTCTTTTGTGCACCGCGGGGTTGCTGTATTTTTTCAAAGACAAGGCACCGAATAGGGTCTGAACAAATTGTGACCACAGCTGGATTCGAACCCGTGACCTTTCGGACTAGAGTCGAGCGCTCTACCACGGCCGAGCCACCCAGATCCCAAGTAAACAAAGAGGCCGTGATGTCCCTGGAAATGTGTTTTCATTGAACTTATTTGAACATCTGCACTTCGCAGCACTATAGATAATCCTTATCTGCGCAAGGTCCCGTCACAATATTTTCTTTACAAAACACCGCCTCCTGACCATACATCGCCTACGGCACAATACACAGCACAGCGTGCTCCATAAACCTACATCGTTTCTGAACGCAGCAGCTAGTACCAGTGACTTGCACGCACAAAAGGGGTTCGCTGTTTCAAGATTCTCAACACCATGAACAGATTATCGCTATCACTGCTTATGCTCGTCTTAGTACCAGGCACAGGGAAACGGGCTTTCAACTCTGTCCTAAGCCTGTCAACGTGCTGCTTCCTGACTCGCATGCCTAAACCCGACACTGAACTACCTCCGTCAGAGTATACATAAATGAAAGTAATAAAAATCAATCTAGTGATAGCAAGAGACACAGATTATTATTGGCAAGAGGCATAGATTCGCATGAGCCCCTGCAGTCGCAGGGGCTCATGCGAATCTATGCCTCTTGCAGATGGTCGTGATGACATCTGTCACAAACACTGACACGTGTGAAGGCGATCGTGTAGTTTCGATCCAGCACACACGCGACAGCTGAGCCGATCGACGCAAAAAAAAAGTACAGCACACCAACAACGTTTGCGATACACCGTCGTAGTTAATTGTTACTGGGTTCTGACGTCAGACTGCTGTACTTGGGCCATCTCACCTGCGCACACTGGCTGTCTCTTTCATTTCTATCAGCGACTCGATACAGACAACCAGTGTTTTCACGGTGAGAACACACCAACCCACATAAAAACCAATCTCATCGGTCTTCAGCGTTTGGTTCGCACCGCAGCCTGTAAGTTCGAAAAGTTGTATAGATAAGCTAGTCTTTTTTTCTGACGGGGCAACCCTCCCAAAGAATACCTTCATTTTTTCTGCATTTTAACCCAGATGACCCCACGGCCACATTTCCCAAATTTCGGAGGTGTCACCTAACGACCATGTGCCAGTTGAAGGAGATGTATTGGCCATGATAATTCAAGGGTAGTGCCACTGAGATTAGCGTGGCGCCTTCAGGGATAATACCCTTGAATTAGCATGGTCAATCCATCTCCTGTTGTAGAGTGTTAGGGCTAAGTTTGAAAAGTTTTATAGATAAGCTAGTAATTTGTTACACATCATCGCAACCAAGAATACCTTCAATTTCCTTCATTTTAACCCATATAACTCCATGACCACATTTTAGAGGTGTCACTTAACAACTATTTACAACACCATACAGCAGGTGATGGATTGACCGTGATAATTCAAGGGTTGTGCCAGATTGGCTTGGCGCCTTATGGCGCCAAGCCAATCTGGCATTACCCTTGAATTATCATGGTCGATCCATCTCCTGCTGTATGGTGTCTGGGCGAAATGGATTAACCTGTACCATTTTATTGTGGTGCCCAAAGGACACTATCAGCATCTCATATCAAATCATGTTTGAAATGACGGCCATTTTCCTAATATTCAGGAACACAGAGCCCTACGTAATTACTTTCTACTTTTCTGATATATATCTACCATGAACTGCCCGTATAACGCTAGATGTAACACGTCAAGAGGTGCCAAGCTATTCAGGCACAACCTGTGAACTGTTTTAATTGATCTAAGTGTGAAGCAATTCTGGCACCACCTCTGAACTATCACTGTTGATCAGTCTCCTCAAGTTTAATGTAGGTCTTCAGAGGATGACTGCTAAATTTGGGAATTTTGATATTAACTCATTCAGCCCCAAAGCACTACAGCTGGAGGCGGATCAAACATGATAATTCAAGGGTAGTGCCAGATTAGCTTGGCACCTGATGGCGCAAAGCTAATCTGGCACTACCCTTGAATTATCATGGTCGATCCATCTCCTGCAACTAGTACTTAGACACTAGATTTTCTTGGCATCATCAGGTGCCAAGCTAATCTGGCACTGCTCTTGAACTCTCATGGGCCACACATCTGCAACAGCAGTACATGGTCGTTAGGTGACACCTCCCAAATGTAAGAAATGGAGCCACAGGTTTAATGGGTTAAATATTCAATGTTTTATACCAAAACAAATACAAATAAGCAACATACGGCATGATTTTTGTGCTTGTTCTTCCAGCTTATGGGAGCACCACTGTCAAACTATCATGATCAATCTGAACCGTAAAGTAGACTTTGGAGAACAACTGCAAAATCAGATAATTTTAACCTAACGGCCAAACTAGTCGCAACAACAAGTACAAACAAGTCCATCAGTACACTAGTGCGTAAATACAAAATATGACGAACTTGAAAACGTGCATCCTGCCACATTTTTTTTTTTAAGGGACATCCTGGTCAGTATATACTGACGAGCAAAAGTAATGTGACAAATTTTTAATCATAGGAAACACTAAACAAATGTGACATACGGGCCTGTGGAGGCGCTACAGAAGACCTGGGAGAGAGAGAGCCAAACTCCAAGTGTGATGGCGTTCGAGAAGAAGAAGAAGAAGACAAATGTGACATTTTTGGAATCATCAGAAACACTTTCTTTTGCTTGTCACTAAAGTGTTCCCATGGATTCCAAAAATGTCATATTTCTTTTGCTCGTAGTGTTTCCAATGATTCCAAAAATGTCGCATTTGCTCGTCACTAAAGTGTTCCCGATGATTCCAAAAATGTCATATTTTTTTTGCTCATCAGCATATATGAAAAGTCAAATCATAAAAGTCGGGAACATAGATCATTAATTATTTCTACTATTGCGATATGTATCTGCTGTCCTGTTTCACAGCGAATGTTGGAGCACTGGGAGCACATTTGTATGACAGGCTATAGTGTGCACAGATGTTGAAGAATAATATTACGCCTCAGCACATTGTGTTTCATCATGTGTACACTGTTTATTCTGAAAACAGATGTGCAAAACAGTCACATGGCAGAATTGCCAATAAACCAATCAACTAACCAATATGGCAGTTTTCTTTCACATAATCAGGCGTCACGCTGGTCTTTTAGTTTTCATGTATGCACCGAGTCAGTAAAAATGTGTATAACAAACAAGCAGAAAAAATGAGTTCACTCATTCAGCCCTGACACATCAAACCAAGACATGGATCGAGCATGATAGTTCAAGGGTGGTGCCAGAATAGCTTGGTGCCTACAGGCGCCAAGCTATTCTGGCACCACCCTTGAACTGGCATGCTCAATCTGTCTCAAGAATGGAAATACATAACATGTACAGTCCTTGGAGGGCAAATTCAAAATTTGGGAATTTCAGTCCTCGGGCAGAATGTGTTAATCTAGGAAACGGTTACAATGAACACACCATAATATTATATAGGCATGACTAAGGTGAAAAGTTACTAAATTCACTTGCATTTCTTTGTCATCACCGCTTTCGATCACCTTTAGAAAAAGCATGCCTTACCTATGGTCCACTCACTATATTTCACAACCAATCCCTGTTTACTGGGCTTCCCCTAAACTGTGTAAGGCCTCCCAAACGTGTATGATTTAAGCACAAAAATATAATAATTACGACCAGGGAAAAATAAAATTATGCGACAGCTGGCAAGCAGAATAGAAACTTAACCCTCTTGAGCATGCAATCACAGGTACTGCAGTTCCAATGACTGCATGCACAAGGATGTTAACCCATTCAGCCCTGACACATTACAGCAGCTTAATTAGCTTGGCACCTGAAGGCGCCAAGCTAATCTGGCACTACCCTCAAATTATCATGGTGGAGCCATCTCCTGCAACTGGTACACAGATATTATGCGACACCTCCAAAATATGCGAAATACAGCCATGAGGTTAAATATGTTAATGCCAGTATTGTATTCCGGTACTGCCCTCCAAACAAGTTCACTTTATGTCTACTGTATTTAAAAAAAGACTTTGAAAAGGGGGCCTGGGCAGAGCGCATTCCAGAGCATGCACATGACGTTTTTGGCGTGCAGTGCAGAAATTCTGGCAAAGAAGTAACAGGATAAAATGACATCACATCTAGCTATACAAACATAATATCAAGTGTGCTCTTTGTGGGTGCAAAATCCGAGTTTTCTCGAATTGTATGCATTTTTCACAAATTTGCGGCCCCTCCGTGACTCTTGACCTTTTTAAGAAGTCGACAGCATTAGCATGCATAGAAAGGTGTTATCATCCACTAACTTTATGCCAAATTTGATTGAAAAGTTTGCAAAAACTTTGATAAAAACTGTGACACTGTCACCCAAAATGCTAATGCTGTATTTTCAGTGCTGTCTGTAATTTTCCACCCTTCATCATCCTGGTAGCAGACACTTTTTTCCAAAGCACCAAAGCAGTTAACCCATTTAGCCCCGGGACCCTGCAGCAGGAGATGAATTGATCATGATAACTCAAGGGTAGTGCCAGATGAGCTTGGCACCTTCGGCTGTCGGGTACGATTAGGTCCATTGTGACCTTTATGCCCTAGGTGTGAAAATCATACTATGTTCTGCACCACTTTTTAGGAATCATTTGTAAAACAGTTAACTTTAATTTTTCATTTACGAAAAAAAAATCTTCTCATTAATACCTGCTTGATTTTTCATAAACAGTGTTTGTATAAGCCTGCTGTTTGTCCCAGCCCTGGGGCAGGTTTAGATCAAATTGTAACCTCTAAGTCCTAGGCATGAAAATCAGCAAGAAAATTGCAAAGTTGATTCTCTGATACTCAAATGTTAGTACTGCGATGAGTGACGTATAACATCAAGTCCTCGAGTCATCACTATGAACACAGCGTCGTGGCGTGAAGCTTGAAGTGATGTCATTTTGCTGCTCGTGCTATTCTTCTTCTTTAGAATAGCTATGCTACGCCAGACCACTGAGCTTGCTAATGGCGGGAATCGCCGTGTGTACGTCTTTATTTCTGTGTGCCAGTGTGTGTGGATCAGAGGGTGGGTTAGAGTAGAAGGACATAGATTCCTGTCGCTACAGGAGGCCACAGAGTGTATTAAAAGTGGGAAGCGCCATGTGTCCATCTTTATTTGTGTGCGCCAATGTGTGTGTTGATCAGGGGTTGGCTTAGATTGTCTGTTCGAGTCAAAGCATGAGAGAAATTTGCCTTTTGGCTCGTCATAAAACAACAATATAAGACACTAATAAACGCTACAAGTACAAGAACATTTCATAAAAAATTATCACTGCAGCAATCTATCACAAACAATCCTAAAATAAAATAATAAGCCTAAAAATATGAACTCTGAATGTTCTTAAACGATAAAAGCATCTGAGCTCCAAACAATACGGTAGAATTTGGGATGAAATCCTCATCTTGTTCACTTCGTCATTCAAACGACGTAACACATACCTGTGGCATGTACTGTATGTAGGTGTGGTGGAAAACTAGTTCACTTGCTTCATTTAATGTGTGTACTGTATTCAAGTATGGCAGAAACCTAGTCAGCTTTTCATTTTAACACCCAATTAACCCTTTGATTGCCAGCAACATGTGTTGTTATGATCCAAGACAAGACAAAATGCGCTACTGACAGCTAAAGTGTTAGACAGTCACATTTTAGAATCAACTGTTGTTTACTTTGTCCCTTCCTTTATCCTACACTATCCTGGGAAACGGATCCACCATGACAAGTATAAAGGGACCTCCTCGAGGCAAGAAAGGGTTAATTCACATTCTTATGTCTTAACCCCTTTCCTGCCACTGTCTGTACATTTTTATTTCTGAAATCCTGGTTCATTCAACAACCCATCCAAGAAACATGGATACAAATTGGTCTTGGCAGGAGGCATAGATCATCATGAGCCCCTGCAGATGTCTCTTGCAGTTGGATCATGTTCACTTTTTTCTTGGCAGTGAAGGGGTTGAAATAATTCTGGACAAAGGATCTAACATAACTCTCTGTCGGTAGTGCTTTTTGTCATAATGATTCCTGCAGGAATAATCACAACAAAAATGCTACTGACAGCCAGAGGGTTAACTATTGAAGCTTGAATGTCATTAAATGAAAGACATTTCTGCTCTTTTTCTCCTTTATACACAGGAGAGTTCCACTGATGCCAAACTGGGGCAGCAGAAACCTCTGCTACATGTGCCTTCTCACACAGACAGTAAAAGATAGGGTAAACATTTCTTAGTTGACAGCATTGATGACCTGTTGAATCAGCATATCTAAGCAAAGCCCACCATGGCGCAGATCACTTTAACCCATTAAGGCCCATTGCCCTACACCAGGTGATAAATCGACCATGATAATTCAAGGGTAGTGACAGATTAGCTTGGCGCCAAGCTAATCTGGCACTACCCTTGAATTATCAGGGTCGATCCACCTCCTGCAACTGGCACATAAGTGACATCTTCAATATCTGGGAAATGTGCCATCGGGCTTAAAGGGTTAAAATGAACGAGCCATGCCTGAAGCTGGAGAACTGGTCTATTTCCCTACAAGAAAATATTTGTTACCATAGAACAATACTCCTAGAGTTTTATCACAAAGTCCCGGAGAACTACTCAAGTAAGGCTGGAAACAGCACTCTCATGGGAAAGAACTGTACATTATATTCGTACTGCACTGAGCAAGTAGCTCTGTTTGGTTTCATCTATTCACAAAGTCCAAGAAACAGCTCACTTTTGTGTTACACAATTTCTGAAAGCTGGACTTCTGAGCTGCTTATCTGAATCTCACTATCTCTCCCTCTTTATAACAGAGTCAAAAGTTTGAAAAACAGAGGTCTTGTTCCACATTTCTGCAGACAGTCTCATCATTGTACCGAATGGCATACAGTGGCTGATAAGACTATTGTGAGGTCAGAATTCCTGTCTCTTTATTGCTTTGAAGTACCATCAACTGACCAATTTTAGCCCATTTAACCCATTTGAGCCCGCATTTCCGAAATTGTGGAGGGGTCACCTGATGATTACATACCAGTTGCAGATGTTAGATCTATCTTGATAATTCAAGGGTAGTGCCATCAGGCGCCAAGCTAATCTAGAACTATCCTTGAATTATCAATGGTTGATGCGTCCCCTGCTGTAGTCGGAGCTAAATGGGTTATGCCCAAAAATCTCAAATAAAAAAACAATAGAAAAAGTAGCTATATGACAAATACCTTCATCAGAGGAATTCATCGTGACTGTTAGAAGATCGGTGGTTTATAAGAAATATTGATGACAATCACAAAAAGGGAGGAGACTGCTCCCCCTTCAAACTTAACCATGCAGTGAAAATTGTGTCCCGGATATACACCCACAGACATCTGATCATATCAGATGACAGTCGATTCCAAGTGCAAGAGGCGTATAGATTCTCATGATCCGCTGCAGATGCAGAGGCTCGTGAGAATTTATGCCTTTCACTGGCAGAGACTGAACTCATTTGCATCCTAAGGCTGAGGTAAGTCATAGGAGTTAAGTCCAAGACTGATTACTACCCAGTATATTAAGTTGTTGAAATGATAAACATTGAACTTCACAAGAGAGTATATGTAACAGCTTGCCCTACTAAATGGCCCTGCCCACACGTTACATATGTATTAACCCTTTCAGCCCCAAGGTCCCATTTCACAAATTTTGGAGGTGTTGCCTAATGACTATGTACCACTTGTAGGAGATGGCTTGACCATGAAAATTCAAGGGTAATGCCAGATTAGCTTGGCGCCTGAAGGCGCCAAGCTAATCTGGCACTACCCTTGAATTTTCATGGTCAAGCCATCTCCTGCTGTAGGGATCTGAGGCTAAACGGGTTAAGATATGAAACCATTATGGACAGTCATAGTTCTTTCTATGGTATGAAAAGATGAATTCTGTTATTGCAAGTGTAAACATTTGTTGAAAAAAAGGGGAAAAGAAGAAGAGAAGCTAATTATTTTATCTGTTTGCCCCATTGTGCATGCATTACAGTGCTGCAGCCCTGAAAATGGCGAGTAATTTACTCGCCATGGCGAGTGGAAAAAAAATTTGGCGAGTAAAAAAAAATACCCACTCGCCAAATGCGAGTGCGATCGTGCGTTTTCCAATCCAACGGCTAACAGCCGAACCCAGCCGAACATCAGGTACTCCGGCGCGTGACCTGCCACCGCGAGCCGCCTCTATCACATTGCGGCAGTAGCCGAACACGTCACTCGAACTGTGTGTACCATAACAGAGGTCGGTGACAGTCGTTCTATTTTTAGTGACGACTGAATTGTTTAGCCGCTCGCTCAGTCGCGGCTGCGTTCAGAATCGACCCGACGCCGGGGTCAGTGTGAGTGTAACAGGGCGTGCAAACTGTTAGTTTATGTGTGGTGTCAGCATGTTATTACAAAGTGCGCGCTGCATGTTAAACGCGTTACTTGCTGTGACGTCACCATAATACTATCATGGGATACGGCATCGTGCGTTTCGCTTTCGATCTTGAACAAAGTTGTACATGGCGGAGAAAAAGCAAAGGAAGAGCTGGAATGCTTCGGATTCTTCAATCCGGCACTGTCTGATCTTGATAATCGCTAAGAATAAAGTTGCACTTCAACACCGCCATCTCCATCGACAGTACCAGAAATGGGCCGTGTGTGGAACCACCGCTACGACACAGTTTTCAGAGGTCATGGCTGTGCTGAGTGTATTTCCATGGCTAAAGCACGACGGCACTCGAATGGCATGCGCAATGAGCACTGAGGCAAACTCAAAAGCAAGTCCAGAAATTTGAACAGAAATAAGTTTGTCAGGTTTTTTTAATCGTGGTCGATCCATCTTCTGGTACACAGTTATTAGGCCAAAAATTGAGAAACACGTCTTTCTGAGTGGTTAAACGGGTTGAAACAAACTTTTAAGTACATCAGTTCACACACACACACACTACACACACACTTTAGACAAGTCAAACGTTGGTTGTCAATCTGCCGCGTTCAGCAGAAAACGCTACATTCTCTGTTACAATACATTATCAAACAATCATACAAATAAATAAATAGATGTTTTTCTGTGTGTGAGAGAGCGAGGGAGACAGGCTTTTGTGCGATAGCTCACCAGTTAAAGAATCAGTATCATGGAAAAGACACACACACACTGTTACAACACATTTAAAGAGGAGAGAGTGAAATGAGATTTAAAATTTATTTTAATGATTGATTGATTGATTGTACATTGCTTAACATCCCGACAGCAACAAGGCTTTCTCAAGACGTGCCTGCACTGCTTGTGAAAAAAAGAAAAGAAACAGAATATTGAATGTATGTCGCCAGCGGCGGTCCAATACGTTAAATAAACCTAAGCCATGGGGCCTAAATAAAGCTAAGACCATTTAGCAACACACATCCAATATCAAGAGCTACAGGCAGTGCAGACAGTTGGGAGAGTTTTAAAAAGACAAATACAGGTGAATGGACCAAGGGTAGACAGAAACACATGCCCCAGAATAGAGGGAAAAACCCACCCTGTGGGGCTGACCAGGGTGACCCTGGGAACTAAAAGGTAGTTAACCCCACTCAAGTCCCCCAGGGCAGACCCGGGTGGGGATAATTTATTTTAAGGAACATAAAGATGATGCAGTTTTTCTTAAATAAATCTGCGGACCCTCTATAATGCTAGGATCTGTGTACCCTCTAAAATTTATACCTGGGGGTCTACAGACCATTTAACCTGTTGTGCAAACAGAAGCCCAGCTCTACTTACAAAAAATTAATAAATAAAAAACCTCACCACAGTTCACATGGGGACTTTGTCAGTTATTTCTCCACTTGATACTAACAAAAGCTTGAAGTCAGGACATAAACATGAACTTGGTTATGATTGTCTGTTCAAATATTTGTTCTCAATGCCTCTGGGCAGAAAACACTCTAACATTGGGCGTCAAACACTTGTGGTACATTATATTGTTGAGTTGGGCTATTTTCAGTACTAGTAAAATTTTCAGTTTTGGCTAGTAACATTTTCAGTTTGGCTAGTAAAACTTGGAAGTCACTAGCCAAAGGCTGGTGGGCAAAATTTTAGACTTTCAGGGCTGTGCTGGTGGTCGCAGCACGTAGCGGTTAACCCCTTTGTGCATGCATTACAGTGCTGGTGGTCGCAGCACGTAGCGGTTAACCCCTTTGTGCATGCATTACAGTACTGGTGGTCGCAGCACGTAGCGGTTAACCCCTTTGTGCATGCATTACAGTACTGGTGGTCGCAGCACGTAGCGGTTAACCCCTTTACTGCCAGTGGTCGCACATTGTGTTTTTGGAATCATTGTCAATTCATCGTCAAACTCAAAGATCCAGAGCCATCAAAAGAACACAGATATAAAATAGTGTCAGCAAGAGGCATAGATCCTCATGAGCCCCCGCAACTGCTGGGGCTCAGGAGAATCTATATCTCTTGCAGTTGGTTGGTGTTTAATTTTTCTCAGCGGTCAAGGGGTTAAGAGAATAGCTGTGTTTACTGCATGACAGTCTATAAAGTGGCACACGTATGACGCAACTTGGGTCGGAGGTATTAGTTAGAATATATCAGTTCTGCACCCACCTGTCCCACCTATTAATTCATTACCAATATAGTACCAATGTGGGTGTGCATGCATGCATGTGTGCATTTATGTGTGGATGGCTGAGACAAAGTGAGAAAGTTGCACACACAAAAAAACTCATTACCAATATCCTGAGTCACAGATTCAACCATCTATCGGTGAGTTGGTGCCCTTTTGTGAATGTGAGTACACTTGATAAAAGAGAGAGAGAGAGAGAGAGAGAGAGAGCACAATGTGTGTTTTTAACAATGTAATCACAAGATCTGTGTATGCCAAAAACAAAACTGGTCAAATACTGTAGTTTGAGAAATACATGTTACTGCCATAGCCTGTTCAGTGCCCAGAAAATCTGAACACCACCCAACTGCAAGAGTTATAGATCCTCATGAGCCCCCGCAGTTGCGGGGGCTCATGAGGATCTATAACTCTTGCTGACACCCACTTACATCCACGTTCCTGGGGCTGCTAGGGTTTTTTCATGTAGAATCAACAGAGCATGCAGAAACACAATCTACGTTAGATGGCACTGTACGGGTTAAAAGCTGGAAAACCAATAGAATAAATCAAAGAGTGGTTTTGAAATCAAAGTAAATGACATAGACCCTATAGTGCAAAATGGATATAAAACAAGATAAAAACATACATACATACCAACTGAGCAAAACCTGTGTAGGGTACATGGATATACATGGGCCTCTTTCTCTTAAAATACTATCACAGACAAACTGATGCACTTTTTAACCTGCTTCAGTTGAGCAAGCAGTCACCAGGCTGGTACTGTACAGTGACAGTACCCGTGACTACATGCACAAGAGGGTAAAAAATATCATGTCTATATCTGACAGCATGATACAGATCCAAGGAAGCTACGGATATGAAGAACAACACTTACACTAACAGTATGTGCCACATAGGCGATTCATGCACAATGCCATAAACTATGGCACATCACATTTAAATGTCAGCAATCACAGATTCACTGCAAAAAAAAACAAACTAAAAATCTTCACTGCCACCCAACTGCAAGAGGCATAGATCCTCATGAGCCCCTACAGGTGCGGGGGCTCATGAAGATCTAAGCCTCTTGCGGCCTCCACATAATGCAGTGTGGTTACCATCAGGCTGCGAAAGCTGCATACATTTAACAAACTGGCTTTGGCAGTGAAAAAGTTAATAGTCACAATTACTATTCAGCATTATGGCTGGTGGGATAAAATGGTCGGAACGTAGTAGAGGGATAACGATGCACAGACATCAACAGGAGACCTAGCTTTCAAGCAATATTCTATCCCTGCCTATCGTGAGTTCGCGTCTGTTTATGCACACCCACACCATTGTCAAAACGCACACACATATGGCATAAGAAAAATGCTGCGAAGTGAACTGCTGTTGGTAAGGGCGGTCTAAAAATGCTAAAGTACACGCGCAGGTGCACGCAAAACACATCTGTCAATGTCAAAAGGAGTAACTACGCAAATCAATTTTTGTTTTTGAGAATCTGTATTTTGTTCTATTGACATAATTAACTCATTCGCGGCCAGCTGCATCCCTTTGTGCAGGCAGCCTCTGGTACTAAACAGAGGGTTAATTATAGGACACTCAGACAAGCACTTTATTTATAGAGCAGGATATGATGAAACGTGATTATGCAAAGACTCGGTGCACAGACTCATTCAGTATACAAATTTAGTAATGCACATGTTACAAGCAGTAATAACTAATACACTTTAATAATACCAATTATTACATAGGCACTTTACCCAATTCTGTGAATCGGCTCAAAGCACAGCGCACTGAATCCAACATGCATGTTCACATGAAACACATGCATTCACTCTAAAGTCAAACATTGTACAAGACAAACACATGACATTCACATGGTGCGAAGGGACAGCTCAGCCATTGAGGTTTTTGAAATTTTGATCGTTTGTTATTGAAATTTATTAAGTGGCCTGAAACTGGTACCAAAGTGGAAAGGGGAGGGGGTGGGGTGGGGTGGGGAGAGCTGGAGTACCCGGAGAAAGAACCCTCGACAGTCCGCTTGAATTAGGGGGTGACACTTACTCGAGGAGAAAAGTCTGGCACCGGAACAGGGTATCGAACCTCGCACCTTTTGCATTGGTGGCAGACGCTTTAATTACTGCGCCACGGACCACCCGACTGACTTTACCCCCATTATTGCTGGGACATTGCAAACACTACCCAACTGCATGTGGCACAGATCCTATCGAGTCTGCCCATCATAAAAAGCCCCAGATGTGACAGCTCCTAAGGATCTATTCTTCTTGAGGGCTCCACATGTATGTATTCCCATTCCTTGCAAGGAGAACATTTTGGACAATAGATCCTTGTTCAAGGGTGGTGCCAGAATAGCTTGGCACATCCGCGCCAAGCTATTCTGGCACCACCCTTGAGCAAATGGTTCAGGAAGATCAAGCATAGACACTGACATTGAGAGCTAAAACCTGTTAAGCCCTGTCACAACTACTAGAATGCTAAATGTTACAATTTGCAAGCTGAAAATGAAATGTTTTGTCACTATTAAAATGCTAAATGTTACAATTTGCAAGCTGAAAATGAAATGTTTTGTCACTATTAAAATGCTAAATGTTACAATTTGCAAGCTGAAATGTTCTGTCACTATTAAAATACTAAATGTTACAATTTGTAAGCTGAAATGTAATGTCACTATTAAAATACTGAACGTTACAATTTGCAAGCTGAAATGTTTTGTTACACAGCACGCTGTGAGTGTGAGCAGACCAGATATGACAACGATTGTACAATTATTTTATGACGACAAACAACAGGGAAATACTGGGGTATGGCATATTAATCATCTGTCAAAATAGTTCAGTGTTATCTCTCTTCCTATCTTTCACACACATATACACACACACACACAGTAAAATATGTGATGCTGAAGAGAAAGTAACAGTTAAAGGCCCTAAGCACTAGTTCCCAAAGCATTCTCAAAATTGCATAAAACTGTTTCACAATTATCAACACCTGATATATATATATATAATGTGTTATGCCTCCTAACAAGTGACTACAGTTGTTATTTCATTCATAACCGCTTGATGACATCATTTCGTGTCCGTCTTACTGCTTACGCTTAACTCCACCAAGTGTCAGAGCCGAGATAAAAGCTATTTATAGCTCCAAACTCCAGGTCCTCGAGCAAAACAGAAAGTAGCTGGCGATCTGATATAACGGCCTTTGTGGGGCTATATCACAGTCAGGTGTCTTAATTAATCTGTCCATGAGTTAAACATGCAGTTATGCCTGGAAATCAATGTAACAGGTTTGTACTGTCACCGTGGATGCATAGTTCAATTCAAAATATGACACCTTAAATGTAATTTTTTTTAATTATCAAAGAATTGTTGTAGTGCATGCACGAATGTTTGTCCTCAAAGGACCCATAAACAGAATACCCTTTCACCAAAACCATAAAAGATCATGAATTAATCGCCATGCTTATGGTGTGATCAGTACCATAAAAACATTACTACCATTTACCGTTTATGCTGCATGCACAAAGGGGTTAAACCATCAAAAACAAAATGATCCACAACCACTATCAAGCATGGGTTAAGCTGTTATAGTGTTAACCCTTTGCATGTCGTAGCAGTTTTAGTCATGATGATTCCTACATAAATCATCACAACTAAGACCACTACCGACACGCAACGGGTTCAGCTGTTTTGAATGAAATAAGCTGTTACCATGTGGGGGTGTTTCACAAACAATATCAGGTTCCAGGCTGCCAGAGACTGGCAGGTGGGCTCGCTTCCTTAGTTGCCTGTGTTCCATTTTGCCTGCCAGATGATCTAGTGCCCTACTCAGCACACTACACTGTACGGTCTCACTTCAAGTCGGACACCAATCACTTCGGGTTGGCAAGCTTTGCGGAATTTCAGTGGACTGTGGGTAAAAAATACATGACACCTATGTCAAAATGGCTGTGCAATTAACCCTTTGGGTGTCGGTAGTGATGTTAGTCGCGATGATTCCTGTCGGATTCATTGCGACTAAAATCGCTACCGACACCCAAAGGGTTAAGCCCCTTTCTGCATTCAGCAACGGTACTGTTCAACACAAGGGGGTTAATGAATAGAACACCCTTAATTTGAGGGAAAGCTACAGACCAATTGCAGCCAGCAAGAGGCATAGATTCACATATGCCCATGTAAATGCAGGGGCTAATTTAAATCTACATCACTTGTATGCTGGCAGTATTGGACGAAAAACTAAAAGCCAAGCACAGCTGTACACTTTATGGATCAATATGTTTTACAAGAATTAACAATATATAAGACAACATTTTAAAACTAAAAAGCCATGCAGACATCAAATGTTATGGTTAAAAGCAAAGTGTGAAAGAAAAGATATAACGCTAGAAGCACTAGCAGCAGTTGCCGCACAATGGTGATATCAGTAGATAGAGCAAAACAGCTGTCACTTTTCCACAAGGCTAAAATGAAATTACCCTGAACACACTGTTCAGTGTGTCAAGTGTACGCAAGTGTGCACAGGTGAGAGCACATGTGTTTGGGCAGAGACAGAAAGATTTCTACTTCTACTCTTCAAATTCACAAGTGTTAATCATTTTTCAAACATAATTCGCATTTTACAACATGACAGCTGTAGTGTTAGCATGCATTATGTTTCAGTGCCTCCTCTACAGAATTACCAGTATCAGTACATGCAAACAAACAACAGTTAAGTAGTCAAACCTGTACCACACAACAGAGGGGACTGGAGAATTTATAGAAAAGTGGTTGTTTTAAACAGGTGCATGGACCTCATCCATCTCTCACACATTCTTTAACGCCTTCAATGCCGACAGATGCCAATACAGAAAGTGAAACCACTGCGACTTCAATAAGTTGAAAGCCAGTGTTTGTCCACGCCAGAAAATGCATTTCTATCCAAGATGGACAGCTATACATCGAAACCGCAAGAGACAAAGATCATCATGAGCCCCCGCATATGCAGGGGCTCATGAGGTTTATTGCCATTGCAGTTTGGTGGCTTTCATATTAACCTGGCAGGAAGGAGTCAAAGATACCTCCTAGAATTGCAAAAGTCAAAAGGTGTAGATGAGTTAACCCTTAGTTCCTGCAGGAATCATCACGACTGAAAGCACTACCGACAACAAAAGGGTTAATCAGTATCAGAACTTTGGAAGAGTATGGTTTCACATATATGGGTGGTTGCTTTCGTTTGAGTGGTCATCTTAACGTGCATGTGTCCACCAGTACTTTAAACTGTACTGTTTAACAACTTACAGAATCAGTGGCTGCAAGCACAAGGAGGTTAACCCCTTGGCGGTCAGTAGCTACTTTTATTGTGATGATCACAACAAAAAATGCTACCTTCAACCAAAAAGTTTAACCCTTAGCGTGTCAGTAGTGGTTTTTATCACGATGATTCCTCATCATGACAAAAACCACTACTGACATACAAAGGGTTAACAAGTGGCTGCCTAGACAGGAATGTCTGAGAATGCTCCACAGACAACATCAACAACAAAACTGACCTGGAAGAAAGGACACCTCCTCCACTTCTGCCTCCATGTCTGACATCACGATATCAACCTTTCTAGGTGGAGGAGTCCTCCTCTGGTCCAGTCAGCAAAAAAGCGTTTCTATCTTTGCTTCAGAAAAAAAAAAAAGGAATGACCCTAAGCTGATAGTGAGCCACTAGATATCTTTAAGATAAACATATAACTGCTGTAATATAAACATATAGCATGTAATATTAACCCTCTTCATCCTAGATACACTATTGCTTGAAATAAGTTTGACTATGATGGCTTAAAGGTGGTTTTAGAAATAGAATTGCTTTGGCGCCTGCAATGAACTGAAATGGTTGATCTAATCTGTAATTTAGCCTTCATTAGTTCATAGGACAATAAGCAATTTACAACAACAAAAAAATATAAAATCTTTTTTAAAAATCAGCCCCAGGATGTAATGTGTTAATATTACAGAAAACTTTGTTTATAACAATTTGGATCTTACACCACTTTTTTCAAATGTATGGCCATGATTACAATCTTTCCACGTAAATTACCTCACTTATCACAAACTTTTGATTATAACAAATGGGTCCCATAACATTATGAAATGCAATTACGCTATCTGTATTGGTAGCGTTAAATGCATATCAGCTCATGCTGTCAACCCTCCTGCCCATGATGCCACTGTGTAGTGCAGGTGGCTGCATACATGAAAGTAATGTAACCCATTGATCCCCAACACCATACAGCAGGAGATGGATGGACCATGTTAGTTCAAGGGCAGTGCCAGATTAGCTTGGCACCTGGACCATAATTCAAGGGTAAAGCCAGATTATCCTGGCACCTGAAGATGCCAAGCTAATTGGACACTATCCTTGAATTATCATGGTCCGTCCATCTCCTGCAACTGGTACATAATTGTTAAGTGACACCTCCAAAATTTAAAATTGTGGACTTAGGGCTAAATGGGTTAACTCATTGTACCCCAAGACCGAAATCCTCAAATTTTGCCATTGTCCTCTGAAGACTGCAGTGCAGTGCAGGACACAGATCGACCATGATAGTTCAAGGGTGATGCCAGAATAGTTTGGCGCCTATAGGCGCCAAGCTATTCTGGCATCACCCTTGAACTATCATGGTCGATCCATATCTTGCTGTGGGGTGTCTGGGGTAGAATGAGTTAACCAATTTTTGAACTGCTAGTGGATGCTTCTAATTGTTTTAATTGGTTAAACCCCTTGTGCATGCAGCCACCTGAGGGTTAACCCTTGATGCTTGCTTCCACAGGTACCGTAAACGGCCGCATGCATCATGGGTTTTTAAGTTGAGTATTTCTTCCTATTCTTTTTTTGTAACAAATCTGGCAACCGAAGGTATCATTCAGTCTGCCTGTACAATTTAATGACTGCAACAGTATTGTGACTGTAAACTCGAAGCATGTGAACGATTATTGTGAGGGATTAATGGCATGGTACCATATGACAAAATTGGGACAAAAACACCAAGACGGCATTTTCATAAAATTCAACACATTTCCTCATTAACTTAGATAATGCAAATCTCAGTAAATTCGATTTCAGTAAAATATCAGATCTATCTGACGATCTTTTGATTTACGATAAATAATCATTACCTGCAGAGATTTTGCATATGCACGATGATAGACTGTATTATGTCGTCAACAAAACAGCTAAACATGCGATACCAGCTGTTTCTCAGATCAGCGCCATGACACAAGGGAGGCTAACGCTTTATTATCAATCGGAAGAGTTACATTCCATGAATGAACTCCGTCGCAGTTTCATGACCTGAAGGAGGCTTTAGCGAGGAGATGCATGTTTGTTGAACGTGACCAAAACAAACAAAAAAACAACAAAAACGCGCGACGGGGTGTATATCGGTGTCAGACTCGGTCGAGTACACTTCAAGAGTCCGAAATAGCTCAGGCGGTTAAGCGTCGGAGCAGGAGAGCGAAGGGAATCGCCAGGTCGTGGGTTCGAGTCCCCGGCCGTCCCGGCCGCGGTAGCTGGACTCGCAATCCAGGGGGAAAAAACAGGCTTGTTCAATAGCATGTCCGTTGAAAGGTCCGTAAATCAAAGTGGCACAGTTGGAGTGCGCCTGAGTTGATCAGTGTTCAGGTCGTACTCCATAGGTAATAGATTTCCCTGTCCCCCATAACCCGCCCGTCAGGGCCGTCCCTGACTTCGGTGCCGTGGATGTCAACCCGAACTAACCAACTGAGTACACTCCGTTGCCGATCCTTTCACCAGTGAACAAACTGATGACCCCCGCTGACATCAGCTACACTGGTTAGTGTAGTCCGGCCGTACCGATGGGGGTCAGCGGCAGCAGTTGGCATCGGCCTGGACTGACTCGGTTTGCATACGGCTGGGACAGCAGTTCAGTGAGTCTGGGCCTAACATCAGTTTTGGCGGGCAAGTGCCAGTGTTCGGCCCGGCCGGAGCGCGGGACAACACCCCCCCCCCCCCCCCCCCACGACCCACGTTCAGTTGAGAAAAGCGAGATTTTTACTGTGTCCACTTTAAAGCCCCAAAGCGAGATTTTGATCGTGATATAATGAAAATCTCGCTTTATTAAAAATCATACACACTGGTTATGGGCAAATACAGACAGCAGAATTCTTGACACTGCCGGCTGGTACAAACGGCTCTGTCCGCACGAGCCCACTCGGCACCGGCCTCCACTTGGCGTGGGTGGGTAGTCTCCTCAGTCCTGACTGAGTGGGCTAGCAGAGGGGTGCCATATGATCTTTGTCCAGCCGGGATTAGGACTTGATGTCAGCAGATATGTTGTTCAGTCTTTTTCAATGGTTCGGTTTTTAAGGAGCTGTGCTAACCCATGTCCTACCATGTTGGCCGGATTGGTCATTAAAAATACTCGTGAACTTTTGGTCCTTTGGATCCCGGCGGCCACGGCAAGTGTTTGCCGTGCTTGGAGACCCGTGTCGGGGGAGAAGAGGATCCTGGTGGCTGAGGTTGGGTTGCGGCTCACTAGTGCCAACTACACTCCACTTTGGCCTTGACTTCTACCTAAACGGGAGGCTAGTCGTACCGGCCTAGTCAATCGGCTCTTGTCAAGTTGAGCCCTATACCACTATTGACATGCGGGTTGCTATACGGAGCACAATGCTATAGCCTTTGCTGCTGATTAGGTGCTTTACGCCAGTATTCCCCTGCATTTCAGCGGTGTGATAGAAGGCGGTGGCTCAGACGGTTCAATCGGGCTTACCCTCTTGCGTATATCTTTCGGGCAGTCTCAGTCCATTGTGCGTCGGCTGGAGACTCGCCGACAGTTGCACTTTCCCTTGTTGGACTCGGTGGCGGGCGGGGACCCCCGAGGGGATGAATATCTCTACTATTATAATAAATAATATGAAAAAAAAAAACAAGAAAAACAAAACTGGCACAGAAGTGGCACATAGCCACCGACATTGAACATGACAGTGACTCGGACTGTGAGGAAGCGACGCTTCAGGCGTCGGCAGTAGGACCTCGCTTCCTCATTGTCCATAGCAAGGTGAAGGAGAAACCTGTTTCCAAGCTGCATCCTTTTCTGGTGGAGGAGACCCTCAGGAGCCGTGTTGGCAGGCCTGATGCCCAGCGCCTCGGGTCTGGTGACTTGCTGGTAGAGTACTCACAAACCAGATAGGTGAGGCTAGCGCTGGCAGAATTGTCAGTACTCAAACCAAGGGGAATCACAGCGCTGGACAGACAACAGTTAGATCCCCTGCCCCCGCCTATCAGGCACCCAATCGCCAGCCCACAGAGAAATACGCAGGTATAGAATAAGACAGTCATTTCCATTCCTAAAAGAATGGATCAGGTCTCTTATATAACCCATGTCTTTCTCCGGAACTTAGGAAGTAGGCAGGAGAAACATACATACACAAACATGAAGGTGCGCTACTATATGTGGTCGGTTAAATACCCTGATTTCCCACAGTAGATGCACAGAACATTACACAACAATGTAACGATACAAATTTTGCCTCGAGTTATACATGATACTCACAAACCAGATAGGTGAGGCTAGCGCTGGCAGAATTGTCAGTACTCAAACCAAGGGGAATCACAGCGCTGGACAGACAACAGTTAGATCCCCTGCCCCCGCCTATCAGGCACCCAATCGCCAGCCCACAGAGAAATACGCAGGTATAGAATAAGACAATCATTTCCATTCCTAAAAGAATGGATCAGGTCTCTTATATAACCCATGTCTTTCTCCGGAACTTAGGAAGTAGGCAGGAGAAACATACATACACAAACATGAAGGTGCGCTACTATATTATGTGGTCGGGTAAATACCCTGATTTCCCACAGTAGATGCACAGAACATTACACAACAATGTAACGATACAAATTTTGCCTCGAGTTATACATGATACTCACAAACCAGATAGGTGAGGCTAGCGCTGGCAGAATTGTCAGTACTCAAACCAAGGGGAATCACAGCGCTGGACAGACAACAGTTAGATCCCCTGCCCCCGCCTATCAGGCACCCAATCTAACTGTTGTCTGTCCAGCGCTGTGATTCCCCTTGGTTTGAGTTGCTGGTAGAGTGCCGTACCCGGGCACACTCCAGCGGGCTACTGAGGCTCTCTTCCATCGGAGACACTCCGGTGGAAGTCACACCCCACAAAACTATGAATTCTTCAAGAGGCGTAATAGATCAAGCATTGGCAGAACTGTCAGAAGTTGAACTTGTACGGAACCTTAAGTCGCAGGGGGTGACTTACGTCAGGCGCTTCGCTTCCAAGCGAGGTGGTGGGGAGATCCGTCTCCCTACCATCATCCTGACGTTTGGCACTCCCACCCCTCCTACTACCATCTGGGGAGGTTATTACTCCTTGAAAGTGAAGAAGTACGTCCCTCTCCCCACACCGGTGCTGGGTAGCTCAGTTGGTAGAGAATTCGACTCTCGTCCGAAAGGTCGTGGGTTCGAATCCAGCTGGGGTCAAAATTTGTTCAGACCTCTTTTCGGTGCCCTGTCTTTGAAATCACCTTCGTGGTGGACAAAAGACGTTAAGCCCTAAACGTTTAACGTTGTTTTGTTTTTTTCTCCCTCCGGTGCTTTAAGTGCCAAAAATATGGCCATGGGCAGAAGACATGCCGCCAGGCAGAGGCTTCATGCGCCCGTTGCACTAAGCCCGGACACTCTGCTGAGACCTGCACAGCCACCCCCCTGTGTGTGAATTTCCAGGGGGCGCATATGGCTTCGGACAAGAAGTGCCCTCGTTGGCTATCCGAGTGCAAGATTCAGCAGGTGTGCGTGGAGAAGGGGCTATCTTTTGCGGACACAAAAAAGCTGGTTGACGGCCCTGGTGCAGCTGCGGCTGCCCCAAACTCTAACACCTCTGTGTATACTTTTAGTGCTGCGGTGGCAGGCAAGCGCCCCACCAAAGACTTCTCATGTCAAACCCCAACTTCTTGGTTGGGGGCGGAGCCTCGGCTCCTCTCGCCCCTGGAGAGTAACCCTCCTCCGGTGGTGACGAGGAGCCAGGGAACGCAGAAGGCGGACACTGCCAGTCCGGTAGTACCGCCTTCTGTTGTCCCTAAGCCTCAGCCCCCACCCAAGCCTGTCAGTTTGGCTACTCCGAAGGCTTCTGGCTCTGGTCAGCCTTCTAAGGCCGCTAGCTCTAGCGGCAGGAACGCTGCCCAGGACCAGAAGTCTAAAAAAGCTATGGGACCGCTGTGCGCACGGGCCCAGAAGGGGAACACTGATGTCCCACTTCAAAACAAATATGCTGCATTGGAGGAGCGGATGGAGGGAGTGGAAGTTGTCGTTGCTGGTGCTGCGGCAGCTCCACTCCCTTCATCTCTGAAGAACCAGAGGAGGCCCGGGAGTCAGCCCCCCCTCTGTTCTTCAACTCCTTCCTTCCAAAGCAAAGGAAAAAGGGGGGGGGGGGACCTCTTCACCCCCATATAAGACATAATCATGTACTCTCTGCTTCAGTGGAATTGTCGTGGTTTTCAAGCTAACTTTGAGGAATTACGTCTTTTAGTCAAGTTCTATAACCCCGCAATAATAATTTTCTCTTCAGGAGACTTACCTGAAGACTTACCTGACCCTGTGTCCTTTAATGGTTTTAACGCTATACATAAAGGCTCTGATTCGGAGAGGCGCTCGGGTGGAGTGGCTCTTCTCATTAGTAGCCAAATTTTATGTAGCCCCGTTAGCATCGACACTTGTCTTCAGGCTGTCGCAGCTCGGGTTACCTTGAAGAAGACCATAACCATATGTAGTGTTTACCTGCCACCATCCCTGCGGGTCTGTAGTAATGGTATTTTTAACTTAGTAGATCAGCTGACCCCTCCCTTTATTCTGATGGGAGATTTTAACGGTCACGCTCACCTTTGGGGTAGTGACCACTATGATGGCAGAGATCAGATGTTAAAAGATGTTTTTTTCTCAGCTTAACCTATGTGTCTTTAACGATGGCTCACCTACGTACTCTAACCCAGGTTTAGGATCTAGACCTCACTGTGTGTGATCCTTCTCTCATGCTGAACTTTGACTGGAAGGTTCACGACGACCTGTGTCCAGTTATCGGTCAGCTGTGGGGAGGATGCGCCAGTGGGGCGCTGGAATCTCAAGAAAGCTGCTCAAACTCATTCACCGGCTTCCCATCTCCCAACGCATCCAATACAAGATTCTGTCTCTCTGCTACAAATCCCTGAACAACTGCGCTCCCGCCTATCTCACAAACTTACTTTACCCCTACACTCCTCCCCGCTCCCTCCGCTCCGCCTCCGACGCTCTCCGCCTCCACATCTCCCGCACCAAACTCAGCACTTTTGGCCCCCGCTCCTTCTCAGTATACGGGCCGTCCACCTGGAACACTCTCCCACTCTCTCTCCGTCAGAAACACTCTCTCTCCTCCTTCCAGTCCGCCCTCAAAACTCACTTCTTTCAACAGTTCTAACACTATACCACCACACTCCCCACCCTAAGCTGACTGTCGTAATGTATTTCACTATTTGTGGTACGTGAGTCGTTGTCTAAAGCGTGCGCATTCGTGCGCGAGTTGTGAGTGCGCGCTTAGAGTTATAATTATTATAAGATAAGCGCATTATAAATACCGTAATTATTATTATTATTATTATTATTATTATTATTATTATTATTATTATTATAGTTATTATTATTATTATAAGTGGCCTCTGTTCGCCTCCCTCTGTCAGTCTCGTGTTACAGAGGAGGTGGTCATGTCAGCTGAAGAACCTGTTTCTTGTTTTACTTCTATTTTGTTGGAAGTAGCAGGTGAAACCATCCCTAGAACTTCCACATCGGTCCCTCGGAAGCCGAGAGTACCATGGTTCAATGAAGAGTGCCGCAAGGCCAAAACATAACGCGCAAATCTGCTCAGCGACGTGCTTTTCGTAATCCGTCGCAAGCGAATATTTTAACCTTTAAAAGACAGAGGGCAAAAGCCCGTTACATTTTTAAACGTGAACGCCGTGCTTCCTGGAGACGTTTCGTCTCATCTTTATCTTCTAGGACTCCATCCCAGAAAGTCTGGAAGGCTGTTCGAAGAATTAGGGGGCAGGGGTGGCTCGGCTTCTGTCGGCCATCTTAGAGATGGTACCAGTTTGGTCACAGATAAAAAGGCTGTGGCCAATTTGCTTGCCTCCACCATTGCCCATAATTCTTCGACAGAGCATTATTCACCCTTCTTCCAGAGAGAGAAGGAGAAGCGAGAGTCTTGTTCTTGTGATTTTAAATCGGATAACTCGGAAGACTATAATGCCCCTTTTTCATTTTCATAATTGCAGCAAGCCATGCAGAAATGTAATTACTCTGCTGCTGGACTAGATACCATCCACTATCAGCTCCTAACACATCTGCCTGAGGATTCACTCCTTGTACTTCTCAAGGCCTTTAACCATATCTGGATAACCGGTCATTTTCCACCATCTTGGCGCCAGACTGTGGTTGTGCCAATCCCCAAGCCGAGTAAGGATCCTTCCGACCCGGGCAACTACCGGTCAATCGCTTTGACATCGTGTTTATGCAAAACTATAAAACGCTTGGTCAACGCCCGCCTCGTGTGGCATCTTGAGTCACAGGGTCTCATCACAGACCTCTAGTGCGGTTTCCGGCGCTTCCGTAGTACAACTGACCATCTAGTCCGCTTTGAGTCGTTTATCCGAGATGCTTTTGTCAACAAGCAGCATGTCTATGCAATTTTCTTCGATCTTGAGAAGGCATACCTGGAAGTATGGTATAATATCTGATTTGTGGGACATGGGTTTTAAAGGGCATCTGCCCGTTTTTATTCACAATTTTGTGTCTATCCGGTCCTTCCATGTCCGTGTGGGATACACCCTCTCCGACTCCTTTGAACAGGAGATGGGTGTCCCGCAGGGCAGCATTCTATCTCCTGTTTTATTTAGCATTAAAATTAATAACATTGTAAAGGCCGTCAAGGATGATTCTGAATGCTCTTTGTTTGTGGACGACTTTGCTTTGTGTGCACGAGGTCGAGGACTTGCGTCCCTTGAGAGGCGCTTGCAGCTGTGCGTTGATCGCATCCAGGGGTGGATATCTCCCAACGGATTCAAGTTCTCGCCCTCCAAGACAGTCTGTGTGCATTTTACTAACCAGACGAAATCTTTTCCAGAACCTAGCCTGAGCATTGCTGAGGCAACGTTTCTGGGGGTCATCTTTGACAAAAGACTGACCTTCTGCAAACATATTAATTACCTTAGAACCTCTTGTCGGAAGGCCCTCGACGTTCTTCGTGTCGTTGGTCGTACTGACTGGGGTGCAGACCGCATTGTCTTACTTCGACTGTACCGGGCCCTTGTTCGGTCCAAACTGGATTACGGCTCTGTGGTATATGGCTCTGCTTCCAAGTCTGTTCTACAGCGTCTGGACACAATCACCATCAAGGTCTGCGAATATGTCTGGGGGCCTTCAGGACATCTCCAGTTCCTAGTCTGTATGCCGAGGCAGGGAAGCCTTCTCTCAAGCTCCGCCGCATCCGCCTCATGCTCAGCTACGTTCTGAAGATGAAGGCCCATCCAGACAATCCTGCCTATGATTGTGTTTTTAACCCGTCGTTTGCAGAGATTTACGATGCCCATCCGGTAGCTGTCCGTCCACTTTCCTTTCGTGTCCGACCTCATCTGCAGGCGGCCGGAGTGGACGTGGACAAAGTTTCGGAATCTCTGCAACACATCACTCCACCCTGGATATTACCAGTTCCTGACATCTTGCTGGAATTGACCGCCCACAAGAAGAAATGTACTCCACCAACAGAGCCTCAATGAACTCCTTTCAAGTTTTCCTGGCTTTTGTCGTATTTATACGGATGGGTTCAAGTCTGAGGATGGGAGAGTGGCTGCAGCTGCAGTGTCTTCTCGCCATCCTAGACACCCATTTAAGCTCCGCCTCCCTGACCATTCCTCTGTATTTAGTGCAGAACTGCACCCAATTCTGCTGGCACTCAAGCATGCCTATCAGTCTCGGGAAAGGAACTTCCTGATTCTGTCTGACTCTCTTTCTGCCCTGCAGGCCCTTCAGGGCGCAGGAACAAACCACCCCCTGCTGGTGCAGATTCGAGAGCTTTACGCGGACTTGATGAAGGAATATTATGACATCATTTTTATTTGGGTCCGAGGGCATGTAGGCGTCGAAGGCAATAGGATCGCAGATTCTGCTGCCAACGATGCCCGCAATTACCCTGTCCCTGACACACAGAATGTTCATAGTGATTTTAAACCTGTGATTAGTGCGTACATAGCCCGCGAGTGGCAGTCCGAGTGGGACAAAGAGGAAGCGATGAAGCTCTTCCTACGGTGTCCGACAGTCTACCTTACCGCTGCGGCAGCCGCCGTCAGGAGCCTGTTCTTACTCGGCTCCACATCGGGCACGCGTATGTTACGCACTCTTACTTACTAAAACAGGATGAGCGTCCATGGTGTTTTGCCTGTGACGAGCAGTTTTCTGTTCGACACTTTTTGCTGTCTTGTGCCGATCTAATTGACACAAGATATAAACACTTCACAGCAGACTCCTTGAAGGTTTTGTTCCGGGATGTTCCCCCGGACAAAATCTTCAATTTCTTGAGAGAATTCAATATTTTTAACAAGATCTGAGCATTCATAGACTATGTGACTTTCCTTATTTTGCCCTTTTTGAGAGTCTGTAGACATTTCTTTTAAAGACTCGTGCGACATTTTAGCCTGACATATTTTTTAAGGTATACTTACATCATGTCTTAAGACCTTTCTTTTAGTCTGGCTGACCAGATTTTTACCCATCCCGCTGTGAAATGGCCTTGGTCGCCTGCTCGGCGTTAAACCCAAATAACTAACTAACTAATATGTCCGCACAGACATAGAGTTTCATGAACCCATATGTAGGTGGAAGGGGCTTGCCATAATCAGTGCATTTGCAGAGAGAATTCGCTGCGTTTGCATCCTGAGAATGCGGGAAATGGTGGGCTCGGTCTATAACGGGGATATATAAACAGACGCCAGACTTGTCAGTAGTATACGTCAGGAGGTTTGTTCTATCAAGAGTGAGCGACAAGATGGCTACGGTTTGTGTTTGCTTTTATTAGTGCCAATATTTCCCCTGTGTTGGAACATGGAACACTATAGCATGATGATATGGATTGGGAAATGAAAACTGTTCCTTGGTACTGATCGAAGGGATCATAGGGATTGTGTATTATGCCGACACGGCTGGTCTAAGTTCTTTCAATTTACCCCCTTGTCAGTAATGCTATTCTGAAATATTTGTCATTTCGTATCTGATTGTTATTACTCCAAGGGCAGTAAGTGCAGCCAATGTAATGTAATCCAGATGATTGTGACATTTACCATTGTCATCATGTTGTAGTATATCGTTGTTGTATCCGGTGCTCCTAAGAAATAAATTACAAAATGAATTTACAATTTTTGGCTCACGTGCGAAGCAAAAGTGAGTCTATGTTCTGGGCCAGTGCGGGTCGTCCGTCCGTCATCCGTCCGCCGTCAATAAACTTTAACATTGGCATTTTCTCGGAGACTATTCAAGCTACAGTCTTAAAACTTGGCCCACGGATACTTTGTGGTAAGTTCTTTCTAAGCATACCAATTTCAGTGACCTCACACAAAGGTCAAGGTCACAGGTGATCAGGAAATATAAAAAATAGCTATTTTTGGACATAATTTTTTTTTCTCAAATACTATTCACAACTTCAAACCCAAACTTGGTACAAAGATACCTAATGGTAAGACCTTATATATGCACACTAATTTGGTTGATCCCTCAGAAAGGTCAAGGGTCACAAGAGCTGAGGAAATAGGTGAAAATAGCCATATTTTGACAAAATATGTTTTTTTCTCAATTACTATTTATAACTTCAAACACAAACTTGCTACAGAGATACCTGATTGTAAGATCTATCTATGCATACTAATTTGGATGACCCCTCAACAAGGTCAAGGGTCACAAGAGCTCAGGAAATAGGTTTAAAAAAATAGCCATATTTTGACAAGAAATGTTTTTTTCTCAATTACTGTTCACAATTTCAAACCCAAACTTGCTACAGAGATACCTGATGGTAAGACCTATCTATGCATACTAATTTGGATGACCACTCGGAAAAGATAAAGGGTCGCAAGTGGTTGACAAATGTGTATAGAATGCCAATAATTGTAGTTATTATCAACATTTTTGCAAACTTTTCAGTCAAATTTGGCACAAAGGTAGCTGATGATAAGACCTTTCAATGTACCCTAATTTAGTGGACTCATTGCAAAGGTCAATGGTCACGGGGTTTCACAGATGTGTGAAAACTGTTTAAATTTTGAGAAAACATGGATTTTGTTAGTGCAGAAGCCATCCCTTTACTTATTGTCAGACATGTGTGAATCGGTTATACACGTCCGCCAGAAGGTTTTGCCTTTCTTGTTATTGGTATGCCATTGGCATGTTCAAAACTGTGCCCCTTTCTCTCCATAGCCATAACTTGGAGTCGGTCAACCGACAGAAAACACACTTAATTTGCAGAAGGTTATTGGGCCGGCATTGGCCCATACACAGTCCTACATTGGCCAGTGGCGGCCAACATTGGCCTGATGACCTGTTGCACATTGGGTATCACAGTTACTATGTATTACATTGTAAAATGTGTTTTTTATTATGTTTGCAAACCTATACCTGCAGCTTTCTGTAGAACGAACGTTGGTCTGCCTTTCTCTCACCCCTTGTCCGTTGGAAACTTAAGTCGAATTTCTGCAGGCCGTACACCTCCACACATGAGAGATTAACTCTTTCTACCCCATCACCGAAATCCCCACATTTTGCCCTTGTCCTCTGAAGATTGCATTGCAGTGCAGAACGCATATCGACCATGATAGTTCAAGGGTGATGCCAGAATAGCTTGGCGCCCATAGGCGCCAAGCTATTCTGGCATCACCCTTGAACTATCATGGTCGATCCTTATCTTGCTGTGGTGTGTCTGGGGTAGAATGAGTTAAGTTAGGATTTCACTCTTAGTTCAGAAAATGTCCCACATTCTTGGACATAGTTTCTGAGAATACCACTATCTTCCCTAGCTGTAGCTTATGTCCCAACTTTCTGGACAAAGATTATTACGGCATTTGTTCTTCCACGCTGTAGACTATGTTATGATTTTCGGACTTAGTTTGTGGCAGTAATCTATAGGATCGTAACAGTTTGTCGCTATTTCCAGACTTAGTTTCTGGTAGCAGCCATTCTTGATCGCAAGATTTAAGTCTCTATTTTCAGTTTCTGGCAGCAAAGTTTAATTCCAGAGAATTTCAAAGGCTATTTTCAGACTGTATTTCATTTCTAGTTCGTAGCAACCCATATGGTCGCGAGAATTAAAGTTGCATTTTCAGACCTAGATTTTGACCATGAAAAGTTATCTAAAGCAAGAGTTTAGTATCCTTAGCATAACAGGCGCTAGCAATTCAATATCAAACATTCTCAAGTTGTGTCAAGCCATAATGCATGTTGCATCTTGTCTAGTGTATGAGTGAAATCAACTCACATTAGATTACTGCAAACAAAAGGGCATTCTTACATGACAGCTCAGTTCAGTTAACTCATTCTACCCCAGACACACCACAGCAAGACAAAGATCGACCATGATAGTTCAAGGGTGATGCCAGAATAGCTTGGCGCATATGGGCGCCAAGCTATTCTGGCATCACCCTTGAACTGTCATGGTCGATCTGTGTCTTCAGAGGACAACGGCAAAATTAAAAAAAATCGGTGTTGGGGTAGAATGAGTTAAGTTCATTGAAGATGGGATCTCTGCGCTCGGAAAGGCCCATATGCAATTCTTCCCACCCATGAGAGTTTTTTTCATTATGGTGCCAATATTGGTTTAATATGGATGTCCTCTCAAGTCTGCCCAATGGGCTGCCGTCATTCTCCACACATATGCTCTGGAGGTGATCAATTGTGTGCTGATCTTGATTTTGTTCCTGGAAATGCTCTCTGGTTGCTCACCATGTCTTACCTGCCCATCTGTAGTCCCTGTGTGATTTATGCATTGCCAGCGAGGGTATCCACTCGACCCCAGCATGTCCTGAGCAGTAGACCCACAGAAGTCTTAAAAATTGTATGCTGGTCATTGCCCATTGCCATTCTGAGCCTCTGATTCCTGCACAGATTTATTTTGCAGCAGCCATTTGAATCTGTGAGAATGATATGGCAAGACCAATTTGGCTGTAAGTCAAAACTACATGCAAGGGATACGGGTGGAACAAGGGATGCATTGTCCATACAAGGGACTCTGGACGGACCAAGGGACACATGCTAGGAGTTCACATCTCACAGACATCAGGTGCGTGTTTTTGTTTCTATTGTTAAGCCAGGTTAGGGTCATCCCAAGATGCGCATAGAGACGCCTGCCATCTGGCATTTTAGTGCTAATGATAGATGGTGTACAATTTATGGTAGTGACATATTTAGTTTGTTTGATACTCACATTGCCTCCCTGGAGGCATTAGTCATCTTTCTGCTGCAGATTTCAAGGGCAGTCAGAACCACATACAAGGGATCCAAGTAGAACAAGTGATTTTGCCATGACCATACAAGGGACTCTGGACGGACCAAGGGACACATGCTATGACTTCACATCTCACAGACATCAGGTGCGTGTTTTTGTTTCCATTGTTAAGCCAGGTTAGGGTCATCCCAAGATGCGCATAAGGACCCCTGACATCTGGCATTTTTGTTCTAAGGATAGATGCTGTAAGATTTATGGTAGTGACATATTTAGTTTGCTTGATACTCACATTGCATCCCTGGAGGCATTAGTCTTCTTTCTGTTTCATATTTCAGGGGCAGTCAGGACCACAAGCAAGAGATTGGGGCGGACCAAGGAATGCATGCTAAAACTTCACATCCCACAGACATCAGGTGCAGTCTTTTGTTTCTATTGTTAAGCCAGGTTAGTGTCATCCCAAGATGCGCATAGGGACCCCTGACATCTGGCATTTGTATTCTAAGGATAGATGGTGTAAGATTTAGGGTAGTGACATAATATTTAGTTTGCTTGATACTCACATTGCCTCCCTGGAGGCATTAGTCTTCTTTATATTGCAGATTTCTAGGGCAGTCAGGACCACATGTAAGGGTTTCGGGCGGAATAAGGAATTTTGCTATGGTCATACAAGGGTCTCTGGACGGACCAAGGGACATGCTAGGACTTCACATCTCACAGACATCAGGTGCAATGTTTTTGTTGCAGATTTCAAGGGCAGTCAGGACCACAAGCAAGAAGGGATCGGGGCGGAAGAAGGGATTTTGTCATGACCATACATGGAACTCTGGACGGACCAAGGGACACATGCTAAAACTTCACATCTCCCAGACATCAGGTGCAGTGTTTTTCTTTCCATTGTTAAGCCAGGTTCTGGTCATCCCAAGATGCGCATAGGGACTCCTGCCATCTGGCATTTTAGTGCTAATGACAGATGGTGTACAATTTATGGTAGTGACATATTTAGTTTGTTTGATACTCACATTGCATCCCTGGAGGCATTAGTCTTCTTTCTGCAGCAGATTTCAAGGGCAGTCAGAACCACATACAAGGGATCCAAGTAGAACAAGTGATTTTGCCATGACCATACAAGGGACTCTGGACGGACCAAGGGACACATGCTAGGACTTCACATCTCACAGACATCAGGTGCGTGTTTTTGTTTACATTGTTAAGCCAGGTTAGGGTCATCCCAAGATGCGCATAAGGACCCCTGACATCTGGCATTTATATTCTAATGATAAATGTTAAAGCTTAGGGATGGTATGGTTAAAAGTAATTGTAAGGAAGTTTCAAAAAAAAAAATTATTTCTTGAGTGTCCAAGTGGATGGTGTAAGATTGAGGGTAGCGATATTTTTAGTCTGCTTGATACTCACATTGCCTCCCTTGAGGCATCAAGTTACGTCTTCTTTATGTTGCAGGTTTCAGGGGCAGTCAGGACCATCAGCAAGGCATCCTTGTGGACCAAGGGACACAGCTAGGACTTCATGTCTTAACACCGGACCAAGGGATTTCGTCAGGACTTGTAAGTTTGCTTAGTTGTTTATCATTAGTGTCTAGTTATTGGTATAATTAAGTCACTAGTGTTCAGGTTTTTGTAGGTAATTGTTTTTTTCTGGGCACTTTCTTATGTTTGGTATTCTGTTCTACGCACCAGCTAATCAACATTTAGTTGTGATATGCATGGTGCTTATTTTTTCTCTTTTTCTCTTTTTCTCAGTATTTTGGGGAAACAGAGATCAGGTGAGTGCTTGATTGTTAAGTCCCTTCTATTTATAGAAGGGAATTTTTAGGACGGGTCGCGGTGGGGCGAATTTAATAGCATGTCCATGATGTCAAAGGCGGGCAGGCCTAAACCTCTAACAATTGAGGTAACAAGATACAAATTACGTCATGTCTAGTTGCGCTAACCTCGCTGCTGAACGTACATTTGGCTCGAAGCGCCGTATGTGTGTGTATGTGTGTGTGTGTGTGTGTGTGTGTGTGTGTGTGTGTGTGTGTGTGTGTGTGTGTGTGTGTGTGCGTATGTATGAACAAGAGAATCACCGATATTTCTGTACACGAAGGGCGAAATACTTTCTTTAAGGGGTGGCTAAGAGAGCCTCCGAGCATAATTGTAATTGAATGTCTCATTTAAGACATAAACAATCGTTTATAGGAAGTCGGTTGACCCAGATTAGAGTCTGTAATTTTTGTTATATTTACTAGAAATTTTGGATATAGCTAGTTTGGATAAAGACATTGGATGGGGTCGTTAACCAGCTTTGTTCCCTTTCAACTTCTTTAGTAAAAATTAATTCTTTTCAGAAAAGAATTAAAACAGTAAAAAAAAAAAAACAACTTAACTTCTACAGAAAGTCCGACAATGGCGGTGACGTAAAAGAGGCAAAAAAGATGTAAAAACGAAAAAAAAATGTCATGACAAATGACGTTTGACAAACCAATGACTGACGCGTATGCACTGCGCGCGCCCCTTGTAGAGTTCACTATGACGCATTGCACATCTGCGAGGCTTGTTCAAATGGAGATATTTCAACATCAGAAGCAAGTCAACGACAAAAGGTAGAGACCCTTGACAGCTAAGACAGCTCCCGGTGGAAGAGACTTTGTGGGTTATGGTTCATCCCATCTTGTTTTTTGTCAAGGCTTCAAAGATGCACGAGACCTGAATTGGCCACGGTGACGAAAACGGTGAAGTTACTACTCATGACAATTAAGTGTTCACTCATTCAGTCAGACTAACCACCCTCGATGTCAGTTTCTTGCCTCGAGTCGATTAAAATGTAACAAAATACATTTTGAAGCACAAACATGCAACAATACTAACATGAATACGGCAACGCGCAGATGTACGGACGAACTTAACTCATTCGCGCCAAGCCGCATCCAGATGCGCGGCATAAGCCGCGCATCCGGATGCGGCTGGACCCGAATGAGTTAAAAAGACGGGAATAAACACGCCATCTACAGTGCACGCTATAGCGTTCTTGCAAGACATAACTACATTACATTAACTCATTGAGCCCGACGGCCGTATTTCCCAAATTTTGGAGGTGTCATCTAATGGCTATGGATCAGTTGCAGGAGATAGATCGACCATGATCATTCAAGGATAGTGCCAGATTAGATTGGCGCCGACAGGCGCCAAGCTAATCTGGCACTAACCTTGAATTATCATGGTCGACTCATCTCCTGCTGTTGTGCGTCAGGGCTGAATGGGTTAAAGGGATCTGCTCAATGGTAGGCTTTGATTGCTAAAATTCGCTTATGCAACGGGATAGGACAGGTTATCAATGTTGTCTTGCCTCAGCTGATCTCAGCTAAGCTTAGTTTACTATTCTTTTTTTTTTTTACAGTCCAAGTAAGTAGGCACGATGTTCCTCTGCCTTTTGAAGAGCTCTCCTGCCGCGACAAAGGGGAAGGGCAGAAAAAGTCTTTCATTTTACCACATTCAAACTTCATAATTTAAGTTAACCTTTTTGTCCAGGATAATTGTAGGACAAACTAAGAACTGACATTTCTAAAGGAGATATCGTGAACTATTAACTTTAACCCCTTCACTGAGAAAAATTGAACACCACCCATCGGCAAGAGGTATCATAGATCCTCATGCCGCATGAGGATCTATGCCTCTTGCTGAAACCCAGTGAATCCATGTTCCTTTTGACGGCTGGCGATCCTTAATTTACACCGCCGTGAGATGGCCTCAGTCGGCGTTACACCCAAATAATAACGAACTTAATTTACAGGTGACAAGGATTTTAAAAAACACAACCTGTGCCCGCTGACACTGAAGGGGTTAAAAGGAGATATTGAGAACTGTTATTAACTTGACTCGGCCTGGAGTAGACTGATCGTCAGTACGGTGTGCGCTATTACCCCATTCAATCTTTTTGTCTCGAAGATATGGCGTTAACCCATTCAAGCCCCACGGCTGCATTTCCCACATTTTGGAGGTCAGTGTCGGGTCACCTGACGACTACTGATGTACCATTTGCAGGAGGTCACAGTGGAGCATGATAATTCAAGGGTAGTGCCAGCGGATTAGCTTGGCGCCTTTAGGCGCCAAGCTAATCTTCCACTACCCTTGAATTATCATGGTCAATACATCTCCTGCTGTAGGGTTTCGGGGTTAAATGGGTTAACAAGCTACACATCATTCTGGGCTTTACGTGCGAATACTAAACCAGTTGATTACACAGTCCACGGCCTTCCATTTCTGCCCAACCCCCGACCAGGCCCCAAGCACATCCCCACCCCCACATACAGTAACACAGCGCACGTTTGGACTTCGCACGTTGAGTGAACGTGGTTGTGATGATCAGCTGCGCATGCGCCAAACCTCAGACGTGCGAACCGATTAACCCTTGACCTTCCCTGACCCTGACAGTCGTCTGCGCCGTCGCGTATTGAACTAGACAGTCTGACCTACTCTCACTAAGGAAATTGACGGGTGTCCGCAGATGTTGATTAGCGTTACTGCAAAAGGTATAGATCCTCATGAGCCCCTTCGGCTGCAGGGGCGCATGAGGATCTATTCCTCTTGCAGACTTTAAGTCATGAGTCAGGAACTCTGTGATCAGTAGCGCCGTATGAACCTGAGAGACTTGCTCTTACCGTGGCACTAACATGTAAATGATGCCAAGTATTTTTTTTTTTTAATACTTAGTGATTATTCAGGCATACGATCACGGTTGCAAGGGCTTATGACAATCTATGCCCCTCAGTTGCAGAATGTAAGACGGTTAGTTCAGCCTCTGAGCACTGGCAGACTGAAGTCATATATTATATGCAATCAAAACTGAAACCTTTGGACCACCTACCCTTCTACCATGTAAATGAAATCAAGTTAACTTATTTCATTCACAGGTTTCACTCCAGATAAGTATATGCTATCGACTCTGACACATTTATCCCCGTGCTCGAACTGATGTCGTCTGTATGGGGTGTTGTATAGCCCGCCGTGAAAAGGCACCACTGAAATGGTGAGACAGAGGTCGCACCGCCTAACATGACCGCGAGCTATTCTCTTATATGAGCAAGCGACATAGATTCTCATGAGTCCCTGCAGCGCAGGGGCTCATGAGAATCAATGTCTCTTGTTTATCAATAGTGCTACCCAGCGTTTCTTCAAATGAAGGGTGTAAAATTTGGCCGGTTGACCGTATCATAAGGGCCGGGTTACGTTGGTAGTACGTGCCCGTATTGTCATTGCGGCGAACTGGGGCAAGATTGTATCGCATAAAGCATTTACACGTCGGCATTCCAATCGAGGAAGCTGTCACGCAGCAGATCTGCAGTGTCACCGTTGTTGGGGTGTACATAAAGAATTGCATGCTTGGCTTTGGAGGGAATGAGAGTTGTAATTGTTTCTGACTGAAGAGGCTGGCATATATACGTGACAAATCGGTAGGTGCTTTATTTATTTATTTATTCATTTATTTTATACATTATGTATTTATTTATTTATTTATTTCACGCTTATATTTTTCCTTGATTTGCTTTTTGAGAACTCGTTCAGCCCGACGGCCGTATTTCCCAAATTTTGGAGGCGTCAACTAATGACAGGCGCCAAGCTAATCTGGCACTACCCTTGAATTATCATGGTCGACCCATCTCCTGCTGTAGTGCATCAGTGCTGAATGGGTTAAGCAAAATATTGCGCATGTGTTGTGTTTCATCAAATATAAATGTGTGTGTGTATATTTATTTATTTATTTAACGCTTTTGTTTTCTCCATTAATTTTACTCACTTTAAAAAGTCAGTTACCGACGCGGAGTGCTGTGCTCCATAATTTGTCTACCGTATTGAAAATACGGTAGACTTTGAAATAGGCTGGTCGGAGCGCGTTCCATACAATGCACACGATGTGCTGGGCGGGCAGACCCTGAATTCTGGCAAGAAGTAATAAGATAATAATAAAAAAGACCACGTCTAGCTACGCAAACCTTGCTGGACAACTACGTACATTTCGCACCAAACGCCGTGTGTGTGTATGCGCGCGCGTGTGCGTGTGACCCCTATTTGTGAACATACAAGCTTAAAATTTTAGGATAATTATGTTCCCTACGTAAATTCTCCAGGAACATTTTTGGTAAAAATTTATTTATTTATTTTTTACATTTGTAAACTGTATTTATTTATTTTAAAATTAGGTTACACGTTGAAAGAAAATGGCCGTTTCACAAATAGCGGTTGATTCGCATTTGAGTCCGTAATTTTTGTTATACTTACGAGATACTTTGCATGCAGCTAGATTAAAGGCAGATATTGAATGAGTTGGTATCAGGGTCATACCTCTTAAACTTTTTGAAAAAATAATTGATTCATTTTTGCAAGTTTTGGAGCCACGTTATACTTCCATCAAACAGTCAGTCCTGGTAGAGGCGGTGTGGAAGAAAACAGTCAACCCCGGAAGAGGTTGTGTGAAACTGAGACACCCATGCATGCCTTTCGGATGAGTGACTTCAGTAAAACATCAAAATTTTAATTGTTACTGTGTACAAGGCGACGTGGGACTAGCGATGCCATGACGTAAAGCTCTAGTGACGTCATGTTGCTGCTCGTGCTATTCTTCTTCAGAACTTATTCCCATCGCTACACCAGCCCACAGAGTGTACTAATGGCGGGAAGCGCCGTGTCAGTGTCCGTTTTTCTTGCCGGTGTGCGCCGGCGTGTGTTGAAAGAGAAATGGATCAGAAGGATAATCTTTAAAATGTGAATGTCATTTCCTAAAAGAAAAACGCATTTAAGCTCCAAACAATACGGTAGACTTTGGGATGAAATCCTCATCTTGTGTCTAGTTTGTACATTCTTTCATTTATTCGTTCGGGAAAGGGGGGGAGGGGAGGTGGTGGTGGTGGTAAGACAATTTTTGCTGTGTATGATTTTCTTCTATTACAGCAACAATAAAGTTATCTTGGTGGTGGGGTGGGGGGCGGGGGGTAGGCTGGGTTGGGACGGGTTGTGCTGCTTATCAGAACCTAACCCAGTGCGCACAGGCCGACGTCGGCACTATGGCCTTTTGCGCATTGTGAACTCTAATGCGCCTTATCAATGTGTGTTTTGTTTCTTATGTGAGACTATGTGTCTAACTACAGCTGTCTTATTTATAAAAAAAAGTTTTATCTTCATCTTCATTGGCTAACATACGAATAGATTTACCACTCAGACAGGTCTGCCAGCAATTATATCGGTTATTGATTTAATTATGCAGTTTTGCCGACGCATTTTCATCAGGTATGAGAGTTTGCCATCAGCAGCGTAGACGTGACGAAGAAAACAACCTCATGACCTTTGACCATTTCAGTACAGATGTCAATGACCCAATGTGGAGCAACCGTAGACATAGATTCTCATGAGCTTCTGCATGCACGGGTTCATGAGAATCTATGCCTCTTGTAGTTGTCTGATATATTGACAGCTTCATCATTTTTAACATTAAAACTCTTTTTTTTTCTGGTTTGGGAATGATTTAAAAGCCCAGCAATGTGGCTGCAGATCGGAACTGATAAAACTCTGTGCCTCTTGCAGACGAAGGATATCTGATAAATATTAAAATGAACATCGTATAATCGATTTTTACGCCAAACATAATTATAACAGCAAAAGTCACGTTGTGCGGCTTGTCAGGCCATCCCTTCCAATTCTAGAGCCAAACTGCAGTGTGTCCTTTTTTTCCCCCCAAACGTCTGATTGAAGTTTAAAGCCACCTACTCCAGGCGGTAAAAGGTTAACTCATTCGAAACGTGCCGCGCCCGGATACCCGGCTTTAGCCGCGTATCCGGGCGCGGCACGTCTCGAATGAGTTAATAGTTTAAACTATCTCCTTTATTAAGGTTTTTAGTGTGTCTTACAATAATGCTGGACAAAAGGGTTAACTTGAAATTGCGAAGTTTGAATGAAAGACTTTTCTGCTTTTTTCTTTTGCCAGCAGGAGAGTTCATTTCCTTCCGGTACGCTCAAAAGGCAGCGGAAAACCCCTGGGACGTTTGCTGTTTACATGAATTGTGAAAATAAAGTTAGAATCTCGTTTTTCTCGAAAATGGACATATTGACATTTGCCAGTGTTTGTGTCAGATACAAAGGCGGTGCTTAGGTTGCTGCTGTCACCATAAAAATACAGATTTTTATTTTTGTTATTTAAAAAAAAAATCTTTGTTTCCGTCTATTGTGAGGCTAATCAGGCAAGATACAATACAAGATACAATCCAAAGAAAGAAAGAAACACGCTTAGAATAGATAGGACAATCACAATGTATTAATAAAGGCTCTTTTCAAAGTTGACACACAGACAAGAGTACAATGCACTACTGAACAAATACACTAACTACTTATCTTGTTCGGCGAGGTGTATAATATGACAGTTTAACATGTTTCCAATCCCACATATACGTATACAACGGAAATCAGAATTCATTTTTAAAAACTGAAAATCGTCATTTATGTTATCTTTTCATTTCAGCTATAATCTGGAACCAGTTTTTCTGCAGTTTGCGCTCGAAGCGAAAAATGTGATTATTATCCAGTCTGCCCGGAATAAATGTGGCCGACCTTTTGGACACTCGAGCGCACGTTGTGTATTTACGTCATCGTGTCGCGGGTGACTGACTGCGCGTGTATCAGCTCCGGCGGCTCATGAGAATCTATGCCACTTGCTGACTTGCTGACCGCTTTATTCTCTCTCGCGGAGCAGTTTGAGACTGAATAGAATAATAATAATAATAATTAAAAAAATAAAATAATAATTAAAACAATAAAAATAAAATAAAGATGAGGATTTCATCCCAAAGGCTACACTATTGTTTTAAGTTCACATGCGATTTTCTTTAGGAACAGTTGTTACTATTTTTAAGCTTATCTTCTGATTCCTCTCTCTCCACCCTGACCTATCCTACCCCACGATCCGCACAAACACTGACACACATAGCGCCAGTTATACGTTATGTGGGCTGGCATAGCCATAGACTTTTGGAAGAAGAAGAAGATCGGATGACCCATGCGCACAAAGCCTTTTCTATACTGCATGCATTTTCCCACGCTTTAAATACGTTCGCAGTCATCATAACAAAAAATACACATGTATAACACTGACTTTTCGTGCTTTGCGTCATTTAGGAATACCGTATAACACTGACGTGTTTGACGCTTTTACGTCACTGTCATTGTCTCAGTCGTGAAAGGCAAGGGTCTATTCCACGCAGCCTCTTCCAGGGCTGACTCTTTGGTGGGGTTGAAACGTCATGTTCGAAAATGAATTAATTATCATTCAAAAGGTTTAAGAGGTACAATGCTGGCTAACGAACTCATTCAATGTCTTCCTTTAGTCTAGCCGGCTACATGCAAAGTATTTAGTAAAAATAAGAAAAATAATTACGGACCTAATTTTTGTGAAACGGTCATTTTCTCAAAAACTAGTTATTAAAAAAAAACTGCCTTGAAGATAATTCTTTTAAAGACAATATTCTAAAGTTTCAAGTTTATCCATCCACAAAAGCGGGCTCTAGTCGGTCTCATCAGGGATATATAGAATCCCTGCTATCTCGCGCACACACACACCATCACACACAAACACACACACACACACACAAACACACACACACACACACACACACACACACACACACACACACACACACACACACACACACACACACACACTGCGCTTTGGCGCTAGATCTTCTTTCAACAGCAATGCTAGAGTAGCTAGACATGAGGTAATTTTATCTTGTTACTACACTTTTCAGTGTGACGCATGCCCGCCGATGTTAACGCGAACTACTAGGTGTTGAACGGATTTCAAAGTATACCGTATTTTCAATACTGTAAAAAAAAAAAAATAATAATTAAAAAAAAAAAAAAAAAAAACCCTACAACAACACTGATTGACGTCTCGTCCGGAAGTAACTCAATCAAAGCATTACCTGCTGCAACAGTGTTGTTTAGCGTTGCTGATGGCAACGATATACGACGACATCCGCATCTATTGAAGCAATGCGCAGGCTTTTGATGAGTGAACCCTTTCGCTTCTAAAATTAAGGTGCGGTCTGACGTGAAGTGAAACAGTAGCAAAGCGGTAAACAAAGCAGAGCATCTGCTTCTAAAAGCATCTAAAAATAAGTGCGTTTATAATGCTTTGCTTTGTGAGCCGGTCACACGATGAGAAGTTTTGCATAAGCAGTCTGCGTGGAAGCAATGCGCAATAAGTTGTAAATCAGTTACCTCCCTTTACGCGATATCCATGACTGAGGCTTTTTCAGGGTTTGGTTTCTGTAATTTTGGCTTCTTACATTCCATAATGTCTCGTGGTTTTGAATCAGATCGATGAGAATAAATGTATCAACTTGTGTCAGATTTGCTAATGGCCCAGTAGCTTTTGATGCCGCCACTGATCGCTGAAATGATCCTCGTTGCCGTAAAGTCGGCTCTTCTGATTGGCTGGCAATCAAATGCTTCAGCGAAACAACGCAAAATTTTAGAGCACGCTCTAACACTGAAAGCATCGGCTTTGCTTCACTTCGGCGCTTTGCTGCTGTTATGCTTTAGGTCTAGTCACACGATAAACATCGTCAAAACTGCGATGTTTCGTGTTTTACTGGCTGTTTTGCTTCTGCTTCGCTTCCCGTCAGACCGCCGCTTAAGGGATCACGAATTTTGCGTCCGAAACGTCTGCACTCTGATCGAACTTCGCGTAAGAACACAGATGTAAATAGGACAGAAATAGGCATGAAGAACATTGGACTAACAAGAGACATAAACCCTCATGAGCCCCCCGCTGTCGCGGGGGCTCATGAGGGTTTATGTCTCTTGCAGATGGGTATCATTCGCTTTGCCCCGTCAGTCATATGGGCGTTATGCACACATATCTGTGTAGATTTTCGTCCAAATGTAGCGAAGATGGCCCAGCCAGCATTGCCGCTACCCCAGTGTCCTGTCGGGAGTCCTTCCGGCTGCAAAGTGGCCTAGATTTTCATGACGGAGATTTTGCGGTTGCAAAAGCTTATGAGACTCTATGCTTCTTGCTGGAATTTAGTTAATAAATCGGTCGCAACAGGATGTCGGCCTCCTGCCGTCACAGAATAGATAGGTCGATTTTACACCTTCCGACGAGGGCAGTGATTGGGGTTTGAGTCTGTGACTGTTTAAAGTGACTTGCATCAGACTAAAAGGTGGCTGCCAAGCGTGTAAATAGAAGAACCCAACATATAAAGAAGCACGCTTAGAAAAGACAGAACATAATTGTGTTCCAATTGTCTTTTTTAAGCGTGTTTCTTTCTTTGTTGGGCACTTCTGACCTGCTTCAGGCAATAGTAGAGGATTAATAATGTACTTTTATAAATGTCTTAGTATATCTTTACAATAATGATCCACAGTAAGACTAACATTACTTATGAGTCATTACTTATGTCATAAAACGAAGGACTGTTCTGCTCCTCTTTCCCTTTGCTACTCAGGGGCAGCATGCACATCACTGTGTTAAGTCCTTCCCTTCCCCATCCAACTCCCCCCCCCCCTCCCATCCTCCCCCGCACCCCACCGACACAAACCATAGATAGCAGAGACCTGAGTTTTGTTTGCCTGCTCACATGGATCGTTGTCAAAAGGGGGACGAGTAAAAACCAGTAAGCAAAGGTCCTGGGGCCCACGACGGCCGCAGTGGGCCCGCGCACGACTGTGCGCGGGCCCACTGCGCCCGTCGTGGACCCGAAGACGTTTTGTTATTAGAGAAAGTCTTCTTTGAGACAAGACAGCACCGAGAACGTGTTGTATCTATGAATTTTTTTATCAGTCGAAGCCTGTCCTGGAGCAGATCGCTTTAAGTTAGTCTTCTTGTGCATCATAAGACACACAAAGGAACGTCCGTAACGGAAATATTGCGAATATTAACACCATGGTGCCTAGAGCGGGTCGCTTTAACAAAAAGAAAAACCTTGACACAGCCACTGGAGACAAGCAGTGTGTCCTTGACAGTGTAGGTTGCACGTTTTAGATGCTTTCACGTTCGCACCGCCTTTTATTGCCTTTTCTAAGGTCGCCTCTGCGCGCACATGGCATACAAAATATAGGCACACGCGGCCTCCTGCTAAACTGACAGTCGCAGTTTAATTGAGCTGCTTGGCGAGGACGTGAGGATCGAAGGCAGCAGCCGTAATCACCGTCCCTGATAAAAATAATAATAATACATGTTATTTATATGGCGCATTTATCATATTTATAATATAACTCAATGCACAGGCAAAAACGACGCACACACGCGCACACACACACACACACACACACACACACACACACACACACACACACACACACACACACACACAGAGTCTGTAGGGGGGAGGGGGGTACAGAAAACCGTAGAGATCACACGAAAGTCTGCGAGAAAAGGTGAGTTTTTAACTTTGCTTTGAACTGCGTAAGGGGGGGAGGCATTTCTCAGCTCAGTCGGTAAGGAATTCCAAATTAAAAGAGCAGTACATCTGAAAGAGCGTTCACCGGCAGATTTGAGATGGTAGTTTGGAACTTTGAGAAGTTTCTCTCCTGATGAACGCAGTGAGCGAGAGGGCTGGTAAGTGATCAGACTGGAGGAAAGGTATGGCGGAAGACTGCCATCAAAGTGGCGGTATGCAAGGGTCGCAATCTTAAACTGTATGCGGGATTGGATTGGAAGCCAGTGAAGGTCTTTCAGTATAGGGGTTACGTGGTCTCGTTTTCGCCTGCGCTTCACAAGCCTTGCGGCATTATTTTTTTAACTCGCTGAAAGCGGTTAATCTGCTCAGATGGAAGACCAAAAAGCAGAGAATTGCAGTAGTCAAGGTAAGGTAAGTTTGATTTCTGCTTGAAAATTGTACAGTGCGTTTGTGACTATCTTGGCTCGATGATGATGCAATTCTTTATCGTGTAGTGTGTGTGTGTGTGTGTGTGTGTGTGTGTGTGTGTGTGTGTGTGTGTGTGTGTGTGTGTGTGTGTGTGTGTGCTAGTTTTCGGCTTGACTTTGCCGGGTATGTGATCATACTGTCAAGACAAAAGATGGTATAATTATGCTGTCGGGTCCCAACCTCGCCACCGACCCGCCCAACCTCGGCCAAAGTGACATATACTGCGCACAAATAGTAATTTTGGTATGTTAACTATTCAGCTTGAATTACTAAAAGTCCTCAAAATCAGTATAATCACGGGTATATATCAGTGATTAGCCATCCCACTGGCCAACAATTTCACAACATTCGTGTGACATATCATAGTGCTCACAAAAAAGTAAAGGATGTATTAATTTTAGCTTTAATTATTTAAAAGTCCCCAAAGCGTAAATATTAATCAGACCAAAATATGACTGCAGTTTGCAGATGTAAGGTGTTTTCCGACATTTTAGTAATTCAAGCTAAAATTATGATGCCCATTGTGAGAACGTTTAGTAATTCAAGCTGAAAAGTTAACGTACCTTACTATCAGTTTTGAGCATCCTGCGTCACTCTGGCCGAGGTTGGGACCAAACATATACCCAGTCAGCAATCGACATCGGGCCGACATCAGCCGCAGTGGGCCTGCGCAGTCGTGCGCTAGCCGACTGAGGCCGATGTCGGCCCGAGGAGATTTTGCTGACAAAGTATGACCATTATTTGGTGAAAAGCGAGATTTTCATAGTAATACAATGTAAATCTTGCTTTCACACATGGACTTACCGTATTTTGCAGGGCAGTTTGAGCTGTAAGGTAGAAAAAGCACACTAACTCAGCGCTTGTATCTTGTCAAAGTACTTAGTAGGGAGTGATTTTCAGAAATGATTACTTCATTGGTGTGTTCTTTTATGTTCTACTCTGTTTCCATATCACCGGAGGAAGGATCTCAGATGCGACACGTTGTGTTTACTTTTCACGTACTTAAAAGGTTTTCAACCTCTCTTTTTAGTTTTATGATTACTTCATATCTTTAGAAATCAAACGCTATGTACGTAAATTTATGAAGACAGGAAATTAAAGTGAAATTTTCAATAAATTCATTAAATTGCTGCGTTAATGAAATCTGTGAAAATCCTGGGAAATTCCAGAAGTGCCTGGTTTGATGGGCTAGGACGAAATAGGAATGCTGAGATTCAAGGGCTGGGAAATTCATGAAATGTCTGGTCTGGTGATGGATTCAAGAGATAGAAAATTTAATTTTATGAAATTACTGAATATTGTTTTTCAAAATAATATGGGATATCTTAGTACGTGGCGCATGTTCATTCAAAATTAAATGAATAAAACTCATTGAAAGTTGTCAATAGACGTAAGCTGCTACCAGTTGTACACTTTTTGTTTACACTAATGATAGACAGGGTTGGTCAACGCTCGTCGTATACTTTCTTGTGCTTTAGACTTATTTTCATTGGCACCTTAACCCATTCAGCCTCCGACGCTCTACAGCAGGAGATGGATCGACCATGATAATTCAAGGGTAGTGCCAGATTAGCTTGGCGCCTCAGTGTCGGCACCACTCTAATCTGGCACTACCCTTGAATTCTCACGGTCGATCCATCTCCTGCAACTAGTGCATAGTCGTTAGATGACGCCTCCAAATTTTGGGAAATGCGGCATTGGGGTTGAATGAGTTAAAATTATCTTGTATCTTTTAACCTATTGTGCCATAATGTCGACTTCCCCGAATGTTTGGATCATCATCTGAAGACTGCATCACAATCCAGGATGCAGGTCGACCTTGATAGTTCGTGGTGCCAGAATAGCTTGGTGCCTACAGGCACAAAAGCTATTCTGGCACCACCCTTGAACTATCGTGGTCGATCAGCTATCTTGATGTGTTCACGGTCGATAAATTACTTTGTTTTCCTCCCTACGTCACACGGCCAGTCACTTTAGCGCAAACCGTACCATGTGATCGTGATGCAAAAACGCTTGTAGCGACAAATTGCGGACTTTTTGTAGCCCTCTGTATGACGCGTTATGACCTCGTCGTTTTCGAGTCTTGACGGCAACTCGGTTTGACAAAATAACAGAAGAAACGCACGAAAGTAGTGCTTTTGACATAATACACATCGTCTGCCTCATTTTTACGACGTGAAGAGCCAACTTAAACAATATTTCACCAACAATTACACAGCGCAAATAGCAAAAGCCTTCGCCAAATCCATCGCATCGCCATGCACCAAGCATTTTCAAAGTTCGGAAACCACGGAACAAAAATAGCTTCCGAGTTATTTTTAACCAATCAGAGACAGCATTCGTTGTAAACAAAACACTGTCGTCTGCTCAGCCCGCAGATTTCAATATTACCAACATGCCACGATTCCACCAAAGCACCGCCGAGCAACACATTCAACAACTGACAAAAATACACACCCAAAAACACTATAAAATCTAACAACACAGCTGTGAACACTCTTCCTGAGTACCTCAAAGAAACGAACCAGGATGTAGATTTCGAATTGTTTGGAAACAAAACAAAAAAAACAAACAAACAAACAAACAAAAAAACAACAAAAAAAAAAAAAAAAAAAAAAACAACTAAACATCACACGAATTTTCGAAGACTATCAGACATCATGTCAACGCTGTAAAATAAAATCTTACTTTAAAATCCCTCTCAGCACTAGTCCTGCTGTCAACAACGAGCGTTGTTTGGTATTCCTTTTTCTAGATATCCAAACGCACATGAGACTTTAGAATAAAACAATGTCAATCTGCTGCACACTTCAAGCATCCCCTTCAAAGTCATCTTTCAATCTTGAAAAGCACAACGCACTGCTAACGCGCACATGCTGTCACTGACATGGTCAAATGCCGATCACTGACTTCATGTAAAGGCGCCAAGCTAATCTGGCACTACCCTTGTATTATCATGGTCAAGCCATCTCTTGCAACTGGTACATAGTCGTTAGGCAAGACCTCCAAAATTTGAGAAATGAACCTTGGGGCTAAAAGGTTAACACTGGCGTGTGGAAACTTGAGTCATTTCAGTTAGATGTTTTCGGGGAGCGAGCTGCAGAAAATCCCGAGAATCAATTCATAAAATCCCTGAATTATGTGATTCAATAAGTCAGTGTATTGACAGAAATATTAAAATTTGAGAAAATGTCCTGGTTTCACAAATTACTGAAACTAAAAATTCATGAAACCAAGAAATTCATGAAATCTCTAAAAATGTTAGTAAATTGATTTAATTAATGTAGCTAGTAACGGCCACTTCCATCAGTGAAATGAAGACTTCAATCGCGAAGAATGATCATGAAAGCCACACAGCAAAATGTTTACAGAACAGTATCGGAATTTAAACATTTGTCCTTTTCCCAAGTGACTTTACGCCATTTTTCTTCTTCTAAAGCTGCTGTAGTCAGTTGTGGTGTCGATTGTTTACGTAAAAGTGACATCAACAGGTCAGGAATATTCCTTAGAATATTTAGGAAGCTCAGTCCCCAAGTGAAACAGCAATTTTATGGATTTACTGTGTTTTTTCCAGAAATTCATGAATTCTCTGGTTTCATAAATTGACTGTAACATATGTAATATAAATCGGATTTGACCCCTTCATTGCCAGTGGACGCAGATTGTGTTTATTTAAATCATCATTAACTCATTCGAGACGTGCCGCCTCCGGATATGCAGCTTTAAGCCGCGAATCCGGAGGCGGCGCGTCTCGAATGAGTTAAATTTACCGCCCCCAAAAAAACCAAACTGTCTTTGCGTTTTACACGCTTGGCAGTCGCCGTTATTCCACTTTCAGAGCTTAGACTTTTCTATGCGCACTGTACCCGTTCAGTGGCACCTGACTACAGACTGTACTGTCTTTCTGCAATCTTCGTTAATTCAACACCAAAAAACCCTAGACATCCCAGGAACATGGATTCAGAGTTGTGTCAGCAAGAGGCGTAGATCCTCATGAGCCCCCGCAAATGCGGGGGCTCATGCGGATCTATACCTCTTGCAACTGGGTGGTGTTCAAATTTTCTTTGCACCAAACAGGTATTGCGATACATTTGCGAGCCAGTTAATCAGTTGTCGTGCATCCGATCGAATCGTCAATGTTGTACTACAATCACACACGAGGCGGCCGTCAAGCTCAGGAGTGTCCAATCGGAGACACCATAATAACGTATTATATCTGTTACCCCAAGCATGTCCACGCCCAATGCTTAGTCAACTTTTACCGGAAGTCTCGTTTCAACTTGCAAATGGCCGCAGCTGTGAGCTGTTTGATTGCGTGAATGCTTAGACAGCTCAAAGTATTCATCTTCGTGAAATCAAATGATAGTCGAACCGAGTTTTTAACACGTGCAGAAAACGACTAGCAGTGACCATCCAAATAATACGCAGATTTTAGAGACCGGATCTAGTTTCTACCGATGCTTGGGGAGTGCAATGGCTGGGAGACCCCAACACTATTAACACCTACTTGACGAGCGCCTTTTGAGTTCAACTGTTTTCCTTTCTTTTTTCTTTTCTTTTTTCAGCAGTACTGAGGCAGCATTGAGCAAACAGTTCGACATTTATTGACATGAGCCACAGCGGTGTACGACACAGGTAAGTGGTGCACTCTCTTTCATTCACTCTCGGTCTCGTTTTCATCAGTGTCAACATTTGATAACGGCAATCTCTGAAACTCGCCCAAGTCAGTTGACCCATTAGGAGCCGGGAAACGCAGTCTCTGTCCAGATGCAAGAGACAAAGAACCTCATGAGCAGATGCGGGGGCTCATGAGGTTCTTCGCCTCTTGCTGGTTCAATTTATATCGTTGTTCGTTGGATATACCTAGCGTCACGTTTGAGTTTGAAAAGAAATGATTTGTGTCTTTTGGCGAAGAAGGGGTTAAGTCTTTACTTTCAGTAAAGGGGGATTGATCGATTGTCCAGTGATAATTGAAAGGGTAGTGCCTTGTGTTTCAGTCCTCTTTTATTCACCGCAGAATGACATGACAGTGCCATAGGAACCTGGGCTGGGGAGGGCCCTCCCCCCCCCCCGCCCCCCTCCCGCCCCCCCCCCCCCCCGAAAAAAAAATTGGGGGGAGAAAAAATTTGGGCTGGACTTTTGGATATTTCTTATAGGAAAAAACACAAACATACATCGTATCATTTATTTTCAGAGCAAAATACTTTTGGAGAAAACAAATCTCTTAAGAGTTTGATTTTTATGATGAAAAACAAGTGTTTAAGTAGTATGTGTGATTTGTACGTGTCTCAATTGTCACTTGCCTGCCCCCCCCCCCCCCGCACCCCCCTCCCCCGCACCCACTCGGCCTCCCTCCCGCCCATCTGATGTTTCTTTTTCGGAGGCTGGACTGTTCTCTCTCTCTCTCTCTCTCTCTCCTCTCTCTCTCTCTCTCTCTCTCTCTCTCTCTCTCTCTCTCCTCTCTCTCTCTC
>BTPG01000002.1:35617105-35624605 GCA_036245525.1 Semisulcospira habei
CGCAGACTGCGTCTTTTCAAATCATTGTAATTTCAACGTCAAAAATGCCCGGCTGTGAAGTCAAAGGAACGTGGAGATAAAGTGGTTTTACAAGAGGCATAGATCCTCATTTGCCCCCGCGGATGCGGGGGCTCATGAGGAACTATACCTCTTGCAGTTGGGTGCTGTTCAATTTTTCCCGGCAATAAATGGGTAATGAGCGAGCGAAAGCGAGGCTTCATGCGACCTTCACCTCATTGTTGGGGTCGCTCCGACCTACAACATTCTTTCCGCGTCATTTTCGCCTATTTTTCTTTTATTATTCCAAAATGCGACATCTCTCTCGCATTCGTGACCTGCAGTGACGTGAAACTCAAAATGACGTCACCTTTCTGCGTGAAAGTCACTAATCTTGACCAAGGCTTTCTGAGGCCTTCACCTCATGAATATTCCAGTGAATGGTAAAGTACTTTACATCTTTGTGTATGTCAGTTCCCGTTTCAAGTGAGGGGAGACTGTTTGACGGTGACACTGAGCAGTTTGAGGGCAGTGCCAGATATTAGCTTGGCGTTTCTCTTAAGTTTAAAAAAAAGGTCATTTTTTTCCTATATTTTTTTTTTAAACCTTTCAAGGACCTATTAAGTCAACACTAGATAACAGCTTCCAGCTCGCACTAGCTGCATCTTTCATTTTATCCCGTTCATTGCCAGTAGTCTCAGATTGTGTTCCTGAAATCTGTGTTAATTCAGCACCAAAGGGCCCTAGTTGTCCAAGGAACATGGACTCAAAGTGGCGTCAGCAAGAGAAATAGATCCTCATGAGCCCCCGCAATTGCGGGGGCTCATGAGGATCTATGTCTCTTTGAGTTGGCTCGTGTTCACTTTTTCTAAGGGGGACGGATCCACAGTCGCAATAATAGTTCAAGTGTAGTGCTTGATTAGCTTGGCGTCTCTCGTGTACTCTTCTTTTTTTCACCTCTGCATTGACGTCGTATGTCAACGCGAGATAAGAGCTATCAAACGTGTACTACTAAAGTCTTTGACTGCCAGAGCCAACTGCAAATCTTTTAAATTGACCACGATGGCTTTAAAGCAAAGATTTTAGAAATCTACGCTCAAGGGTGGTGTCAGATTAACTTGGAGCCTGCACCATCCTTGAGCTATCATGGTCGATTTGAATGAAGGAGGTGTTAATAAAACTACAAGATTTCTTTGAGAATGATTTTTATCGAAAGATTTGGCATTTACTCAGCTGCAAGACAGCCTTGGTTTGAAGGCTGCATCGAACAACGCCCGCATTGCTATCACCAATCTGGCACTGGATGCTTTTTTTTCGTGCAAGGTACACACATCAATGTAAGGAAACGGGTTGTTATGCCATTTCAGCATTTTACACGATATTTGATAATTTCTTATCAAATCAATATGACCTATAATAAATTCTTTATCGGATCAGAATGAAAAACCCCGCAAACCTCGTCAGTTCTGTGGTTCGCCGGGTGTATTCATAGACTTTTTTGCTCTCTCACTCGTTCGCTGATTGATTGATTGATTGATTGATTGATTGATTGATTGACTGATTGCGCGGTCGGTCGGTCGGTTGGTCGGTCGGACCATCCATCCATCTGTCCATCCACCCACCCCACACACCCATCCATTTTCATAATCCAGACAAAACAAGTGCACGTCTCGTATAAATAAACATAAGTAGCCCATTGTCTCTGTGGGGATATCGCTTTAAATGCCGCCTGTAAGAAGTTTATGTCAGGGTAGTCTCAAACAATGGGCCTTAACGACAAAAGTACACGTCGGTTTGAAACAATACCGGCTGCATTCCTGTCAGTGTATCTGGCTCCAGATAAAAGGATACAAATAACCAGCTCAACAAATGCAGGACTGTAAAAGAAAACAAAACTACCCCCCCCCCCCCCCCCCCAAAAAAAAAAAAAAAAAAAAAAAAAAACTGCAAAAGAAAAACGAAACAAAACAACAACAACAAGAAAAACACAACAAAAGCAAACAAGCAAGCAAACAAACAAACAAAACTTTAAACCAAACCAATGAAACCAAACCAACTAAACCAAATGAACCCGACCGACCGACCGTCCGGACAAAGCGACCCGAGCAAGCGAGCGGACCGAGCAAGCAAGTGACCCGAACGACAGACCCGAGCGAGCGACCCGATCGAGCGACCCGATTGAGCGAGCGGCCCGAGCGAGCGAGTAACCCGAGCGAAGCTGGCTACCCGAGCGAAGCGGGGTACCCGAGCGAGCGAGCGAGCGAGCGACCCGAGCGAGCGACCCAAGCAAGCGAGCATGCGACCCGGAGAGCGGGCCGAGCAAGCGAGCCGAGCAAGCAAGCGACCCCCGAGCGAGCGAGCGAGCGACCCGAGTAAGCAAGCGATCCGAGTGAGCAAGCCAGCGGCCTGGTTGAGCAATCGAGCGGCCTGAGCGAGCGAGCGATCTGATCGAGCGACCTGAGCGGGCGAGCGAGCGAGTGAGCGAGCGAACAAAAGAACGCACGCACGCACTGCACGCACTCAAGCAAGCAAACAAACACAAACACACACAAACAAACCAACACAACACAACAAAGACACAACACAACAGACACACAAAAACTAAAAGAAACACACACACACACACACACACACACACACACACACACACACACACACACACACACACACACACACATACACACTAAACAACAACAATAACAACCACAAGCCAGATATGCTCCTTTAAAAGAATCTAAAACTGATGCGAGTCAGTTGACAGTGGAGGTGAAAGAGCAGCGTGGAAGTGACAAGCCAAGCACAAGCTGCAGGAAGACACTCAGTCCACTATCTGGCTCTGTTTACCTGCAGGGGGCATCATGCAGTGAGTCAGCCTGAGTGTAGTAGCCGCGTTACACGGAGGGTGTCGTGTGAACATAAAACACGCCTAACGTAGATGGGGTGTCACCATGTGTGTAATTTTCTATAATTTCGGACCGTGCGCACCGAAGAACCGTAAGTTGACTAACCGATTTCAGCTGGTCTGTGATTTTGGACCTTACGGCCTCCGGCCGTAAGGTCCAAAATCACAGACCAGAAATCTTCATTTCATGGCAGTGTTTGCAGTCGATCGGTGGTGGTGTCACATGACACTGTTTATCATATGTGAGTACATCAGTAAACTTTGGATGGTACAAACCGCCAGGGGACCCAATTTTTCTTGTCGTTAAATCCGGAGTTTGTTATAAGCGAAGTCATTTACAGTCGACTCCTCTGACAACAAGGTCGGATGTAACAACTTTATTTTTCAGAGGGCCCGACAACACTTTTACTGTACACATTACTTCGCTCTTAACAAAGTAAAATGTGGGTCCCCAAGCGATTTGTTATATACCAAGTTTACTGTGTATAGAAAAACTGCTGTCGGGACCTCTGAAAAAGTGATGTTATATCCGACCTGGTTATGATCGAGACAGACTGTTACAATACAGATGTTTTTCAGTGGCTAAATTGTAGTGTCAGACATAATTAAAGTACCATAACGCCTAAATTTGAAGACCCATTTCAGCACCATTTGTGTCTATTACACCTAATGAACTTTAACGCCAGTTGGGACACGCAGCAAAAGCACGCGCGTAATCGCACTTATTTATTCTGCGCAGCCGTTAGCGTGTCAATCTATTTTTAGCTGTTTCTCGTACTGATAGCCTTGTATTTCTAGAACGGAGTGGAGTCATTGTCACGTTACCTGCTATGAAGGCGACGTGTGCTGAACCGGATTGTCCTGCGTCTAAATGAACCTGTGTGTAGCGTTTCGTAACCAGTGTTACAGAAGTGTACCTTTTAACAGTTACGGCGGTAGTGGGCCTTTAATTTGTGCAGCGCTGTCCGTGATTTTTTGTCATTTTTGGTGTGATGATAATGCAATCAAGGCAGCGACGCTATAAGACACTTCCGCAGCTATTGATGCGGGGCGCATCGTGTGAGTTAATGATGTGTGCGTTTATGCGATTTGGGACCTTGCTGCTATAGGCCGTAAGGTTCAAAATCACAGGCAGGTAAACATTGACTTTACATGTAGCATCATTTGTGAATCAAAACCTTTTTCACCGTCTTGGCGGATTTCAGTCTTCTCAGAGAGGACTTTGGGTCAGTTGAATGAGTGAGCTCAAGTTAGACCTGCGCCAGCCACTAAGCAAAGTGCTCCGCTATAGCGGAGCACCTTGCTTAGTAGCTGGCGCAAGACTAAGCTCACTCAAGCCTTGTTGCTGTCGGGACGTTAAGCAATGTACAATCTCCCAATCACTCAAGCAACTGGTCCCTGTTCTTGGACACAAAAAAGATAGCCTACTAAGGCTTTGAGCCAGTTAATAGAATTAAGGAAACTGAAACCCCGTTCCTGGCCAAAGAGCGTTTATTTCTCTCTTTCCGAAATCCGCCGTGTTCATTCAACTACAAAACACCACAGCCGTCAAAGGAACATGGATACAAATTGATCTCACAAGAGGCATAGATCCTCATAAGCCCCCGCAGTCGCTGGGGCTCATGATAATGTACGTCTCTTGCATAATTTAGATTGTGTTCATTTTTTCTCAGCAGGAATGGGCTTCAGTATCTAGATATAATGACCGGTATTTTTTATTATTGCGAGAAAATCACAGTCATTACAGTACCTGTTTTTCACAGTCAACATTTTTCATCGACTGGAAGTGTTTGCATGCAGACGACTGGTTGGGTTTCGCAGAACGATAACTCTCGGAAGATATTTTTTCAAAAGTGGGGGTGGGGGTGGGTGGGTGGGGGAAGGGGACGGGGACGGGAGAGGTGTACAACCTTTTGTTCTGCTGTTCTGTGGAAAAAACTGGTATGCCCATTATTTTTTTTAGACGAGCGAGATTTAAAATTTTCTACAATGAAAATCTCGCTTTTATCAAACGTAGTCATACTGGCTTTTTCCATAGAACAGCAGCATTACACCCAAATATGTTGAGCACAGAGCGCAGATCCACTTCTAAACATCAAACGAGGGAGAGTAGAGGGGGGAGGGGGTGAAGGCGGACGGACGCGGCGGGGGGGGGGGGGGGGGGGAGGGGGGAGGGAGGGGGGAGTTATATTGATACACATCTGATACTGCCCTGAAAAAAATCACAAGGACGGGGAGGGTGAGGTGGTTCTTTCATATCATTTTGATCTCGGTGCTGGCAGTGAACAAAAGTGGTGCCCTCGGTCGCCTAACGACTCAGCCTGAGAGACTGTACGTAGCTAGTGGCACATCAACTCATTCGCGGCCAGCCGCATCCGGATGCGCGGCTTATGTCGCGCATCCGGATGCGGCTGGCCGCGAATGAGTTAATGGCGCCCGACTTTGCCAGTCATGTCTGTCATGGTACGAGTATATGGGTTACTCGAACTAAGAACTCGCATAGTTAGAAATACAATATATATATATATATATATATATATATATATATATATATATATATATATATATATATATATATATATATATATATATATATATATATATATATATATATATACGCCGCGCACAGGTCTGACGTGTGTTAACCCCTTCACTGCCGAGAAAAACGGAACACCGACGAGCCAACCGCAAGCCGAGGCATAGATCCTCATGTGCCCCCGCATTCGCCTCTTGCCTCTTGTCGTGTTTCTTGGAAGTGCTGCGGTTTTTGGTCGCTGCGTGAACAACGATTTCAGAAACAATGTATGCGTCCAGTGGCAGCGGAGGGGTTAAGTTTGTAAAATCTGGATGGAAATCAAAGCGCGGAAAGCCCAGCGTTCCAGATCAGGTAGTGACAGGCGAGACTTGGAGAGGAACAGTCTTGACGTTGAACAGTTGTGAGTTGCAAGTTAGTCGCTTTTGTGAAAAGCGCCTAAAATAATACGGTTAATAATAATAATAATAATAATAATAATAATAATAATAATAATAATAATAATAAGATAAGAAGAAGAAGAGGAAGAAGAACAGCAAGAACAACAAGAATAATAATGCAATTTGATGTATATAAAAAATAATAATAATAATTATTATTATTAATCCGAAGTGATTAAACTGTGATCTACACTCATTTATATTATTATTAATGCTATTATCATCATCATCATCATCAGAATCCTGACTCGCTTATGGTCAACACTCGTTTAAATTTGCTCGCGTTAAGAGCTGCATACATTATTTTACATTGTACATTTTACATCTGAGTTTTCTTACAAGGTCGGATTTTAATTTAACAAAAGTCGGTTATAACGAAACCTTTTCAGAAGCCCTAATTTTCTACGAAAGCCGGGAACCACTGGTCTTGAACTGACATAAGGTCCAAAACCTCAGATCAGCAGATTCTGACCTACATGATTTTCAGATTTGAAGAGAAAGTGTGAACACCACCCAGATGCAAGAGGTATAGATCCTCATGAGCCTCCGCAGTTGCGGGGGCTCATGAGGATCTATACCTCTTGCTGACACCACTTTCAATCCAATGTTCCTCAGGACAGCTAGGGATTTTGGCCTTGAATCAACAAAGAGTGCGGGAACACAATCTGCGTCAGCTCCTGCTGGACCCGCTTACCTCTCGGAGCTCCTTCACTGTTTCCCTTCCAGGCAGTTGCCCAGTTCTTCTGACAATAAAATGCTTCTATGGACTAACGAATTTGGACAGAGATCTTTTTCTTACTGTTGGGTCTCAACCTCGGCCAGAGTGACATATATTATTGGCATCCTTCTGTCTCGGAAGACAATGGAGTATATGCGCTTGCTGGGTCAGTCCGTTTTTTAAGATTTGCAGTGCCTGCTGTGACTAATCAGTCCAATACGAGAGCGGCAGTGTCTGTTGCATTTGCTACAGGTGAAGCCTGTGACTGTTGCTGTGGGCACTGGCTCTTCTTTCTTTCGTCTGCGCTGCCTCTTCTCCTCCCACTGGCTTTCTCTCCTTCTCTCGCTCAGCTTTATGCTGGTCTTCACTGCGAGCCGCCAGCTGGCACGATCTGCGGTGGTGGCTTCTAAGTCTGCGGGATTCAGGCTTCCAGCTTTCAGATCACGCTTGCAGACATCTTTGTATCTAAGCGCTGGTTTGCCTGTTGGTCTGGTGCCGGAGGCGAGCTCACCATACAAGATAGGAATCCTACCATTCTGCATGCGGCAGACATGAACGAGCCAGCGTAGGCGTCTTTGTGAAAGGAGTGCGTACATGCTAGGAATGTTTGCCTGGACCAGCACTTCAGTAGTTTGGAACACGGTCCTTCCAAGTGATTCCCAAGATTCTCCTCAGACTGCGCAGATGGAAAGAGTTGAGTCTGCGCTCTTGACGGGTGTACAAACTCCACGTCTCGCTGCTGTAGAGAAGAATGCTGAGCACACAGGTCTGGTACACTTTCATCCTAGTGTTGATGGTAAGCAAGCTGTTGTTCCACACTCTCTTGGTCAGGCGAGCCATCGCTGTTGATGCCTTGCCGATTCTGGAGTCCAGTTCGTTGTCCAAAGAGAGGTTATTGGAGATAGTTGAG
>BTPG01000002.1:35629605-35634605 GCA_036245525.1 Semisulcospira habei
GTGTTTGAGAAGTGGATCATGATGAAAATGTTCCTCTCGGCCGTCGCTTCGTGTGAGTAATACGCGGTGTGGTGTTGTTGTGTTTTGTTGTGTTTTATTGGTGGTTTTTTTTTTGTTTTTTTGTCGTTGTTTTTTGTTGTTGTGTTTTTTGTGTTGTGTTTTTTGTGTTGTGTTTTTTGTGTTGTGTTTTTTGTGTTGTGTTTTTTGTGTTGTGTTTTTTGTGTTGTGTTTTTTGTGTGTTTTGTGATGTGTGTTTTGTGATGCGTGTTTTGTGATGTGTGTTGTGTGTTGTGTGTTTTGTTTTGTTTTGTGTGTTGTTGTGTTTGTTGTGTGTTTGTTGTGTGTTTGTTGTGTGTTTGTTGTGTGTTTGTTGTGTTTGTTGTGCGTTTGTTGTGTGTTTGTTGTGTGTTTGTTGTGGTGTGGTGTGGTGTGTTGTGTTGTGTTGTTTTTGGTTTGGGCTTTTTTGCTTTTGGTGTTCTGGAGTTTGGTGTTTTGGTTTTCTGTACTTTGGCTTGGTTTTGTTTGGTCTGGTTTGGTTCATTTGGTTTGGTTCGGTTTGTTTGGGTTGGTTTGTTTGGTGTAGTTTGGCTTGGTTCATTTGGATTGGTTTGTTTGATTTTTTTTTTGGGGGGTCTGTTTGGTTTGGTCTCTTTTTTTCCTTTATTTCTTTGGTTGTTTGTTAGTTGTTAGTAATGCACTCTGCTATTTCTGTTGTTTTGCTTTGTTTGTTTTGTCCACTAGTGTTTGTTTTATTTTGGCCTGTATCCGCTCATTTCTTATTGTTCTCCGTATTAGTTCAAAATGTTGATACCAAACGCTGTGCCGACTGGCAGCTAAAATCAAGAGCAGTGCACATGGACACAAAGTGATTTCAGCAGGAGGCATAAATCCTCATGAGCCCCCGCGACTGCGGGGGCTCATGAGGATTCATGCCTCTTGCAGTTGGGTGGGAGTGATCGGTTTCGTTCAGTGTTTTCGCGGCAGTGAAGGGGTTAATATATCAGCTCCAGCACCAGCAGTCATTGTTCAGTAAAACGTCTTTAGTAATTACCTCGAGTTCATTAGCCGGACCGAGAAATCGAACACACATCACACACGCAGATAGATTTCTTCGACCATAGAACTCCCCTGTGTCAGAAAGGCTCAGACTTGAACCCCAAACAAGACTTTCGCCGTCTGAGGACCGGAGACTGATGTAAATGGGCCAGCCCCTACCAGCAAGAGGCATACATTCTCATGACCCCCTGCGACTGATGAGAATTTATGCTTTTTGCTGATTGACACTTGGCTGACTGTTGTCAGGTCTTTCATGAACTCGTTTACACCTAAGGCTAATGACTTTCACTGCTCTTAGAGGTGTTTTATTAAGATGAAGATCCACAAAGGCTGTGGGAAATGCAATAACTTAGCCCATTTTAGCCCCTACACACTATCGCAAGATAGCTGATCGACCATGAAAGTTCAAGGGTGGTGCCAGCGGCTTGGCGCCTATAGGCGCCAAGCTATTCTGGCACCACCCTTCAACTATCATGGTCGAATCATCTCCTGTATTGTAATGCAGTCTTAACACTCCAAAATTTGAGACTTTGAAGGGGGTTAAAGCGTCAGACTACCACCAGATGCACCTTTCCAAACAGAAATCTCGTATGGGAACAACTTTGAAATAATTATGGTCAATGCATATCTCTCCGTGTTTCTTTTCTCCATGTGAACCCGTGAACGTTTCTGAGATTGATTCTATGGTCTGACCCTTCTTATAGTCAAACCTGTGAAAGGCGACTACCGAGGGACTCAGAACGTGGTCGCCTTTGACAGGCGGTCTTCTTTCACAGGTTTTGATATAATCAACTGAAAGATGACTATGGGTCCAAAACGTGCTGCGACTGATTCAAATGTCTGGTCCTACTCGTGGTCAAATCTATTGGTCGACATTGACAGGTAGTTTCCTTACGCAGGGTCCGATAAGTAACGCATGGGGCCAACGTGAGTGGTCTGCTTAGACAGGTAGAGAGGTGGTTGTCTTATGTAGATGGTCACTTTCACAGGTTTGACTGTATGTAACGCGCACGCAAGCAAGCACGCACGCACGCTCTCTCTCTCTCTCTCTCTCTCTCTCTCTCTCTGTCTCTCTCTCTCTCTGTCTCTCTCTCTCTGTCTCTGTGTCTCTCTGTGTCTATGTCTGTCTCTGTCTGTCTCTGTCTCTGTCTCTCTCTCAATATGTGATTAGAAGATTGGACCTAGAATCAAAGCAAATTGAATGCATGTGGCTGGAAATAAAAACATCGAAGTCATCACCTGTTCTTGTAGGGTTTATTTATAGAAATCCAGCGACCACAGTGGCATGGCTTGATGACTTTGAATCAATGATTGACACAGTACAGAAATGCAGGGATGATATTCATATCCTAGGTGATTTTAATGTTGATTTGTTAAAAGACTGTTACTCTTCGTGGAATTCAATGATCTCTTTTCTTGGTTTAACACAAGTTGTTCAGTCGCCCACACGAGTTACTTCATCTTCTGCGACAATGATAGACCATATCTATACTACAAATGTAAATGCTGTTAATAATGTCCATGTTCTCAATTTTTCTATCAGTGATCACTTCCCAGTATCTTTCTCGCTGTCTGCCAAATTAGCTAAGAAATTTTGCACAGGGCATACTACTATTATTTACAGGTCTTTCAAAAAATTTAACCAGAATGCCTTTCTCTATGACTTATCCAATACCCCATTTAATGATGTGTTAAATTACAATGACACAAATGAAGCCCTCACCCGCTGGTATGAACTGTTCCTCGGTGTTCTAGATAAACATGCCCCAGTGCGAACAAAACGTGTCAAACATCCCACAATCCCTGAATGGCTAACTGGAGAAATAAAAGCAGCCATGCAACTCAGAGATACACTTAAGAAAAAAAAAGAAATTTGTTGACTATAAAAAACAAAGAAATTTTGGCAAATCTTTAGTCCGAAAAGCTCAAAGACAACATGCCGAGCAGATCATTGCAGACGGCAAGGATCTACGCTCTGTTTGGCAAGTTATCAACACCTTTACTAAAGGTCACAATCACAGAGACATGAACATTGCACCTGAGCTCACTGCAGATACCTTCAATACCCACTTTTTTAGCATAGCTGAGACTTTAGCACGCACTAATACAAATGATCCTGCGAAATACCAATGTTCTGAGCAACTACGATTTCACAGTAACAGTACTGCTGGTTGTGTTTTTTTCACTCCCCCCCCCCCCCCCCCCAATGACTGTTTTTGACGTGGGTAAATATATATCTAATATGAAAAAGAGGTCATGTGGTTCAGATTGTTTAAGTTTGCTGACGATACCACAGTGGAGGGAATGATAAAAAACTGTGATGAATCCCAGTACCGGGAGCAGGTCGATCCGTGCAGTGGAGTGACCAGAACAATCTGGAACTCAATGTCGGTAAGACAAAAGAGCTCATAGTGGACTTTAGACGCAACAAAACTGTCCTCCCCCCTCTCGTAGTTCACGATCAAACCGTAGAAACTGTTCAGCATTTTAAATTTCTGGGAACCACCATCTCCGATGATCTTAAATGGGAACAAAACACAGAGAACATTGTAAAGAAAGCACAGCAGCGCCTTTATTTTTTGAGAAGGCTGAGGGCTTTTGGTGTGAGCAGAACTGGCATGCTGCACTTCTACCGGGCCGCGATCGAGAGTGTGTTGACATTCTCGATCGCGGTCTGGTATGGCAGTGCGTCTGCACGGGACAAACACAGACTGAACCGTGTTGTCAGGACGACATCTAAAATAGTCGGCAGAGACATGCCAAGTCTTGACAGTGTATACCAACAGCGGCTGCTTAGACGTGCAGGTCTTATTGCACGCGACACTACACACCCGGCTAACTGTCTCTTTAACCTGCTTCCGTCTGGTCGCCGCTACTCTGCTCTCAAAGCACGGACAAACCGTTTTAGTAACAGTTTTTACCCTAGTGCTGCCGAGCCCTTTCAGTGCTATAAGCGTGCGATGATGTGCTCTGTGGGCCGATCATAGTTTCATTGCCGAGGACTGATGTTTCGTGAATGACTGAGTGAGTGTGCGTATGTGTATGGAATTGTGTGGCCGGCCCGCTACAGAGCACCTCGCCCTCGCCCATCCCTTGTGCTATCCCCTTGGTTGTTGGTGGTGCTTTTGGTCGAGTTGACTCCATGAGTCTCCTCCCCGGCAGGGCGCGCCCCCGACGGTTGAGTCTGAGAGAATAGTGCATATCAGTATTAGCCTAAGTCTTACGATATATATTAACTAGTTTTACACCCGACTGTGATCACTAAATTAGTGACATATTTACTCTATGATAGTCTTTTTTTCATTTTAAACGATGTACCTTTAATTAATTTAGACTTTTTAGATTAATAGGCGTGTGTGTTGTGTCAGTGTGTGTGGGAAATGAGCGTGGGTGTGTGAATGGGTACGCATTGGGTTGTGAGATTAGTTGTTCAGTTTTAAAGTTTTGACAGTGTGTGTAGAGCATTGAATTGTGTGATAGAGTCGACTGAGATGTTTGTAATTGTAACGACACCAGCACACATTCCTATGCTTTATGTCTTAAGGCAAATGGCAATAAACAGTATTATATTATTATTATTATTATTATTATTATTATTATTAGATGGCATCAGTTGCGAAATTCTTAAAATAGCTCTGCCCTACATAGTTGAGTCTCTAACGTTTATTTACAATCTTTCTATTCAAAGAAATATTTTCCTGATGAGTTAAAAACAGCTAAGGTCATTCCTCTTCCCAAAAGCAAAAACTTAAACTCATTGAATGATTATAGACCTATCTCCATTCTACCAGTCATCTCAAAACCTATTGAAAAACATATCCATACACATCTGCAAAATTTTCTAGAACAGAACTGTCTACTCAGTAAAATGCAGTCTGGGTTTCGCCCGCAACACTCTTGCCAAACTGCCCTATACATATCATTGATAAATGGCTTACAGCCAT
>BTPG01000002.1:35639605-35652105 GCA_036245525.1 Semisulcospira habei
ACAGCCGGAGATCTTTGGCGTTGTGTTTACGGTGATTGAAAAAAAAAAATCTTCGTCCACTGGTAGTAATTCCGAATTTGGTAAATCTTTTTACTCCAGTAGCAGAAAGGTTCCAATTTGTTGTAAAGTGATTCCCTATCTCCTTCCGTAAATCCCTCGGCCACTGGAAAGCAATGTGGTCGGCAGCAGAGTTTCAGGGTGATCAGTCAGTTGTAAAGCTCAAGTATTTTGTAATCGTAACCAACTCCGATGCAAGTTGTCCATGTTTAAAACCAAAGTGGTCTCTTGCCAATCTTCTTTTTCTCTAGTCTTTTCCCTTCTCGAGACAAACGGCGAAGCTTTAACCCCTTCCCTGCCGCTGGACGCCTATATTGCAATCTGTGTTCATTCAGTGATCATAAGCCACAAGCGTGTAAGAGACGTGAACACAAATTGGTCTCAGGCAAGAGACATAGATAGGTGCGGGGGATCATGAGGATCTATGTCTCTTGAGCTTGGATCGTGTCACATCTGCAGAGAGAGGGTTACAAACGGCCTACCCCAGACAACAAAAGGTTAATGGATCGTAAATCTTCTTCATAAATGATCTGAAAGTCATGTTGGACAAAATGGCGCACTTGAGTTACGAAGTCTGAATGTCGTAAAATGAAAGACTTTTTGCTCCTCTTCTCCCCTGTACACAAGAGAGTTCCTTTCATTACGCTCAACTGACAGTGGAAAACCTCTGGCACGTGTCTTGCCTACTCGCATGGAGGGCAGAAAAGTCTTAATAGTTGAGGCAAGACAACATTGAGAACCCGTTCTATCGGCGAATTTTTGCAGTCAAAGCCGTCCACGGAGCAGATCGCTTTAACACATTCGAGTCGTGCTGCTTTTGGATACGCGGGTTTATGCCGCGTATCCGGACGAGGCACGCGGTCTCGAAAACGCTCGGAATAGTCTGCCAAGCACGGAGCACAATTTAAGCAGGATGTATTCAATACTGTACGCCATCATCAATGAAAAGAAAGGAAATGATATGTGAACACATTTTCTTGTCTTGTGAGACAAGGAAAGCGGTCTGGAACTGAGTAGTCTATCGGCTCTTGAGCCACTGCAATACCAAGCCAGCCAGGCACAACCAGTGAGCTATGAAGGTTTACGCCTTGGTTGCTTGTAGTGGCAGATTGTGTTTCTGAATCTGCCTTAATTCAAACGCCGAAGAGTGCCAGCCGTTCCAGGATGTCAGCAAGAGGCATAGATCCTCATGAGTCCCCGCATTCGCGGTGACTCATGTGGATCTATGCCTCTTGCAGTTGGATCGCGTTCAGGTTTTCTCGGCAGTGAAGGGGTTAATTGAGTCTTGATCGATCAGTCTCCTACAACTGGTATTGGCAGCGAAAGAGTCAGTATAGCGGTATAATCGATTTCACGGCACGTGAGCCTAGACAAACAATCCGTTAAGAAGCAGGCAGGCCAACTCAAGGGAAATTCTGCACAATTTATTTTTCTTTTCTTTAAGTTTTGAATACAGGTACGTTTATTTTCAAAAATAAATTTGTTACTTTGTTGTCAGAGAGAGAGAGAGAGAGAGAGAGAGAGAGAGAGAGAGAGAGAGAGAGAGAGAGTTCTACAATAATTAAGTCCCCCAGTGCAGTGGTAGAGACAGTATGCCTGACTGACCTGCCAGTCTCTTCAGCCATTCTTCCCCCACGGCCACGGAGCCTACAAACATTTTATCTGCAATGGGCACATATGCTCATCAGTCTCTGCAACTGCAGGGGCCCGTAAATCGACGCATACATTGCGAGCATTGCAATGCGCACGAAAACATCATCATCATCATCATCAGTCCCTTGCCCGAACTGGGCGTTGGGGGGACTGAAAGGCAGCAGCAACAGACAGTGCTCTCCACTGAGTTCTATTTTGGGCGGTGGCAAGCAAGTCTGGCATCTCGAGTTCGGTCCATTCTTTTATGTTTGCGACCCAACTCTTTCTCTGACGACCTCGCCGACGACTTCCTTCGAGAGTGCCTTGGAGGATAGTCTTGGACAAGGTGTTGTGTCGGGTCACGTGGCCAAACCAAGCAAGCTTGCGCCGTTTCACGGTTGCCAGAAGGGGTTCATGTGGGCCCACCAGGGAAGTGACGATGCTCCGTACATATTCGTTGGTCTTGTGCTCGCGGTACGAGATGCGGAGCAACTTCCTCAGGCACTTGTTCTCAAAGGCCTGGATTTTCTTTTCTGAGTCTGCAAGCAGTGTCCAAGTCTCACAGCCGTAGAGTAGAATAGACACTACGAGGGACTTGTAAAGCCTGTACTTGATGGTGAAGCTGATGGAGTTACTTCGCCATATCCTGTCCAGCCTGGCCATTGCGGATGTTGCTGTACCTATCCTGATACGGATCTCTGCTATGCAACTACCGTCTTTGGACAGGGTGGCTCCCAAGTACTTGAAGCTATTGACCTCTTCTAGCTTCTGGCCGTTCATGTGAATGTTGCTGCTGCTGTCGCTTGTGGTGTTGATCATCACTTTGCTTTTATCCGTACTGATCTCCATGCCATAAGACCCTGCGCTACTTGAAAGTTTGTCTGTCAGGTTTTGGAGCTCACTATTGCTGCCTGCCATGAGGTCAATGTCGTCTGCGAATCGAAGATTGCACAGGGATCTGCCACCAATAGAGATTGAAGTATGGTGGTCGTGGAGGGTTTCCTGCATGATCTTCTCCAGGAATATGTTGAAAAGGACAGGAGAGAGCAGGCATCCTTGACGGACACCGATCGTCGTCCTGAAGAACTCGCCTGACTGATTGTTAAGTAGAACCGCGCTGCAGGCGTTCTTGTAAAGCGCTTCTATCATTTGGATCAGTCCCTCCTCTATGTTGAACGATCTCATGACTTGCCAGAGTCCGTCGTGCCAGACGCGATCAAATGCTTTCCTGAAATCAATGAAGTTGTGGTAGAGTTCGCGCTGATGCTGCAGATGTTTCTCGATCAGGACGCGGCAGTTGAAAATCTGCTCTACAGTGCTTCTTCCAACTCTGAAGCCAGCCTGTTCTTCTGCCAGCAGTTCCTCGGCGAAAGTTTTGAGGCGGTTGAGAATGATTCTAAGCATTACTTTGCTAGGGTGACTTATCAGACTGATAGTTCTGTAGTTCTGGCACTGTTTCAGGTTTCCTTTCTTGGGGAGCGGGATCACTAGAGACTGTGTCCATTCTACTGGCCATTTCTTTTGCTCCCAGATCTTTTGACAGAGTGTAGTGAGGACCTTCGTTGTTACTTCTCCTCCATGTTTCAACAGTTCAGCAGGTACGTTGTCTACACCTGGAGACTTTCCTCCCTTCAGGCCGCGTACGGCTGCTTCCACCTCTTCAGCTAACACTGGCAGGTCTTCAGCCTTCCTGGCCCCAGCCTGGTTGTTTTGGAGGATGCTGGTGTCTGGCTCAGCCTTGTAGTTATACAAGTCTCGGCAGTACTCAGTCCATCTGTTTAGTACAGCAGTGTTTTCCGTAAGGAGTTGGCCGCTGCTGTCTTCGATGACTGTGGCTGTTCGCTGTTGGGTCTTGGTGAGGGTCCTTAGCGTTTCATAAGCCTTCTTGCTGTTGCCGTTTGCCATGCCCTCTTCCACGCTACAACACTGGTCTTCAATCCAATCTTCTTTGGCTTCTTTCATCCTCTTCCTGATCTTCTTGTTGACAAGTCTGTACTTGTTTGCTGATGTGAGGTCTTGGCCTCTCTTTTTCTTCCAGGCTCTCCTCTCATCACAGAGATCGAGGATGTCATCGGTGACCCAGGGCTGTTTGCGCTTCCTCTGCTTCCCCAGCACTTCTTCTGCTGTAGAAAGTAACACCTCTTTTATATTTCCAGCAAGGGTGTCTACGTCACAGTCCAAAGTAGCCAAGGCTGCAAATCTGCCTCCCACCTGGGCTTGGAAGAGCTCTTCTACTTCCGGGTCTTTTAGCTTCTGGAGGTCGAATCTGATGCGAGGGCTCTTGCTATCTCGTTTCAATGCCAGCTTCAACTTGAGGCTAGTAAGGACGAGGTTGTGGTCGCTGCCAATATCAGCGCCAGGAAAGGACCTCGTTTGTGCTTTGTTAATGCTGGATTTGAATCGTCGAGGCAGCAAGATGAAGTCAATCTGGTTATGGACCAGGCCTCCTGGCGATTGCCATGTCACTGTTCTTGACTTCTTGTGTGGATGGAGGGTATTAGCAACGGTGAGACGGTGACTCTGTGCGAACTCTAAAAGTCGCAGGCCTCTGTCGTTTGTTTCTCCAAGGCCAAACTTGCCAGCTGTTCCTGCCCATTGTTGGTAGGCGTCAGGGCCGATCTTTGCATTCCAGTCACCGAGGACAGTCAGAATGTCTTTCTTAGGTGTTTTCTTGATGATGTTGTCCAGTTGTTCATAAAATTCTTCTAATTCTTCATCATCATGATCTGCTGTTGGAGCGTATACTTGAATGATAGTGATGTTGTGCGGTCGGGCGGAGATGCGGATGGAGATTAGTCTGCTTGACACGGGGGTGCAGCTGATGACAGCACGAAAACAAGATGACGCTGAAAGGGCTCGTGTGCTGCATTAACCCACTGACCTACTGACGAAGGCGTTCGGCGGAAAAGACGCGAGTCAAATATGAGAAATACGGCCTTGGGGTTAAATGGGTTAACTTGAAGTCAACTTCGAAAACGCCAGTGGACCCCAGCAGAGGCGGATCTAGAGTTTGGGGGGAGGGGGTGGGGTTGATGAGGGTTAATTCTGGGCGTAGAGCTACAAGTTACTGTACTAGACTCGACTAGCCATAAGGGATGAGGATTGGGTATAGGGGTTTCGGAACTCGCCGCCTCCCACCCCCGTCCCGACACCTTACCACCTTACCAAAAACACTTTAAAATCATATTGCTATCAAGATTTTTTAGATTTGCCCCCCCCCCCCCTTCACACTTATTAAATTTATTCGCTAGAAGTGTTAAAGTGAGACCTCACTCCACCCCCACCCCCCACCTCCACCCCCCGCCCCCTTAATCAGGCCTGCATCTCGCTTCCCGGGACCAAGTAGCTCATAAAGTCAAACTTGCAGCTTCGCTTTTGAGACTCGCTCCTCCTGCACTTTCACCCATTTTTCTCAGACGGAGAAGCTAGTGAGATTTCAGCCTACATGACCGGATAACGGGCAATTTACAGAGAACCTTCAGGCGTGCGAGAGAGATTAAAGTCAATTTAACTTCGCTAACACTGAAAACATGGCTGTCTGGACGGTCCGAATGGCCCAGCGTGCAAAACATCATCCTGCCATGCCAAAGTCGGTCCGTCCTCGGTTGCGAATGGTCCTCGGGCCGATATCTGCCGCATTTGGCCCGCACACGGCAGTGCGCGGGCCAGATGCGGCAGATGTCGGCCCGAGGACCTTCTGCTTATTGGGTCGGTGTTTAGCGCCCAAAGATTAGGGCCTGTTTCCATATAGTTTATACGACAGCGGCGCGGTAGGCGACAATGTAAAAAAAATGTAACTAAGCAGCAGGCGAAAGTCACTGTGTCTTTCAGCGTGGCGGCGCGACAGGCAACACACTCCTATTTTAATTTGTTTTGAATTGCTGTGATTTGTTGTCCCGTGCTGAAAGTCATGCTCTCTTCACAGCAGACTCACCTCGGCGGAACCGTCGTTGAATCGTTCATTTGGTGCGATACAATTTTGTGGCGCCGATGTCGCCTGTCGCATCGCAATCGTAAAACGATTATGGAAACATTCATTCTTCATTTCTCTGTAGCGATACTTGTCGATGTCGCGCCGATATATGTAAACACCCCTTAACTCGTTGTGCCCGAGGTACAAAATATCCACATTTTGGAGTTAACCTCTGAGGACTGCATTACAATTCAGGAGACAGATCGACCATGACAGTTCAAGGGTGGTGGCAGGATAGCTGAGGCGCCAAGCTATTCTGCCACCACTCTTGAACTATCATGGTCGAGCCATGTCTTGCTGTGGTGTGTCATGGGCATAATGAGTTAACACTTCTGTTGTTGTAAAGATGTTGTCAATGTTCGTATTGATGGTTGCGTTGACAAGAGAGTCTGAGACGGCCAGACGAAAAGGATTTCAAGACTTAGGAATGTAATGCTGGTTGGAAAACCAATGCTTACGGTAGTTTCTGTAACTTTTAATTTCATTTTAAAACGACTCAAATTGGTGGTCTTAGGACGCTAGACACAAATGGAGGGACACTTTGATTTACACAACCACGTTTTGTTTGTCTCTTTTGTTTTGTGAATCAGGTCCCACTTAGGAACAGTTCACGCCGAGAAGCCATATGCAGCCAGAAAGAAATGTACCGCTTAAACTATGCGTGTCGGTAGCGGTTTTTTTTCCCGCGCGATGATTCCTGTAGAAATCATCGCGACAACAAAAAAAAAATAATAATAAAAAATAAAATAAAAATAAAATGTTTGTCTCTTTTGTTTTGTGTGAACCAGTTCCTACGGAGGAACAGTTCACACCGAGAAGCCGGATGGATGGTTGGGATGGATGGGATGGGATGGGATGGATGGATGGATGGATGGATGGATGGATGGGATGGGATGGGATGGGATGGGATGGGATGGGGTGGGGTGGGGTGGGGTGTATTTAGTCATTTTCTGTTCTTTCGTGTAATTGTACATGTGGTTTTTGTTTTGTGGCTTTTTGTGTAATATTTTAATCTTGTATTTTACCATGTATAGGCGCCTTATAAATTCTCTTTAATAATACTAATACATGGTATTTATATAGCGCATTTCTCATATTTATAATCTAACTCAATGCGCTCTCTCTCTCTCTCTCTCTCTCTCTCTCTCTCTCTCTCTCTCTCTCTCTCTCTGCTCTCTCCCTCTCTCTCTCTCTCTCTCTCTCTCTCTCTCTCTCTCTCTCTCTCTCTCTAGCAGACTATAGCATCTAGCTGTGCGCGGTTTAGTGGCGCGGGGAGGCCCGGCTATCGCATGTGTGTGCAAGTGTATGTGTGTGTGTGTGTGCACGCGCGCATCCCTACGTGTGTGTGTGTGTGTGTGTGTGTGTGTGTGTGTGTGTGTGTGTGTGTGTGTGTGTGTGTGTGTATGCGTGTTGTATGTTTGTTGGAGTGAGCCGTGTTGATTTTTATGATGAGAACAATAGCGGTTTTATGTACAAAATCCTTTATACTCTTTATATTTGCTGTAGTATAGTTTTAAGTGATTGAATGTATGTGTACATGATATACTGATGTGTGTGTGTGTGTGTGTGTGTGTGTGTGTGTGTGTGTGTGTGTGTGTGTGTCAGTATGTGTGTGTGGAGGGTTGTGCCGGCTTAGCTTGGCGCCTGTAGGCTACAAGCTAATCTGGCACAAACCTGTCACGTGCACGCGGCAATTGCACACCGGCGCATGTGTGTGTGGGTAAAAGAGTGATTTTGTGTACGTTATTTTGTTTTGTAGTGTGTAGCAAGGACAAGAATTAAAACAGGTCTGCGCACCTATTCTTTTATCCTTGGAAAATAAAGTTTCATTTCATTTCTCTCTCTCTCTCTCTCTCTCTCTCTCTCTCTCTCTCTCTCTCTCTCTCTCTCTCTCTCTCTCTCTCTCTCTCTCTCTCATGATTTAAACATTAAATCGTTTTCAGGTAAAACCCATTTTAAACTTGCTTTACATACTCATTTCCCAATCAGCATGACTTCACGGTTCGCCTGATAAACATAATATTGCTGATAACACGTGAACGTCAAATAATCTCACTTTCTCCATACATTTGCTAACTGAACAAATATTGTCTTGTTGGTGTCGGTATAAGCTATTGATGCTCCTGATTCTATGACACTGTCTTAGATGTGTATAAGATTAATGCTATGCACTAATTTATTTCCTTGCTTTTTGCATCGGTGACAGTTACAAATTCTCCAATGCCATTTAAAAAAATGGACCTATTATGTTTATTTTTTTTTTCCTTCATTTTTTATTATAGTAATTTTTTTAAAAATTATTATTATTATTATTATTATTATTATTATTATTATTATTATTTTGGTATGCTGTGTTTGTTTTCTTGTTGTGTTCTGTTTTGTTTACTGGACAGCTTGTAAGACAGGCATTAAGTGGCCTAATAGCTTTATCCTGAATAAAAGATTCATCATCATCTCTCTCTCTCTCTCTCTCTCTCTCTCTCTCTCTCTCTCTCTCTCTCTCTCTCTCTCCCCACACACACACACACACACACACACACACATAAAGTATGCAGGGTGTGAGTGCAGAAATACCGTAGAAATTACCCGAAAATCTGAGAGAAAAAGAAAGTTTTTAACTTTGCTTTGAACTGCGAGGTGAAGGCATTTCTGAGCTCAGTCGGTAAGGAATTCCAAATTAATGGAGCAGTATATCTGAAAGAGCGGTCACTGGCATATTTGAGATGGAACTTTGAGACGTTGAGAAGTTTCTCTCCTGTTAATATTGTTATTATTATAACTGGCACTGAACGGGTTCATTTCAGACTGGGGGAGAAAATGAGGCAAGATCGCCCTTTCTCGTCGGCTGGCCTGTATCAAAGTGACTCACAGGCTGAACTCACGAGTAACCTCGACGGCAGTCACCAGTCGCTGGAGATGAACTCCTTGTCGTCGTCGTCTTCGCCAACGTTATCATCACCACCGTCGACGTCTACAGCCAGAATATTTCTTCAGCTGATGGTGTCTGCCGTCTTGGGGTTCTTCTTCGGCGTGGCCTTGGAAAAGACGAGAGGTGGGTGAATATGAAAGTTTACATATTGTTACAATTACTTGTAAAATGTAATGTAAAATAATGCGTTTGATAATGATGATGGTGATGATGATATAATAACAAGCATAATAATAACAATCAATCATAATAAATTCAACTAGTCGGATTCATGATGATGATGACGGTGATGGTGATGAAATAATAATAATAATAATAATAATATCACAACAGCAACACTAATAATAATTTAATATTAATTATAATTAAATTATTACATAGATGTAAAATTGTATGCTAACCCGTTCACTGCCGAAACACAAAATCAACAGACAATTGCAAGAGGCATAGATTCTCATGAGCCCCCGCATACGCGGGGGCTCATGAGAATCTCTGCCTCTTGCTGACCTCATTCATATCTGTTTTTCTAAGCGTGTTTCTTTTTTTCTCCTTTGGGATGCTCTAAGCATTTTACCCGCTTGGCAGTCACCTTTTTGGTGTGGATTTCCTTTATCTCCTGCAGACGGGGTTTTCTAACACATATATTCAAACCTGTCAAAGCGACCACTTGGAAAAGGCGACCGCCTGTCAAAGCGAGCCACCGACGTTTGATCCAATGGTCATCTTTCTGTAACGAGATGACCCTCTGTAAGGATATCATCTGTCTATAGCGACCAGCTGTCAAAGCGAACCACCAATTTTGGACCTATGGTTATTGTTCTGTTACGAGATGATCTTGTGTAAAGACATCATCTGTCTATAGCGTCCAGCTGTCAAAGCAAATTCACCGATTTTGGGTCCCGTGTTTTTTTCTTCTGTTACCTGGCTGACCCTGTTTTAGGAGCACCCAACACCCCGCTCGCCCCTTGTCTAAAGCTACCACCTTTTGGTAGTCACTTGCCTGGTTTGCCATACACAGACTTTGATAATCTGTGATTATTATTATTATTATTATTATTATTATTATTATTTTTGCTCCTTGCAAATCAATGTATGTTTGTTGTTTTGTTGTTGTTGTATGTGTTTGTTTTGTATTTTGCTTTGTGTTTCATTACTGTGATTGTAAAGCGCCTAGAGCACCTTGGTGATTAGGCGCTATACAAATTACCTTTATTATTATTATTATTTTTCAGACATCATTTTTTTCCCTCTGACAGGTACTGGGGAAGGGTTTGTGTGTAAATGTAGACCTGTACTTTACCTGTACTTTTGTTCTGACTTCGTGTGCGCTGGTTTGTCATTTTAGTCTTAACGGTTTTGAGCTGTAGAGTCCAACATCACAGAGCAACACACAGTTATATATTCCTCGCAATTAACACATTTAACCTCAAGGCCGCATTTCCTAAATGTTGGTGGTGTAGCCTAACGACTATGTACCAGTTGCAGTAGATGGATCGACCATGAAAATTCAAGGGACGTGCCAGATTAGCTTGGCGCCTATTAGGCGCCAAACTAATCTGGCGCTACCCTTGAATTATCATAGTCGATTCAAGGAGTGTGCCAGATTAGCTTGGCACCTGTGAGGCGCCAAGCTAATCTGGCACTACCCTTGAATTATCATAGTCGATCCACCTCCTGCTGCAGTGCGCCAGGGTGAAGGGCCACCCTGAAAACAAAATGGTCATGGTTTCAAATACACGCAACTGTCAAAGTTTCAGATTCTGTCATGACATTTTTGGACAAGACTTTAGACTATCACGGAGTTGTGCCTATATATATTTGAAATCATAGGTATTTTTCAGATCGTGAGTAGTATACATGTATGATATACCAATTATCTAAATTCCGCAGTCAAAGCTGTCATTGATCTAGAGACGATAGACATGCTTCCCCTCCCCCCCAAAAAAAAAAAAATAAAAAAAAATAAAAATAAAAATAAATAAATAAAATAAATAAATAAATAAATAAATAAAAATAATAATAATGATAATAATAATAATTTTAAAAACAAAATCCTTGCACGACATTTAAACTGAGTGTGTGTTGTATTTTGTTTTTCATATTTGTCTTTCTTGTTGTTCCTTTTTATCGTGGTATGGATCAATACACGTCGGCATGTTGTTTTTTTTGTGTGTGTGGACTTCATGTATTTTTGAGAAACTCAGTTTGTTCAGTAAAACGTCTTCAGTAATTACCTCGAGTTCATTAGCCGGACCGAGAAATCGAACACACATCACACACGCAGATAGCTTTCGTTCGCAAGGGACACAAACGTACCAACACTGGTTTCCGCGAATAAAGGCACTGTAAAGAGTTTTCTCCCTGCCATATCTCTCTCTCTCTCTCTCTCTCTCTCTCTCTCTCTCTCTCTCTCTCTCTCTCTCTCTCTCTCTCTCTCTCTCTCATATCTGCGTATGAATAGAATGAATATAAGATTCTTTTTTTCTTTTGCAAATAAAAGTTCAGATAATATTAACCCCTTGGGTGTCGGTAGCGATTTTGGTCGAGGAATCAGTACTGTCAAAAGTACCGGTGGCTGCATGCACAATATGGGGTTAACTTTATCTTTTTTTTTAACCCGTTCAGTGCCGAGAAAATGTGAACACCACCCAGCTGCAAGAGGTATAGATCCTCATGAGCCCTCGCTGTCGCGGGAGCTCATGAGGATCTATGCCTCTTGCTGACACCACTTTGGATATGTTTCTGGGACAGCCAGATTTTTTTTTTTTTGGTTGGCCTTGAATTAACGAAGATTGCAGAAACACAGTCCGCGTCGGCTGTCACTAAAAAGATTAACCCCTTGACTGCTACTGACGACACCACTCGGCGGAAAAATCGCTTTAGTACTCGTCTTTTTCCCCCGAACGGCGTCGTCAGTAGCAGTCAAGGGGTGACGTTTTACTTGTCGTCTGTTTCAGTGTTTGAGCCCAAGTCGATCCGACTATAGATGGTGTTTGAGAAGTGGATCATGATGAAAATGTTCCTCTCGGCCGTCGCTTCGTGTGAGTAATATGTGTGTGTGTGTGTGTGTGTGTGCGTGCGTGCGTGCGTGTGTATGTGTGTGTATGTGTGTGTGTGTGTGGTGTTGTGTTGTGTTGCGTGTGTTTGTGTGTGTGTGTGTGTGTGTGTGTGTGTGTGTGTGTGTGTGTGTGTGTGTGTGTGTGTGTGTGTTGTGTTGTGCTTTTGGTTTGGGTTGTTTTGCTTTTGGTGTTCTGGAGTTTGGTGTTTTGGTGTTCTGTACTTTGGTTTGATTTTATTTGGTTTGGTTTGGTTTATTTGGTTTGTCTTGGTTCGTTTGGTTTGGTTTGTTTGATTTTTTTTTTTTTTTTTTTTTTTTTTTTTTTTTTTTTTTTTTTGGGGGGGGGGGGGGGTTCTGTTTGGTTTGGTTTCTTTTTTTCGTTTGTTTCTTTGGTTGTTTTTAGTTGTTAGTAAAGCACTCTGCTATTTCTGTTGTTTTGTTTTGTGTGTTTTGTCCACTAGTGTTTGTTTTATTCAGGCCTGTATGCGCGCATTTCTTTTTGTTCACCGTCTTAGTTCAAATGTTGATATCAAACGCTGTGCCGACTGGCAGCTAAAATCAAGAACAGTGCACATGGACACAAAGTGGTTTCAGCAGGAGGCATAAATCCTCATGAGCCCCCGCAGTCACGGGGGCTGATGAGGATTTATGCCTCCTGCAGTTGGGTGGGAGTGATTGGTTTCATTCAGTGTTTTCGGGGCAGTGAAGGGTTAATGTAGGCCTATTAGCTCCAGCACCAACAGTCATTGTTCAGTAAAACCATCTTCAGTAATTACCTAGAGTTCATTAGCCGGACCGAGAAATCGAACACACATCACACACGCAGATAGATTACTTCGACCATAGAACTC
>BTPG01000002.1:35654605-35657072 GCA_036245525.1 Semisulcospira habei
GGCGTTTGTTTGCATCATTAAAAGTTTGGAAAGCGGTTGGGTAAAAACTGTTTTTAAAACGACTCGTGCGTGTTCCGATCGCTCTATAACGGCACCCTGATGGCAGCATCTCAAACAACTCATGGGCTGGGTGGAAATCACCTCGGAGGATGGATCTAGCCCACTCACTCACTCACTCACTCACTCACTCACTCACCCACTCACTCACCCACCCACCCACCCACCCACCCACCCACCCACCCACCCACCCTCCCTCCCTCCCTCCCTCCCTCCCTCCCTCCCTCTCTCCTCTCTCTCTCTCTCTCTCTCTCTCTCTCTCTCTCTCTCTCTCTCTCTCTCTCTCTCTCTCCAAATCCAAATTCAAACAAAACTTCGATTTCGTCTCAACTGCTCTGAAATTCGGAGATCTGCTTACAGTGATGGCGAGAGTATGGGAAATTGCAGTGGTGTAAACTTTAATTCGCTTTGCAGAGCACTGTGATATAATAGACATTTCGCTGTTTATAACTCTATTCAAACCTGTTCACTGCCGACAAGAAACGATGAACACCACCCCATGCAAGAGATATAGATCCTCATGAGCCCCCGCAGTTGCGGGGGCTCATGAGGATCTATGCCTCTTCACTCAGAATCAGGCATCCATGATCGTTTGACAGCCGGAGATCTTTGGCGTTGTGTTTACGGTGATTGAAAAAAAAAAACACCCCACAATCTTCGTCCACTGGTAGTAAATCTGAATTTGGTAAATCTTTTTACTCCAGTAGCAGAAAGGTTCCAATTTGCTGTAAAGTGATTCCCTATCTCCTTCCGTAAATGGCTCGGCCACTGGAAAGTAATGTGGTCGGCAGCAGAGTTTCAGGGTGATCAGTCAGTTGTAAAGCTCAAGTATTTTGTAATCGTAACCAACTCCGATGCAAGTTGTCCATGTTTAAAACCAAAGTGGTCTCTTGCCAATCTTTTTTCTCTAGTCTTTTCTCTTCTCGAGACAAACGGCGAAGCTTTAACCCCCTTCCCTGCCGCTGGATGCATATTTTGCAATCTGTGTTCATCATTCAGTGATCATAAGCCACAAGCGTCCAAGAGACGTGAACACAAATTGGTCTCAGGCAAGAGACATAGATAGCTGCGGGGGCTCATGAGGATCTATGTCTCTTGAGCTTGGATCGTGTTCACATCTGCAGAGAGAGGGTTTAAAACGGCCTACCCCAGACAACCAAAGGTTAATGGATCGCAAATCTTCTTCATAAATGATCTGAAAGTCATGTTGGACAAAATGGCGCCCTTGAGTTACTAAGTCTGAATGTCGTAAAATGAAAGACTTTTTTGCTCTTCTTCTCCCCTGTACACAAGAGAGTTCCTTTCAGTCATTACGCTCAACTGACAGTGGAAAGCCTCTAATACGTGTGCCTGCTCACATGGATTGTGATAAGAAGGGGCTGAAGAGTCTTAATCAGTAATTGAGGCAAGACAACATTGAGAACCCGTTCTATCGGCGAATTTTTGCAGTCAAAGCCGTCCACGGAGCAGATCGCTTTAACACATTCGAGTCGTGCTGCTTTTGGATACGCGGGTTTATGCCGCGTATCCGGACGAGGCACGCGGTCTCGAAAATGCTCGGAATAGTCTGCCAAGCACGGAGCACAATTTAAGGAGGATGGATACTGTACGCCATCATCAATGAAAAGAACGGACATGATTTGTGAACACATTTTCTTGTCTTGAGACAAGGAAAGCGGTCTGGAACTGAGTAGTCTATCGACTCTTGAGCCACTGCAATACCAAGCCAGCCAGGCACAACCAGTGAGCTATGAAGGTTTACGCCTTGGTTGCTTGTAGTGGCAGATTGTGTTTCTGAATCTGCCTTAATTCAAACGCCGAAGAGTGCCAGCCGTTCCAGGATGTCAGCAAGAGGCATAGATCCTCATGAGTCCCCGCATTCGCGGTGACTCATGTGGATCTATGCCTCTTGCAGTTGGATCGCGTTCAGGTTTTCTCGGCAGTGAAGGGGTTAATTGAGTCTTGATCGATCAGTCTCCTACAACTGGTATTGGCAGCGAAAGAGTCAGTATAGCGGTATAATCGATTTCACGGCACGTGAGCCTAGACAAACAATCCGTTAAGAAGCAGGCAGGCCAACTCAAGGGAAATTCTGCACAATTTATTTTTCTTTTCTTTAAGTTTTGAATACAGGTACGTTTATTTTCAAAAATAAATTTGTTACTTTGTTGTCAGAGAGAGAGAGAGAGAGAGAGAGAGAGAGAGAGAGAGAGAGAGAGAGAGAGAGAGAGAGAGTTCTACAATAATTAAGTCCCCCAGTGCAGTGGTAGAGACAGTATGCCTGACTGACCTGCCAGTCTCTTCAGCCATTCTTCCCCCACGGCCACGGAGCCTACAAACATTTTATCTGCAATGGGCACATATGCTCATCAGTCTCTGCAACTGCAGGGGCCCGTAAATCGACGCATAC
>BTPG01000002.1:35657572-35770536 GCA_036245525.1 Semisulcospira habei
GGCAGCACGATGCTTACAGTTATATGCTGACAGCTAGGCATCAAATGCGTTAGATCTGGGCACTGCACACAGGTTGTCCCTTAACTCATTCAAGACGTGCCGCCTCCGGATACGCAGCTTTAAGCAACGTATACGGAGGCAGCATGTCTCGAATTAGTTAAAGTTTAACCTCCTTGTGCATGTAGCCACCAGTACTGCAAAAAGTACTGGAGTCCACATGCACAAGGGGATTGATGGTGACTGTGCTGAACTGAGGGTTTCTGCTTGTACTGTTCAATGGAGGTCAGGATTAACACAGATGCACAAGTACTGAATAGCGAGGTAGGTTGAGCGACACTGCTCCAACCTACAATTACCACTGAGGGACACAGAGTAACTTTTTTTAAAAGAAAAGGCTTAGAACCAGAGGATGATTTTTTTCAGCTTTTGGCTCTTCAAGTGAACAGGGTGCTAATGGATGTTCAAAGATCAGATGCAGGTCAAAATTGCATGTTTCCACTAAAACAGTGGATTAAAGCCTGGATAACCATATCACATGTTCGTCCAGGCTTTTCATCCACTGTTTGCAACAAGAGAGGTAAGTTTGGGGCTTACTTTGTCTATTCCTATCTCATAGTCATAACCACATTTTTTGGCTCTGGAAGTGAAAAGCTACGCATTCTCATCCCAAGAATCAAACTTCAAAGTCGGACCGTCCATGCAGGGCACAGGCCGCATGCTAAAACAGCAGAGGCTGGGCTACCTGCGGCAGGTTCCGATAAACTCCCCTGTTTGTACAAACCCGGGAAGTTCTTCTCATTGTCTGGACTCTCCAGGCTCATAGCGCTGTGTATGTCAAGTTGAATTCCAGTTGAAGTCGGTCCTGTCTACCTCAGATCTGCTATGGTTTTGATGTAGAGTTGCGTGATCCGATTATTTACAAATGTGTCTGTTTGTTGGAAATAGAAAATGAAAATGATTCTTATCTTTGAATGAATCAACCATCATAGTTCAAGGGTGGTGCCAGAACAGCTTGGTGCCAAGAGGTGCAAAGCTTTTCTGGTGCCACCCAAGAACTGTCAAGTTTGTTGTCTGTCAGTGAACATAAATCTTCTTGTCACTGACATTGACAGCTAGTATACTAAGTTTCATCAACACCCTCTCAATTAAATACTAATGAAAATGTAATCCAAATCATTACTTACACAAGCCAAACACATTAATCCTAGAAGACAAGATTAGATGGAGGTCTGCACAGGAAGAAAATGTGATGATGTGAGTTGTGATGGTATGATACTGTAGTGACAGACCAAAAGTGAACGTTTTAACTCATGAAGCCTCACGGCACATTTCCCAGCTTTTGGAGATGTCATCCATCGAAATGTGCCAGTTGCAAAAAATGGATCGACCATGATAATTCCAGGGTATTGCCAGATTAGCTTGGCGCCTAATGGTGCCAAGCTAAGCTAACCTGCATACCGTTGAATTATCATTAATCGTGGTTGATCCATCACCTGCACGATCGTGATCACCTGCTGTAGGGCGTTGGGCCTTAATGGGTTAAGTCGACCTAGTAGTAGTACCTCTAACCATCAATCTGCGTCAAAAACATTAAACAATCACTGAATCAGAACTTGCTCATCTCAGTAGAATGCGACAAGGAACTGATAAAAATAAGAAAGTGAGACTGAATCATTCGCTCAGAGTCAGACCAGACCATTCCGTAGGTAACAAGAGGCATACATTCTCATGAGCCTCTGCATGCGGCAGGGGCTCATGAGAACCTATGCCTCTTGCTGGCAAAGACCGGTATCATTTGTGACCTCACACCGAGAGACGTCATCATGATTAACTTCCGTGCATGACTGTGCCACTGTGAAAGTCTGAAAGTTTCGGTCTGAAACTGACGAGTCCTGGAGACTTCATCACTGATCGTGCAAGCAAACCGAACCATAATCCGCAGATTGCTAAAATTCTTTTGAGTTTATAAATTACTTGATTGAAACAAATGCTGTCTACAGAAGCAAAACATATAAACACCGAAAATGTACCTCAGCTTCAGTTCAACATCGGTAATGTATGCTTTTGGCTGAACTTCCATCCAGACAGCTTCCATAACCGGAAATTAATGTTCAAGGGAGAGCACCCGAAATTGTTCGGCTTCTCCACGTTGTCTCAGAGGTACTATCCATAACTTCCCCGATTCGTGAGCGAACACTGAGTGCGTGTTTTACAATTGTCTTTTTCAGTTTAAAACCTGTTTATTTTGGCAGTTTGTTTGTTTGTTTGTTTGAAGTCCCATCTATTTATAGAAAGGACTTTTTTAGGACGGGTCGCGGTGGGGCGAATTTAATAGCATCACCACTGAGTGTCTGACCATGACTGACTGACTGGTGTCATTGAAAGGCGGGCAGGCCTAAACCGGCCCTCACAACTGATGTAACAAGATAACACTGAGATGGGATAAACCATAACCCACAATTTCCCTTCTATATGAGAGCTGTCCTCGCTGTCAATGGTCTCTACCTCATTTGTCTTTGACCTGATTCTGATGTCAATCAAGTTGAAAGATTATCTCCTATTCAGTGAAAAAGTCTCGCAGATCTGCCAATGCGTCAGTGAGTTCTACTAGGGGCGCATGACATACGCGATTTGTCAAACGATGTGTCTTTCTGACTACAGGATAATGGGAGAAAAAAGAAACTGGTTGCACATGTGAAGTAACAAGAGAAAGAGAAAGTAAAGCTAAATAACCGAAGCTAAATACCCCGCGATAACAGGTTTAACACGAACGATCTAATCTATGCAATAAGTAATGACACGCAATAAGATTTCCAAACACGGTACGTGACACAAATGAGAGTTCAATGTTCCTATAACTCAATGCTGCCTTACAAGATCCCCCCCCACCCCCCACCCCCCAATTATTATTAAATTGCAGAAGCGTCCAGCAATTTCTTCAATGTCCGGACAAATCCCAAGAACGGCACAAGCATATACAAATGCTTGTGATGAGAGTGTCAACACTCGCACGATATTTCAAGATGATGCCATCGCAGCACACATCAGTTTAAGATATTAAAGAGATATTAGTAATCAAAATACAGTAAGACATGCTAGTCCATGAATTACTATTTCATCTAGTAATAATTATATCGGCATATAATACTAAAGGAATCGTAAGGCACTCTATGCCCGTCACATTTCTATTGTATTGAGTATGAGTGCCTCGCATAGCCTGATATATTAGATAAGTCGACAGGCAGACAATGAAAAATTCTAGTGATTATGATGCAGTGAATATCACCAAAGAATTAAAATAAATAGCGAGTCATAGTCTATTCTATGCTCACCGCCTTCCTCGTATAATGTGTACGACACACGTCAGTAACGGGAAAAAAAGCGATGGGCAATGAATAAAGTATGCTACTGAAATGCTGAAAGGATCCTGCCGAGAATATCATTTCAAACGCAGACAGAGGTCATATTCAGTTTTCATGCTTAACACCTTCGACAAGTGAAAAGTATCAGATAAGCATCATTAGTAAGCGGCAACATATGCTAGTAAAGCAATATTTCATTTTCTTTCTCGGACGCAGCTCACAATCAACGGTCGATGAAGATCTTGAATCGGTATCACATCGAAATATAGAACTACAGGGTCATACCCTATTCTATGCCCTGCGCCTTCCAACATGTATTGGACGGTGAGTGTCTAGACATGTAGATTTCCAGTCGGGCTAAAGCGTAGGGCATAAAATGGAGTAAGCCAGTGACAAAACTGTGATTGAGACTACCAAAATAAAACAAGAAGGCCATACCCAAGTCTATGCCCATCATCTTTCTCGCACAGAGATATGAGGTGTATGAAGGTTTTGAGCATAGAGTGGGGCATGCCACCATGTATCGTACTGCAAACTCAGCTCATAATGTAGGGTTTTAGGAGTTCTGCAACAAGCCGCAGGGGATCAAAGGGTTGTGCAGATGGACCTGAAGGCCGGGGCCATGAAGCCAGGTGAGTAGACAGGCTGCCCCATCTCCAAGGGGTTGACGCTGGGCTGAAAGTGTGTGGGTGTGGGTCGCACCATCTGTGGTGGTGTAGGTTGGTAGACATGCTGGGCAGACATACCCATCTCAGAGTTGTGGCTGTAGAGGGGGTGTGACGCCATGCCGTGATGAGTACGAGGCAGGTAGAATGGCTGTGACCTGCAGAAGGTGATTTAGTACCAGGGTCATAGTGCGGGGGTATCAACATGTGTGCATCTGTTATACTCTGAGCCCCAGTAGGCGTATGCTGGGTAGAGGGCGCTCCAGCAACCACTGCACTGTATAGACGTGTATGGCAGAGCCGGCTCTTCAGACCGCTGAGGAGTCTCTGACTGCTGAGAGTGTGGAGTGTGCCCCCAGGGGTTAAAGCTGTGTTGTCGACGGTAATTGTTTCGAGCGGGCGTGTGCTCTGATTCTCTACCCGCTGTAACCCTGTCTGAGCGAGTCCCGGTGTGGGGGTTGTCACTGGATGGAGACGCGAATACGGCAGCTACGTCATTTTGAGTGCCAAGTACCTTGTGCCACGGGGGCTGGGGTGTAGTGAGTCTCGGTAGAGAGCTTGACGCGGTGCTTGATTAGCAGTGAGAAAGATGTATATAAACTCAACGCCAAGTTTCTTGCAAGCAGTGCTCAAGTTCACATTTGACGTCAGGGCGTTGCTGGCTTTTTTGGGTGTGCACCTTTCGCAGGTACCCTAGAAGACATGTGTAGCCTGGCAGCGGGAAAGGCTTTCTTGCATGTCTGAAGGAGATGGGACCACCTGCGTTCCTCCACAGCTGACTTGTCAGTGCAGTCATTAACCCCAACATGGATGGTGAGATGCTGCACGTGGTGATGAGGGCCTGGCTGGGTAGTTACCCACTTCTCAATGTCGGCAATTTGTACACCAAGGACTGCACATTTTTGGACTCTACTGCCTGCCGGCACCATCCTGTAGACATCAACTGGACGGAGCACGAAGTCTCCAACAAAGAGGAAGGTAACCTCGCCCATGATAGGCTGCTGGAGAAGCTGTTCGCATGATGAGAGGAAGTCATTATGTGTAGAGGACGTAGCTGGCCGATCATTGCTGACAAGTGCACCTTTTCCCGGTATAGCCGATTTCATCCGGCCAGTGCAGTCCCCGCTCTTGGAAACAAGAGAGAGAGTGCTGAGAATGACGTCATATTTAGAGTATTATGTCAGTGTCTGCGTGGTGACGGAGTTGCCTCTTTTACGTCACCGCCACTGTCTGACTTTCTCTAGAAGTAAATTATTTTTTTAGTGTTTTTATTATTTTCTGAAAATAATTAAGTTTTACTAAAGAGGTTGAAAGCCAGGATACAAAGTTGGCTAACGAACTCATCCACTTTCTCCAAACTAGCTATATGCAAAAATTACGGACTCTAATCTGGGTCAACCAACTTCCTATAAACGGTCGTTTCAATAATTATGTCTTCAATGAGACATTCAATTACAATATGCTAGGAGACTCTCTTAGCCACTTAAGCTGAACTGAAGTATTTCGCCAAGTTTCAAGCTTGTGTGTACTGAAATATCGGAGATTCTCTTGTTTACATAAAAAATGATACGCACACACATACATACATACATACGCACATACATACATACGCGCTTACATACATACGCACATACGGCGCTTCGCGCCAAATGTACGTTTAGCAGCAAGGTTAGCGTAACTAGACATGACATAATTTTTATCTTGTTACTTCATTCTGAGAGCCTGAGGTTTAGCCTGCCCGCCTTTGACATTATGGACATGCTATTAAATTCGCCTTACCGCGACCCTTCCTAAAAATTACCAAGAGAGAGAGAGAGAGAAAAAAAAAAACAACAACAACAGAAGATACATAATGACGCAAACGCACTAACACGCACGCACGCACACACACACACACACACACACACACACACACACACACACACACACACACACACACACACACATACACACACACACACACACACACACATCGTCGCGCTTTCGGCGTGAAGAGCATGCAGGTGACCCGATATCAAGCTAGTTTGGAGAAAGACATTGGATGAGCTCGTACCCTTTCAACTTCTTTATTAAAAAAATTTTTTTTAGGACAAATTAAAACAGTAAAAAAACCTGGACGTCTGGAAAAAAGTCAGAGAGTGGCGGTGACGTAAAAGAAGCAACTCCGTCACCACGCAGATATACTCTAAGTATGACGTAATTCTCTCTCTCTCTCTCTCTCTCTCTCTCTCTCTCTCTCTCTCTCTCTCTCTCTCTCTCTCTCTCTCTCTCTCTCTCACACACACACACACACACACACATATGCGTGCATCTCCAAGAGGTATAGATCCTCATGTGCCTGGAGGGCGCATGAACATCTATCCATTTTGAGGATGTTTGGAGCGCGCACACGCACACGCATACATACACATCGACGCGCTTTCAGAAGAGCATGCAGGTGTATTTAGTATAGCATGTAGCTAGGTAAAGTCAACCTGATTTCACACACCGTGATTACAGCAAGACTGAAATTGTTCCTTGAAATTCTAGTTTTGTCACCATTTTCTTCGAGTCTTGAAGCGAAAGTGAAACTCATATCACGTTAAATATAAAATTACGTAAAAACAAAAAATACGTCATGACAAATGACGCCGGTTTGACAAACCAATGACGCGTATGTACTGCGCGCGCCCCTTATAGAGTTCACTATGACGCATTGGCACATCTGCGAGGCTTTTTCAAAAGGAGATATTTCAACATCCGAATCAAGTCAAAGACAAAAGGTAGAGACCCTTGACAGCTAAGACAGCTCTCATGTAGAAGAGACTTTGTGGGTTATGGTTCATCCCATCTTGTTTTAATAATAATAATAAAAAGGTAATGAAACCGGCATTTGTATTAATGTTGCCGTCTTGTAACTGTATTTAATTAATTCAAATTTATTTATCGGCTTTATTGTTTTCACGCTTCGCGGTGTTTGTTCAAGTTGTGTTTTTGGATAATCGTTTGCACTTTGGCGCGCGCGCGCGCGCGCACGCACGCACGCACACACACACACACGCACAAAGAGAGAGAGAGAGAGAGAGAGAGAGAGAGAGAGGCCACACGGCCGGGAACACTACTGCACTGATGACTTATTCAGTAATAAGATCTTTACGTAAATATAGTGTATTCAACGTTTTTTTGTTGTTCCTAAATAGGAACAACTTTGCACTGGGGCTCGTCGGAGCGCATTCCGTAGAATGCACATGACATTTTGGCGTGCGCGGCAGAATTTCTGGCAAAGAAGTAACAATTAGATGAAAATGACGTCACGTCTAGCTACGCGAACCGTGCTGGAGAACGTCTTTTTGGCGCCAAGCGCCGTGTGTGTGTGTGTGTGTGTGTGTGTGTGTGTGTGTGTGTGTGTGTGTGTGTGTGTGTGTGTGTGTGTGTGTATGTGACAGCGACTAGAGTCCGCGTTTGAGGACGGACAAGCTTCAACTTTTAGAATATTGTCCCTAAAAGAATAATCTCGAGGTATTTTTTAATTTTTTCTTTTTATTAAGATGCTCATTGGTGAGAAAATGGCCGTTTCACAAAAACCGGTTGATCCACACGGGAGTCCGTAATGTTTCTTATTTTTACTTGATATATTGCATATAGCTAGATAAAAAGAAGATATTGAATGAGTTCGTCAACCAGAATTGTACCTCTTGATCTGTTTGAGTGATAATTAAATATTTTGGGAAAAAAATAGTTTCGTGGTTTTGGAATTAATTTCACTAATTATTTGGTATTAATCTTAAAACAATTGAATCTTTTTTTCACGAAAAGAAACACAATCTTCTCATTAATACTCGCGGCATACGGCAAGCGTACAGTTTGACTCAACTGTCGGATACGATTAGGTCAATTTTGACCTGTACGACCTAGGTGTGAAAAATCAGATAATTTTCTATACTACTTTTTTGGACTTATTTTTAAAACAGCTAACATATCTTTGATTTTTCTTTTACGAAAAAAAATATCTTTTCATTAATGCATGATTTTTCATAAACAGTGTTTGCATAAGCCTGCTGTTGTCCCGGCTCTGAGGTAAGAATAATTCAAATTGTGACCTGTAAGCCCTAGATGTGAAAATCAGCAAGAAAACTGCAAAGTTTGAGTTGATTCTCTGACACGTAAAATGCTAGTATTGCGATGAGTGACGTATAACATTGAGTCGTCACTATGAACACGGCGTCGTGGGACGCTCATTTCGCTGCTCGTGCTATCAATCTTCTTTAAAATAGCTATCGCTACGCCAGACCACAGAACTTACAAATAGCGGGAATTGCCGTGTGTCCGTCTTTATTTCCGTGTGCCAGTGTGTGTGTGTGGATCAGAGGGTGGGTTAGAGTAGAAGGAGATGGATAATGGATACGCTTGAAAATAGGAACAACTTTGGGCTGGGGTCCCATCTTGTTATTCCATGCAGAATATTTTAAAAACAAAAACAATACATGTATATGAAAAACAATGCTTTTACACAAATTGTTCAGTACTGAGTTGTGTATTCATGGGTCGATTCATTCATCACACACAAATCACGAGAAGCCGGAACCCAACTTAGAAAGAAACACGCTTACGGGAAAGACAATTACTACACAATTTATTAATATTTCGGGTAAAAAGACCAACAAACAAGCATCATGGAATTTTTAATCTTCAAACTGATGAGTATTAAGTCAGTGTTCCAGCCAGAGTGCAGGGCTCAGATGCATGAGCTTAGACTTGCGCCAACCACTCAGTACGCAAGGGGTTCCGCTACAGCCGCGGAGCACTTTGATTAGTGGCTGGCGCAGGACTAAGCTAACTCATGCAGCTGGACCCTTGGTTTGAACCCCCGTGTGTACGCAGCCGCTGGAAATGCCTGCATAACGTTGTTAACCCTTTCATCCTGATACACTATTCATTGAAATACAATTGACTATGATAGTTGAAGGGGGGTGGTTCCAGAATAGCCTGTGGCGCCAAGATATTCTGGCATCATCCTTCAACTGAAATGGTTGATCTATCTCCTAATATATCTCCTAATCTGTAATGTCGCCTTCATAGGACAATAGGTAATGTTTAAAAAATCATGTTCAGCTGCAGGATGTAATGGGATAAGCCGGTTTTAAAGTACCATTACACATAAATCGGAAGACAGATTCGGCACCATTTGTGCCGTGTGTCATGCCTTGTCGATACACTCAAATAAACTTTAGCAGCAGTTTGGACACGCAGAAAAAACACACGCGTAATCTCACTTATTTATTCTGCGCAGCCGTTAGCGTGTCAGTCTATTTTTATCTGTTCCTCGCACTGATAGAGACGTATTTATAAAATGGAGTGGAGTCATTGTCAGGTTACTTGATATAAAAACGAAGTGTGCTGAACTGGATTGTCCTGTATCTGAATGAACCATAGCTAGACCTGTGTGTAGTGTTTCGTAACCATCTGTAACAGAAGTGTATCTTTGAACAGTTACGGTGGTAGTGGGCCTTTAAGTGAGCCAAGTGCTAATCATATGAAGTTGTACATAAAACAATCTTGCTGACGTGAATGTTCAACGAATAATAAATCATAGTTCAAAGAATCAAGAAATAAACCAAAAAACCACAGCAAAAGATAATGGGGTCGATCACTGACATTTGGCCAGTCCTCGGGCATATGTTAGTCAGCTGCAGCCGGTCAGCCCATGCACGGTAGTGTGTGTGTGTGTGTGTGTGTGTGTGTGTGTGTGTGTGTGTGTGTGTGTGTGTGTGACGGTGTGTGTGTGTGTGTGTGTGTGTGTGTGTGTGTGTGCAAACTGCGCCGACGGAGGCCACGGGACATTTTGCTTGCTGCGTATAACTTTATGTAACTACCACAGCCGCATGACGACGCAAATTACAGCGACGATGACCAGTGAAGCCCATCCCGCTCGCAGCGCCGCCGCGTTACTTCCTACAAGAGACAATAACACTTTATTATGCAGCGATATCAGCAGTGTTTGCATTGTACAAGTAATAGCACTGTTATAACGAGTATCAAACAACGGTATAGCGGTGCTATTACGTGTACAACTAAGTGCAAACACTTCTATATCGCTACATAATACACTAGTGGTGTATTTGGTGCGTCCAATTGTTGCGTCACGTATCGACGTCACGTATCGACGCCGGCATCTGCTTGGAGCACAGCAGATTCGGCAGCTATCTGCTGTGCTCCAAGCAGCTGCCGGCGTCGAGACGTCAGTGACGCAACAATTGTACAAGTAATAGCACCGTTATAACGAGCATCGCACGACGGTATAACAGTGCTATTTTGTACAACTAGTGCAAACACTTCTATATCGCTATATAATAGTGACACTAGTAGTGTATTTGGTGCGTCTTAATTGTTGCGTCACATATCGACGTCACGTATCGACGTCAACTCACGTATCGACGCCGGCTGCCGAATCTGCTGTACTCCAAGCAGATGCAGGCGTCGACTATACGTGACGCCAAATACACCACCAATACATTTTGCGGAGGGGGAGAAAATCACACAATGCACCGATTGTAGCGAGATATATCTTACTTTACTGTGACTTGTCCGCGGTGTGACACACAAACATATATCATTATGACCTGGCGACATGAAAATAATCAGGAAGTACTTGCGAAAGTGTCACAAGTCTACACTTCCCGTATGATGGTCGTACTAGTATGATGATGATGAGCTGAAGGAAGGACACTGAGAACCCATTGTAACTGAAATTTGTAACAACTGAATCAAAACTTGCCCTGGAGTAGGTCTCTTAAAAGCCCTGTTATGGTACCGTGTCTGTAGCGGTTCTCTGGAAAACGGTACTATTATCGCTTATTACGAGGTTTACATGCGCTAGGCTCTTTCACCGCCAAATTTATATAGGACCAGCACTTATTTCCCAGCACCAAATGGCTTCCCCCCCCCCCCCCCCAGCTGTATGGACGGCTGCTGTCTCTTTAACTCATTGCTTGTACCTCAAAAAGTATTCGGACATAATTTACTTCAAATTGTGTGCGTATCGGGGGCAGATGTTCATTTTCTGAAAAAGTTCATATTTACGATTGTAATTTTGACTGTTTGAGTCATACAGACAACCTTTACATGACGCCCGGTATGGTACTCGGCAGTGAGGCAGCACTGATAGGCCATGTGATCGCGCCAAGTCGGCCGCAGTGGGTCTGCGTACAGCGTACTTCGGTCCGACGAAGTTCATTAGTACGTCCTGGGTAGAGATGTAATCATGACTGTGAAACCCTGACCCAGAGGAAACGCTTAATATGAATTTCCCGGGCGGAGTCACTGCCGTATTGTTCAGTCTTTAGTAGTCGCCGGCCCCAGCAATCAGACCAGCGATGCTTCACAGATAGCTGTCCGTAAGAGGCATAGATTTTCATAAGCCAAAGCAGGATGCTGGGATTTATGGCACAGTCTACGCCTCACATGATGCTGATAAAACATCGTCCCCAAGTTTACTACTCCGCGCCGCCGACTGAGGTACTGGAAGTCATCTGGGTTAGTTTCACCGACTGTAAACACAGTCAAGTAGTCACTTCCTATTGCATGTTCTAAATAATGACTGCGAAATGGGCTGCACAGAACGCTCAATGATCACGTGGCAGGAGCACTGCTATTCACTGACCCCTGACCTGTGACCCTTGACCCGGCCATCACGTGCCAAATAACCCACGGCCATCACGTGCCAAATAACCCAAAGTCAACGGCACACAGCCAGGAAACAGCATGTCTTTCTAGTCAGTTCAGTGTGTCACTGACTTTTTCCGTCATCGTCTGCTCAGTTTCGAGAATATGCAATGCGCCTCTTCCGATGTTGCTAACACAGATCTGTCTGGCAGTTCCTGACATTGGGCCGGGGTCGGGCTAACTGACGTGACGCTGTGGTCCAAATGCTGGTCGGAGCGCATTCCGGAGCATGCACATGACTTTTTGGCATGCGGGGCAGAAATTCTGGCAAAGAAGTAACAAGATAAAAATGACGTCACGTCTACCTACGCAAACCTTGCTAGAGAACGTCTTTTGGGCGCCAAAGCGCCGTAAGTGTGTGTGTGTGTGTGTGTGTGTGTGTGTGTGTGTGTGTGTGTGTGTGTGTGTGTGTGTGTGTGTGTGTGTGTGTGTGTGTGTGTGTTAAAGCGACATGAGCCCGCGTTTGAGGACGGACAAGCTTGAAATTTTAGGATATTGTCCCTAAAAGAATTATCTCGAGACCTTTTTTTTTCGATTTTTTGGAGAAAGATGCTTATTGGCGAGAAAATGGCCGTTTCACAAAAACCGGTTGATTCACACTGGAGTCCGTAATTTTTCTTATTTTTACTAGATATTTTGCATATAGCTAGATAAAAGGGAGATATTGAATGAGTTCGTTAACCAGCATTGTACCTCTAGAACGTTTTGAGTGATAACTAAATATTTAAAAATATATATATATATTCACGTTTTTGCAATTAATTTCACGAATTATATGGGTTAATCTTAAAACAATTGAATCTTTTTTAACTAAAAAACAATCTTCTCATTAATAATTGCATGATTTCGTGTATATGGTATTTATATAAGCCTACAGTTTGTCTCGGCTGTCGGGTACGATTAGGTCCATTGTGACCTGTTTTCCCTAGGTGTGAAAATCAAACAATTTTCTGCACCACTTTTACGGAGTCAGTTGTAAAACAGCTAACATAACTTTAATTTTTCTGTGACGAAAAAAACCCCAATCTTCTTATTAATGCCCGCATGATTTTTCATACACAGTGTTTGCATACGCCTGCTATTTGTCCCGGCCCTGGGGTAAAATTAGGTCAAAATTGTAACCTGTAAGTCCTAGGCGTGAAAATCAGGAAGAAAATTGCAAAGTTCATCCTCTGATACATCAAATGTTAGTAATGCGATGCGTGACGTATAACATAGAGTCGTCACTATGAACACGGCGTCCTGGGACTAATGACGCCATGACTCGACGTGAAGCTTGAAGTGACGTTATTTCGCTGCTTGTTATTCTTCTTCATCAGAATAGCTATGCTACGCCAGACCACAGAGTGTGTTCGTGATTATTTCTGTGTGCCAGTGTGTGTGGATCAAAGGGTGGCTTAAAGTAGAAGGAGATGGATGCCTGTCGCTACACGAGCCCACAGAACGTACTAATGGCGGGAAGCGCCGTGTGTCCGTCTTTATTTGTGTGCGCCGACGTGTGTGTTGATCAGAGGTTGGCTTAGAGAGGAGGTAAATGGATCAGCATAATAAGCCTAAAAATATGAACAACTCTGAGAATTCCTAAAAGATTATTATTATTATGAATATTCCTAAAAGAACGCCAGTTACAGAACGGCGAGTTCTACCTACCTATCCCTGCTAAGACAACCGCGTCTGACAACAAAGTGGTGAGGCAAACCATTACCATCGCCATTACTGCGGGAAAATTACCATCGCAGGCCAATTCACTCGTGGTGAGGGAACCTAAGGAGCCAAGATTCTACGTCCTCCCTAAAATCCACAAACCAGACACACCGGGTCGCCCCATTGTTTCGGCTTGCTCTTGTCCCACAGAGCTTATATCCCAGTTCATCGACTCCATCCTCCAGCCATTGGTCCGTGCTCTTCCCACATATGTAAAAGATACTAACCACGCCCTTCACCTTTTGGATCGCTTCACCTTCCCTGACGCAGCAACACACAAGATTTTATTCACTATGGACATAGAGGCTCTTTACACCAACATCCCCAATGAAGACGGCCTAATAGCATTGAAACATTTCATCTGCAAACATCATCTGAAGATCGACACCACAACCATCCTCCGCTTAGCCGAACTGGTGCTGTCGATGAACTCCTTTCAATTTATGGGTCAGCACTACAAACAGAAAAAATGAGTCGCCATGGGCACTAAAATGGGGCCCTCCTATGCCTGTCTGTTTGTGGGCTACGTGGAGGAGAAGATTTTCACTCAATACACTGGACCTCTGCCAGATCTCTTCAAGCGCTACATCGACGACTGCTTGGGCGTCACCTCAAGAAGCATGACTGACACACTTCAATTCATCAATTTCATCTCATCGTTTCATCCGTCTCTCCGATTCACGCATGAGATTTCCGAGGAGTCTGTGCCCTTCCTCGACATCCGAATATCCACCAAAGCCGACTCTGACAAACTCCATACTACCGTCCATAACAAGCCCACCGACGCCCACACTTACCTGCAGTTTTCATCAAGCCATCCTGCCGCCACCAAAAACAGTATCCCATTCTCCCAATTTCTGCGACTCCGTCGGATCTGCAGCAGCGACGACGACTTCACCAACCAGACCCAAACCATGGCCACTTTCTTCTCACACCAGGGATACCCCCAAGACATCGTCAACACCGCTCGTTCTAAAGCTGAGGCCACAAGCAGAAGTGAAGCTTTGCGGGAGAAAACTCACAGTGCTGCAGAGGACCGGCCGGTCCTGTGTATCACGTATCATCCGCACAACATCCCCATCAAAAACATTCTCCTCAGGAACTTCCACATCATTCAGAATGACACAGTATTGAAAGACATATTTCCTGAGCCTCCGCTGGGCTCTTACAAACGTGACACTAACCTACGCGATCATCTTGTTCACAGTTCACTTCGCGCATCTAACACCTTACCACCTGGCACACACCCTTGTCAGCAACCACACTGCAAAGCATCCCCCGTCATCACCGGACCCCTGTCATCTTTTCATGTCCACCGATCATTCACATGCCAGTCATCGGATATTGTCTATGTCATCTCATGTTCTCACTGCCCAAAGATGTTGTATGTTGGGGAGACATACCGTACACTCCCTGAACGCTGCGAGGAGCATGTTCGTTCGATCCGCCTCGGATACAACAACCAGGTTGGACGTCATTTCAACGAACCTCCTCATAGCCTCACACATCTCAGCATACGCATCCTTTGGCAAAATACATCCCACTTCATCCGCCGCAAAATGACAGAATCCTTTTTCGCGGACAGGCTTGGCACTTACCATCGGCCGCGCGGCTTGAACATTCGCCCCTAGGGATGTATGCTTGGCCTGATGGGTAGTTGGTGCCAGACTTGACCTCACTGTTGATACTGGATGCTACCTTTGAGTGTGTGTGTGTGTGTGTGTGTGTGTGTGTGTGTGTGTGTGTGTGTGTGTGTGTGTGTGTGTGTGTGTGTGTGTGTGTGTGTGTGTGTGCATGTGCGTGAGCTGCAGCAGGCACGAGTGAATGCGAATGTATGCAGTGACGTGTATGTATATAGACGTAAGTTTTGTGCTACGTGTTTTGTGCATGTGTATTTACGTCATTATGTGTGTGTGGTGTTTTTTTTTTATTTTTTTTTTTTTTACGTCATTCTAAATTCTCTCTATACAGGATGACGTCTTTTCTTTCTGTTTTTGTTCTTTTCTGTTCTACGTCTGTTTCCATGTCACCTGAAGAAGGATCTTTGATCCGAAACGTCGTTATTTGTTTCTATTTTAAAGGGTTTTCTACCACTATCTTCTGTTTTTCTTTCACATGAAACCCTAGCGGCAACAAATGAAAAGAAAAGGGGAGACTGCCAGTGCTAATATTTTAGGAAGGTTACAAAGTAAAGTAGGTTATAGCACTGTCAGGGGAGAGAAATGTGCATGATCGACCAGTGATCATAGATCTACTGTGGCCAAAGCACAAAAAAAAAAAAAAAAAGTGATAGGAAAGAGGGGGGCGCTAAGAAAGTGACTGAAAGCAATGCATATGGAAGCCCCCCCCCCCCCCCAAAGGGGGGCGTATCACATATCCACTGTTCCAGCCACTCAGTGCATGGAAATTTAAATCTAGGTCCCCCAAGGGGGGTCCAGATATTTAGCCGGTGTGGACAGCTGTTTCGGTCTTGGCGACCTCTTCAGCACACCATCGGCAATACTGGAGGAGGCAGGAAATTCTGCCTACCTGCAATGACAACCACATTTTACTGTGGTGTCTGCAGGGGCATATTCCATGCCACCACCTAGAGTTAAATCTCCATGCACCCTAAAAGAGAACCTACCACTGGCAGTCTCCCCTTTTCTTTTCATTTATCACTACAGTATCGACTGCAACCCCTTCCCCCCTTTTGGTAGGTTCTCTTTTACGCGGGAAAACTGATCTCTAAATGACCCCAACCCTCCGTTTTCCCGAGAGGACAAAACTCACCATTGGGAAACTCCAAATTTATTTAGTTGCCGCGGCGACTCTTGTATATATGTATAAGTAAAGTATATATATATATATGACATTAGCGTAGCAAGAGCATTCTCAGAATTTAATGAAAAATTATATATATATGAATAAATAAAACCAGTCCAAGAAAGCTGGCACGACACACTCCGAATATGGACCCAAGCAGCATATATATATATATATATATATATATATATATATATATATATATATATATATATATATATATATTTTAACTTTTAACAAAGGCGTCACCCAAAGCCCAAAAATGCACTCAATCAGATTAGCTCCAAGGGACGTAATTTTTCATTCAATTCTAAGAATGCTGTACTAATGTCATGGAATTCCAGGCTGGTAAGCTCATCAGGACATCAGCTGTCCTTTTTGTGACTGCATCGCTCACTAGTTCTAGAAAGGAGAGGGTGGTGGGAGAGAAATGTTCGTATTATGCTTACGGTATAATCGAATTAAAATCATCATCATCATCATCATCAGTCCCTTGCCCGAACTGGGCGTTGGGGGGACTGAAAGGCAGCAGCAACAGACAGTGCTCTCCACTGAGTTCTATTTTGGGCGGTGGCAAGCAAGTCTGGCATCTCGAGTTCGGTCCATTCTTTTATGTTTGCGACCCAACTCTTTCTCTGACGACCTCGCCGACGACTTCCTTCGAGAGTGCCTTGGAGGATAGTCTTGGACAAGGTGTTGTGTCGGGTCACGTGGCCAAACCAAGCAAGCTTGCGCCGTTTCATGGTTGCCAGAAGGGGTTCATGTGGGCCCACCAGGGAAGTGACGATGCTCCGTACATATTCGTTGGTCTTGTGCTCGCGGTACGAGATGCGGAGCAACTTCCTCAGGCACTTGTTCTCAAAGGCCTGGATTTTCTTTTCTGAGTCTGCAAGAAGTGTCCAAGTCTCACAGCCGTAGAGTAGAATAGACACTACGAGGGACTTGTAAAGCCTGTACTTGATGGTGAAGCTGATGGAGTTACTTCGCCATATCCTGTCCAGCCTGGCCATTGCGGATGTTGCTGTACCTATCCTGATACGGATCTCTGCTATGCAACTACCGTCTTTGGACAGGGTGGCTCCCAAGTACTTGAAGCTATTGACCTCTTCTAGCTTCTGGCCATTCATGTGGATGTTGCTGCTGCTGTCGCTTGTGGTGTTGATCATCACTTTGCTTTTATCCGTACTGATCTCCATGCCCTAAGACCCTGCGCTACTTGAAAGTTTGTCTGTCAGGTTTTGAAGCTCACTATTGCTGCCTGCCATGAGGTCAATGTCGTCTGCGAATCGAAGATTGCACAGGGATCTGCCACCAATAGAGATTGAAGTATGGTGGTCGTGGAGGGTTTCCTGCATGATCTTCTCCAGGAATATGTTGAAAAGGACAGGAGAGAGCAGGCATCCTTGACGGACACCGATCGTCGTCCTGAAGAACTCGCCTGACTGATTGTTAAGTAGAACTGCGCTGCAGGCGTTCTTGTAAAGCGCTTCTATCATTTGGATCAGTCCCTCCTCTATGTTGAACGATCTCATGACTTGCCAGAGTCCGTCGTGCCAGACGCGATCAAATGCTTTCCTGAAATCAATGAAGTTGTGGTAGAGTTCGCGCTGATGCTGCAGATGTTTCTCGATCAGGACGCGGCAGTTGAAAATCTGCTCTACAGTGCTTCTTCCAACTCTGAAGCCAGCCTGTTCTTCTACCAGCAGTTCCTCGGCGAAAGTTTTGAGGCGGTTGAGAATGATTCTAAGCATTACTTTGCTAGGGTGACTTATCAGACTGATAGTCCTGTAGTTCTGGCACTGTTTCAGGTTTCCTTTCTTGGGGAGCGGGATCACTAGAGACTGTGTCCATTCTACTGGCCATTTCTTTTGCTCCCAGATCTTTTGACAGAGTGTAGTGAGGACCTTCGTTGTTACACGTGCATAAATTCAAGTACGTCATTCCTGTCAGTCCGGAAGACAGCAATAGTTAATGACTCATGAGCATGACGTACTAAGTAGAAAATGCATCTAAAATATAACACATTACTATTTTTACTGTTACGTACATCATCATCGTCATCAATATCGGTAACATACTCAGAACTCACACACAAACAAAACTGACAAAAACATCAAATGTCGTAAAAACTCTCATGCAAATCATGCGGGGGGGGGGGGGGGGGGGGGGGGAGGTGGGGGGGGAGGGGGGGAAGGGGGAGGAGGGGGGGGAAGGGGGGAGGTGAAAAAGGGGCGTGGGGGGGGTGGGGCATAGATTTTCTAAGTTCAACTAGTCACGAATCTCTCTCTCTCTCTCTCTCTCTCTCTCTCTCTCTCTCTCTCTCTCTCTCTCTCTCTCTCTCTCTCTCTCTCTCTCTCTCTCTCTCTCTCTCTCTCTCCCACACACACATTTATAAAACACCAACTTCTAGGTTGCAGTAACTTCTAGGTTGCACTTGCACGTGCGCAAGTTCGTAATACGCCGTTGCTGATGACATAAGAAAATCATGTATTAACATGGTCATGCAATGTTCGCAAGGTATCTATATTATACAAATATACTGTTACGTCATCAACAACATTAACGTCACACATAGAACTTGCACACATGCATTTCCAAGAAAACTGAAGGCTTAGAAAATCATATAGAAACATGCGATGGAAATAAGAAAACAAACAAAGTGAGGCAGCAAACTGAGGGAAATCTATCCCTCTCTCTCTCTCTCTCTCTCTCTCTCTCTCTCTCTCTCCCCCCAGATTCTCTCTCTCATCCTCTATCTGTCCACTCTCTCTTTCTCTCTCTCATTCTCTCTCTCTCTCTCTCTCTCTCTCTCTCTCTCTCTCTCTCTCTCTCTCATTCTCTCTCTCTCTCTCTTTCTCTTTCTCTCACCCTCAGTCTCTCTCTCTCTCCCACTCTCTCCCTCTCTCTGTCTTTTCCCATCTTGAATATCAGTGTTCATGTAATTAGTCATTTTCTGTTCTTCTGTGTAATTGTACATGTGGATTCTTGATTATCAGTGTTCATGTAATTAGTCATCTTCTGTTTTCTGTGTAATTGTACACGTGGCTTTGTCACATTTGTGTAATATTTTCCTTGTTCATATGTACGGCGCCTAGAGCATCTTACCATGTATAGGCGCCTTATAAATCTTCCTTATTATTATTATTATTATCTCTCCCCCCAGATTCTCTCTCTCATCCTCTATCTGTCCACTCTCTCTTTCTCTCTCTCATTCTCTCTCTCTCTCTCTCTCTCTCCCTCTATCTCTCTCTCTCTCTCTCTCTCTCTCTCTCTCTCTCTCTCTCTCTCTCATGGTCAGTGATTAATTACAATTATATATTTGCCGCATTCCTATAATATATATAGCTGAGAGGGCGAAAATTTGTGCAAAGACTGAATAAAAGTGTAACTCCTCCTAAACTACGTGGTGATTCTTTCTTCACATTTTGCAGCTGGAAAGAGAGCGTTGGGCTCATTGAAAGTTCCCAGGTAAAATTCATAGGATATTCGGCGCGCTTTAAACCCTTTTAAACCCTTTTAACCCGGACACGCTACACCGTGAGGTCGATGATAGTTCAAGGGTAGTGCCTGATTAGCTTGGCGCCAACAGGTGTCAAGCTAATCAGGCACTGCCCTTGAACTGTCATGGTTGATTCATTGCCTGTAACTGAAATGTAGTCGTAAGGTGACACCTCCAACAACCGGGAAACGCAGTCTTGGGGCTGAGTGAGGAGTTCAAGATTTGCTTACCCGTATTTAGTGCTGGGGCGTTCTTGCACTTGGCAACAAAGTCCTCAATCTTGCAGGGAATCTCTGTAAAAATCAAAGCGAAAACTGTCTCTCACCTGCAGTTGCATTGTTGTCGATGCCCGTTCAGTAGCATGCAAATAACATAACAGGTGGGCGCGCCTGAGATAGTGCCATAGAAGTAACAAGATAAAAATGACGCCACGTCTAGCTACTCTAACCTTGCTGTAGAACGTAATTTTGGCGCGAAGCGCCGTATGTGTGTTTGTGTTTGTGTGTATGTGTGTGTGTGTGTGTGTGTGTGTGTGTGTGTGTGTGTGTGTGTGTGTGTGTGTGTGTGTGTGTGTGTGTGTGTGTAAACACTAAAATCTCCGAAGCTTGAAAATAGAGGAAATGCTCAGTCATTCAGGGGGTGTCTAGGAGAGCCTTCGAGCATATTGAAATTAGATGTCCCATTGGATAGTTAAATGACCGTTTATAGAAAGTCGGTTGTGCCACATTAGAGTCCGTAATTTTGATTATATGCACTTGAAATTTGGGATATAACCAGTTTGAAGAAAGACATTGGATGAGTTCGTTAGCCAGCTTTGTACCTCTTCAATTTTTCGAAAATGCAATTTCATTGCAGAAAAGAATGACAAAACTAAGAATCCTCGACTTCTGAAAAATAATCAGACAGTGACGGTGACGTAAAAGCACCAAACGCATCAGTGTTATGCAATGTTCCTAAATGACGCAAAGCATCCGCACGTCAGTGTTTTTCATGTGAATGAGCTGACGTCCCTTCCACTTTGATTTGTTTTAGAAAGACAGTCTCTCTATGTTTGTTATGATGTCAACAGGAACAACTCTGAATGTTTCTAAAAAAAATGGCATTTGAGCTGAAACAATACGGTAGACTTTGGGATGAAATCCTCATCCTGTTACGCCGTTCCAGTATTTTCTTTCGGTATAGCGACAACAGCAAATATCACTGTTACACACTATTCAGCCACACACATGAGCTCTCTCTCTCTATCTCTCTCTCTCTCTCTCTCTCTCTCTCTCTATCTCTCTCTCTCTCTCTCTCTCTCTCTCTCTCTCTCTCTCTCTCTCTCTCTCTCTCTCTCTGAATAAGCATGATTTACGGATAGGAAGATGCTCGCTGAATAAGCATGATTTGCGGATAGGGCACCTTAATGTTTATCATTTATACAACAAAGTGCCCGACGCCACTGTTTTACTTTCACAACCCCAACCCTTTCATATATTTGGATTTACGGAGTCTAGATTCCGGGAACATATTAGTGACGCCTCGATCTCCATTCATAACTATACTATATTCCGTAGAGATGCATCATCCCCCGGTCATACCGGTATAGCTGTGTACATTCATAACGCTAACCGCCAGTACGTTACCCGCCGCATGGATTTAGAGTCTTGTCACGTAGAAAGTTTATTTCTTGAATTGAAATGTGACAAATCTTCCCCCACACTAATTAGATTTATTTATCGCACCCCTTCAGCCACATTCTCATTGTATGATGATTTTGTCACCATGATGGATAAGGTGAAACAAAGTAACAACAAAGACATACACCTTCTTGGCGATTTTAATCTCTTGGCTTGACTTCGCGAACGAAGATTCTATAGGGGTTGTCCACTACGTCTGCAGGCATGCTCGTGACTGCGGAGGCCAATCCGGGACGGGCAGGTTCGACCGCAGTGGCTGCAGAGGGAGGTCTGGCAAGGGTTCTGAGTTGCGGCATCTCTGTTTTTTCTCCTTAGCCGCTTGTCTTTAAGGCCAGCTCTGCGAGAGTCCTCAAAGGAGACAGCTGCCTTGTAAATGGTGGAGCGCCAGGTGTCACGGTCCGCAGCAAGTGAAGACCACTGGCGGTGGTCGATTTGGCAGGCACTTCTTGAGACAGTCTTTGTATCTCTTCTTTGGTGCCCCTCTGTCTCTGTGTCCAGTGGCGAGCTCGCCGAACAGGGTGATCTTGGGTAGGCGATGATCCTCCATCCTGGAGACGAGCCCAGCCCAGCGGAGCTGTGTCCGCAGCAGCAAAGCCTCGATGCTCACAGTTTCTGCCTGTTCAAGGACCTCGACGTTTGTGACATAGTCACTCCAGTGAATGCCAAGGATTGTACTCAGGCAGCGCTGGTGGAAGCGTTCGAGAGTCGTAGTTGGCTGCGGTAGAGGGCCCAGGACTCGGAACCATACAACAGGGTGGTGAGGACGACAGCTTTGTACACGCTGATCTTGGTGCCTGTTTTCAGCTGTTGATTATGCCACACCCGCTTGTATAGACGCCCGAAAGCGCTGTTTGCTTTTGCCAGCCTGCTGTCCAGTTCCTTGTCCAGCTTGGTGTCTGACGTGATGATGCAGCCAAAGTAGGTAAACTGGTGCACTGACTTCAGTTCAGACTCGCCGATGGTGATGTGGGGAGGGCGATGCTCTACCTTGGGTGCCGGCTGATGGAGAACCTCTGTCTTTTTCAGACTGACATCGAGTCCGAAGAGATGGGCAGCGTCTGCGAAGCAGGATGTGATGCGCTGCAGGGCTCTCTCTGTGTGTGCAACGAGGGCATCGTCGTCAGCAAAGAGGAGCTCACGAATCAGTTGGTCTTGGGTTTTGGGGTGGGCCTGCAGTCGTCTGAGGTTGAACAGGCTGCCATCGAGACGATTCCTGATGTACACTGCATCGTCATCGTCGAGGTCCACTGTGGCCTGCTTCAACATCATGCTAAAAAAGATGGTAAAGAGGGTCGGTGCCAGCACACAGCCCTGCTTCACACCGTTGAGAATGGGGAATGGTTCTGAGAGGTCATTGTTGAGTTTGACCTGGCCTTGCTGGTCCTCATGTAGCTGAACGATCATGCTGAGGCGATTTTAATATTGACCTGCTAAAGCCTGTTAATGCGGGTAGGAATTACGCCACCTCATTGTTTGGCCTGCAGCAGATGGTTCGGTATCCCACTAGAGTTTCTTTGTCATCCGCAACATTGATTGACCACATCCACACTACAAATACACCTGCTGTCAAAAACGTCCACGTGCCGAATGTTGCCATTTCTGATCACTTTCCGACTTGTTTTAATCTTTCAGTTAAACGTGATACACCACAGCTCAAATAACACGCTACTATCACATACAGGTCTTACACAAAGTTCAACAAGATGACTTTCTTCATGACGTCTCACTCACGCCCTTTCACCTTATTTATAACACTTGAGATCCCAATGAAGCCCTATCGCTTTGGTACAAGCTATTTCTTTGGGTCCTCGATAAACATGCCCCACTAAGGACTAAACGAGTTAAACACCCTACCCTTCCGCCTTGGTTGTCAAAGGACATCATTCAGGCAATGAAAATAAGAGATGACTTAAAACGTCAGATAAAGTTTGCAGATTTTAAGAAACAACGTAATCTTGTAAAATCCTTAGTTAGAAAAGCCCAGAAAACACTTGCGGAAAAAGTTATCGCAGAGGGTAAAGATACCCGAAGTGTCTGGAATGTAATGAATTTGTTTACGATGAAGAGGAGTTCCATCAATGCTGCTACCTCTCCAGGCATAGCTCCAGACGACTTCAATTCCCACTTTTTAAATATTGCTGAGTCTCTTGTACAGTCTTTTTCCAGTGGCACTGATAGTTACAGTTGTTCTGATAAACTGCGCACACACTGTGAGTCTGCAACAGGTGCGTCATTCTCTATACCTCTTATGACAGTGTTTGAAGTAGGTAAATATATTTCTACTCTAACAAGTAAATCGTGTGGCCTGGATGGAATAAAGAACATGGTACTGAAATTGTCCCTTCCATACACAGCTGAAACCTTGACATTTATATTCAACCTTTCTATCAAGCAAGGTATTTTTCCAGATGCCATGAAAGATGCTAAAGTTGTCCCCATTCCCAAATGTAAAGATCCCAAAAGTCCAAACGATTTCCGTCCTATTTCAGTGTTATCACTATTATCGAAGCCAATAGAAAGACACGTTCACAAGCACCTACTCCAATTCTTGGAGAATCGACGCCTACTCATATCTCTTCAGTCCGGTTTTAGGCCTAAACACTCATGTCATACTGCACTCGTTCACATTGTCGACTCTTGGCTCTCATCAATAAACAATTCCAAATTAAATGGTGCAGTTTTTCTGGACCTAACCAAAGAATTTGATTTAGTCGATCACAACATTCTTTTAAAGAAACTTTCAGTATATAAGCTTGATTCGAACTCTATAGCTTTTTCTTCTCCTATCTCAGTAACCGCCGACAGAAGGTGTGCTCAAACGGAAGGTATTCGAAAGAAGGTATAGTGAGGCACGGAGTCCCCCAAGGATCTATCCTAGGGCCTCTTTTATATTCTTTATTCATCAATGACCTACCTCTTTTCATCTCAAATCCTGATGTTAAATGCGAACTCTTTGCTGACGATTCAACGCTGCATACATCAGACAAACGTGACACGACGCTAAATCGTATCTTCCAGCAAAGTCTCGATGAAGTGTCAGATTGGTGTACGCAAAATCGCATGCTAATCAGTACTTCTAAAACCGAAAGCATGTTGATAACAACCCGCCAAAAGCGTCAGCTACATCCTGCTCCTCTGACACTGTCACTTGGCAATAAACCTATCCAACAAGTATCCAAGCACCGCCTACTGGGAGTTGTAATTGACGACCAGCTGAACTGGTCGCCGCATATCGACAGTTTGTGCAAAACCTTGTCCAGGAATGTATTTCTGCTCTCTAAAAACTTAGACATATTCTTAGTACAAAGTGCTGTACATTGTTCTTTCACGCACACTGTGCCACTGTGACTATGCGTCCTCTTTGTGGGACGAATGCAGTGAACTTCATTTTCGTTCCGTTAAGTTAATTATTCCTAACCTTACTTCCACGGACGAGAAAATAAAATGCCTTGGCCTGCTTACACTGAAGGAACAACTCAAATTTAACAAATGCGTCCTCATGCACAAAATATTTCATTATCAAGCCCCGGAATATTTGCGCATGATATTTAACTTCAGCCCTAGGCATCAACTACATAGAATGACTTGCTTCACTTACCCTGCCCACGGATAGATCTCTACAAGTCAAGCCTTCTATTTTCAGGTAGTTCTGTCTCGAACTCATTGCGATTAAATATTAAGTCATTTTCAGGTAAAACCCATTTTAAACGTGCATTGCACACTCACTTCCAATCAGCGTGACTTCACAGTTTGCCATATCAGAATAATACTGCTGATAACACGTAAACGTCAAATATTTTCTCTTTCTCCATACATTTGCTAACTGATCATCTATTGTCTTGTCCGTGTCACAATTCGCTATTGATGCTGCTGATTCTATAACACTCTCTTAGATGAGTATAATATTAATGCTATGCACTCGTTTCTTTTTCTTGCTTTTTGCATCGGTGGCAGTTACAAATTCTCCATTGCCATTTTTTTCCTCCTTTCGATGATTCACCTATTGTGTTTTTTTCCGTAGTTTTCCTTCCTCATCTTCTTCTTCTTCTTATTATTATTATTACTATAATTATTATTATTATTATTTGCATGTTATGTTTCTTTTCCTGTTGTGTTCTGTTTTGTTTTCAGGACAGCTTGTAAGACAGGCATTGAGTTGCCTAATGGCTTTATCCTGAATAAAAAAAGATTCATCATCATCATCATCATCATCTCTCTCTCTCTCTCTCTCTCTCTCTCTCTCTCTCTCTCTCTCTCTCTCTCTCTCTCTCTCTCTCTCTCTCTCTCTCTCTCTCAAAACTACACGTTTCTAAATCTAATTGAATCAATAGTTAATAGTCTACTATTAAAAAAAAAGCATTGCTGTTATTTCACTTTGGTGTATAAAAGCCTCACGCTTATCAGCCCTTGCAAAACTAAATTTATGCTGCTAATTGCGTGTCAGAAACATCAACTCCGTCTCAAACTGTTCCTCCGCAAAGATGAACTAATCAAACATGTTTCTGAACATCGACTATTGGCTAGCAGACGACCAGCTGAAATGGGAGCCTCACATAAACAAATTGTGCTAAACAATTTCTCGCATTTGTTTTTCTCTTCCTACAAATTCTATGTTGTTAGTATAGTGTAATAAACCCGTTCTAAAATAACGACCAAACACATCAAGGAATTAACAAGTTGAACAAGTGACAGACATTTTTCGGAATGAATACATTTTGTTGTGTCGATGTACTTTTTGGGATTTCATCATATGAAGAAATACACAGTGCTGGCCATTATTTTATGCCGTCAGGTGTTATTTTAAGTAGAATTCCCGATCGGTAATATGTAATGACGTAGTGATAATGACACTTTTCCTAAAAGTACAGGACTGACATTTTTTTGAAATTATTATTAAACAAGAAAAAAGGAATATAGGAGGTACATGAAGAAAACACACAAACATAAAAAGAAAAAAAATCGGAAAAAAAGATAAAATTAAAAAAATTAATAAGAATAAATTCTTTTTCTAAAAGCATCTAAAAAAAACCCAAAAGAAACCAAGATATTTTCTTTAAAAAAACAAGATTTCTTTCCTTTTTTCTGTGGTTCCTTCGTCGTTCATTCATTCATTCATTCGTTCGCACGCTCGTTCGTTTGTTTTAACATTAACCCATTCGCTGTTGTGAAAAGTGATCACCACCAGAGGAATAGATCCTCATGAGCCCCGCAGTGGCAGTGACCGCAGTGGCAGGGACCCAGGCCTCAGGCCAAACCCACATTGTATCTATGTTCCTTTGACGGTGAGGATCTTTGATGTTGGATGGACAATGATTACAAGTATTACAATGCGTTCACTGGCAGTGAAGGGGTTCAAACAAACAAACAAACAAACAAACAAACAAACAAACAAACAAACAAACAGCCGCTCATTCACTCACACGTTTGCCTACTGGTTCACTTATTTTGTTGTAAATACAAACCACAGGCATGCGATGAGCGTTGCATACTGACGAGCAAGAGAAATGCGACATTTTTTTATTCCTAAAATGTCGCATTTCTTTTGCTCGTCAGTATATTTTCCACTTTTTGACGAGGTGGCCGATTTTGCAACTAGCATCCAAATGCCTGTGGCGCAATCACTACAGATTACCTATGTTCCGGTTGATCTGTTCCGCTATGTGGGGTCGGCATTCTGCGTCTGATAGCTCCTTCTCGTTCACACACATCACAATTTCAGTAAAAGTTCTGAAAAAAGGAAATGAGCATTTTTTATGGTGGTAAGTACAGTTCAAATAGCTAGTGTATCAAGACTGAGAATATGTTTCTGGTTAAAATTGTATTCCCTCACAACAAAGCGAGATGGGATGCACCACAATCCACAAAAGTCCCTTCTACATGAGAGTTGTCCTCGCCGCCTCTACCTTTTGTCTTTGAAATGATTCTGATGTTGATATATCTCGTTTTGAAAAAGCCTTGCATATCTGCCAATGCGCCACAGTGAATTCTAAAATTAGCGCAGTGCATGCGCGTCATTGGTTTGTCAAACTTCATTTGTCATGACGTATTTTTAGATTTTATGTAATTGTCTACCATATTGAAAATACGGTAGACTTTGAAATGGGGCTGGGTCCGAGCGCATTCACATGACGTTTTTGGCTTGTGGGGCAGAAATTCTGGCAAAGAAGTAACAAGATAAAAATGATGTCATGTCTAGCTACGCAAACCTTGATAGAGCACGTCTTTTTGGTGCCAAGCGCCGTATGTGTGTGTGTGTGTGTGTGTGTGTGTGTGTGTGTGTGTGTGTGTGTGTGTGTGTGTGTGTGTGTGTGACAGCGACTAGAGCCCGTGTTTGAGGACGGACAGCTTGAAATTGAATGATATTGTCCCTAAAAGAATAATCTCAAGGCGTTTTTCAAATTTTTTTCATCAAGATGGTCATTGGCGAGAAAATGGCCGTTTCACAAATACCGGTTGATCCACACAGGAGTTTGTTATTTTTACTAGATATTTTGCATATAGCTAAATAAAAGGAGATATTGAATGAGTTCGTTAACCAGCATTGTACCTGTAGAACGTTTTGAGTGATAATTAAATAATTTTGGAAGAAATTATTTTCACGTTTTTGGGATTAATTTCACGAAGTATTTGGGATTAGTCTTAAAACAATTGAATCTTTTTTTCTTTTTCTTTTTTACAAACCCCCCCCCCCCCCAATCTTTTCATTAATAATCGCATGATTTTTCATATACGGTATTTACATAAGCCTACAGTTTGTCTCGGCTGTTGGGTACGATTAGGTCAATTGTGACCTGTATGCCCTAGGTGTGAAAATCAGACACTTTTCTGCACCACTTTTTGGGAGTCATTTGAAAAACAACTAACATAACTTTAATATATATATATATATATATATATATATATATATATATATATATATATATATATATATATATATATATATATCTATCTTATCATTGATACCCGCATGATATATATATATCTTATCATTGATACCCGCATGAATTTCCATAAACAGTGTTTGCATAAGTCTGCTGTTTGTCCCGGTTCTGGGGTAGGATAGAGAGAGAACAAACTGTTTTCCTTGAGCAACCATTTTGCTATCTTAATTAAAACAACCATTAATTAACTATTTTTCGCTATCAAAGCTCATAATGATCACTTCGCTCACATTTCTCCAAATCCCCTCTTTCTTAACATCTGAGCTAATTAGTATATCAATGATAAAAGTCTTTGCATTCAGAAATAGCGGCATTTTATGACTTTAATTAAAGTCATAAAATAATATTTTTTATTATAAAATGAATCAAGATGAATTACTTCTTCTAAGCGATATCAGCACTGTAGAAAACAAAGACTTAGACTCTAAAAAACAGCGTCTTCTCTCTGTAGTTGTTTCAGGCAAATCAAAAGCTTATCTCGGAAAACAATATATGACAGATGATATTGAATCACTCACCCCTGACGAACTAAACAAACTACACACCAAATATGAAAATCACATTGGTTCACTAATGACTCGTGATCTGAGTCAATCTTTTGTGTCTCTTTATACAAAAGCAGTTAGCCACTTTCTACCTGTTGATAGTGACAGCCTATCACACAATCATTGAAGTAACAAGGAGAAGTAACAACAAAGGTCCTCACTACACTCTGTCAAAAGATCTGGGAGCAAAAGAAATGGCCAGTAGAATGGACACAGTCTCTAGTGATCCCGCTCCCCAAGAAAGGAAACCTGAAACAGTGCCAGAACTACAGAACTATCAGTCTGATAAGTCACCCTAGCAAAGTAATGCTTAGAATCATTCTCAACCGCCTCAAAACTTTCGCCGAGGAACTGCTGGTAGAAGAACAGGCTGGCTTCAGAGTTGGAAGAAGCACTGTAGAGCAGATTTTCAACTGCCGCGTCCTGATCGAGAAACATCTGCAGCATCAGCGTGAACTCTACCACAACTTCATTGATTTCAGGAAAGCATTTGATCGCGTCTGGCACGACGGACTCTGGCAAGTCATGAGATCGTTCAACATAGAGGAGGGGCTGATCCAAATGATAGAAGCGCTTTACAAGAACGCCTGCAGCGCGGTTCTACTTAACAATCAGTCAGGCGAGTTCTTCAGGACAACGATCAGTGTCCGTCAAGGATGCCTGCTCTCTCCTGTCCTTTTCAACATATTCCTGGAGAAGATCATGCAGGAAACCCTCCACAACCACCATACTTCAATCTCTATTGGTGGCAGATCCCTGTGCAATCTTCGATTCGCAGACGACATTGACCTCATGGCAAGCAGCAATAGTGAGCTTCAAAACCTGACAGACAAACTTTCAAGTAGCGCAGGGTCTTATGGTATGGAGATCAGTACGGATAAAAGCAAAGTGATGATCAACACCACAAGCGACAGCAGCAGCAACATTCACATGAACGGCCAGAAGCTAGAAGAGGTCAATAGCTTCAAGTACTTGGGAGCCACCCTGTCCAAAGACGGTAGTTGCATAGCAGAGATCCGTATCAGGATAGGTACAGCAACATCCGCAATGGCCAGGCTGGACAGGATATGGCGAAGTAACTCCATCAGCTTCACCATCAAGTACAGGCTTTACAAGTCCCTCGTAGTGTCTATTCTACTCTACGGCTGTGAGACTTGGACGCTGCTTGCAGACTCAGAAAAGAAAATCCAGGCCTTTGAGAACAAGTGCCTGAGGAAGTTGCTCCACATCTCGTACCGTGAGCACAAGACCAACGAATATGTACGGAGCATCGTCACTTCCCTGGTGGGCCCACATGAACCCCTTCTGGCAACCGTGAAACGGCGCAAGCTTGCTTGGTTTGGCCACGTGACCCGACACAACACCTTGTCCAAGACTATCCTCCAAGGCACTCTCGAAGGAAGTCGTCGGCGAGGTCGTCAGAGAAAGAGTTGGGTCGCAAACATAAAAGAATGGACCGAACTCGAGATGCCAGACTTTCTTGCCACCGCCCAAAATAGAACTCAGTGGAGAGCACTGTCTGTTGCTGCTGCCTTTCAGTCCCCCCAACGCCTAGTTCGGGCAAGGGACTGATGATGATGATGATCACACAATCTCGAAGGTAACCCAATAATGTCAAGTGCAATAGGCAAATTAGCATGCGTCATGTTTTACAAGTTTGGAAATTACCTTGCACCTGTGGTAACCTTGCTTGTTACTGGGAGTCATATTGATTTGTTGAAATTAAATTTTACTGCAGAAAAAAATGGATCAAATGGATCAAATGGTCAAGACCCAGACGACTCCACAACCGAACCCCAACCCAGTCTTGTCACAGGCTCAAACGGTGACTAAGACTAAAAGTCCAGGCGGAGTTGAGGCTGGAAAAAGACTAGCTGAATATAACAGACAAAACAAATTACAGCTTCTGGCGTTAACAGAAAAGGCTCATGTAACTGACCCACCGTCAGGCCCATCGGTGTCACTGCCATCAGGACCAACACCCTCACCACCTCATCAAAGTGAGAGAATATCAACTGAGTCTAACCCCGAACCTGAAACAACAAAATATATAATTGCTGGATTTGTTGTAGGATTTGGTTACTTAGGCTACAGGCTATGGAAAAATACAAATCCCACACTTGAACAGTGACCAAAAAATTAGACACTCCAAAAACAAAACCAGAAGTCGCCACATTACCAGCAACGTCAAAACCCTACAATTCATTTTTTTATGCAGTGAATAAATAAAAATATTAATTTAATTTTTATTGCATTAGAAAATGAGCGAAACAAAAAACTTACAGAACCTTGTCTATCACTCTGCCGTAATAAGCAGACTAGCCATTGCTTACTCTATGCTGGGAAAAATTCTACTCAAAATGAAATTTGCTGATTTGAGTAGATTAGATTTTGAAGACAGTGCTAAATTAATTGCAGTTGTAACAGCGTCAATTGCAACAAAAGACTTTGTTGTCAAGCAAGGAATTATTCCCGAAAATGTTTCTATGTAAATAAAAACAAATATGGCGACTTTAGCTATTATGATTGGGGGCGCCATGGTCAATGAACTTGCATTTAGCGGATCAAACTATCTCTTTTCAAAAATGGGTAGAGAGGAATCAGCAGAAGAAATGAAGCGACACAATGAGGCATCTGAAAAACTGGCCCAGGCACAACACGAGTATGAAAAGCAAAGAATAGAGAAACTTGATTTTATCAATGAAAAACTCAGGCTAGGAGGTCATGCACAACATACATTTTCTAATGACAATGACGCAATCAAAGAATATTTTCTTGTTGTGGGCGAAGACATGTCTACCCCAAAGCCAAAACTTAGCGATTACTATCAACCAAGTCCAGAACAAAGAAACGGGGAGATAATCTTTGTTCTAGTAGGCATGACATTTCTTTATTCCACAGGAGTTTTTATTGCTAGAAAAAATGACAGACGTCGGAAATCTATCAAAAATATATTACTGTCCAATTGGCTACTGGAAAGGAAAGACCGCATTAGAGAAATTACATGCGGCTGTAGGTGGAGATGTAACACTTGACCAAATAAAACAATGGCTACAAAAACAGGCAATTTGGCAAATAAATCTTCCTGCTCCAAGAAAATATCTAGACCTCAATTTGAAAACACTAAACCAAATGACACCCATCAAAATGGATCTATTGTTCTTACCACATAATACAATAGGAAAGAAATGATACAAATATGCACTAACTGTTGTTGACATTGCTTCAAGGAACAAGGATGCCAAACCCATAACTGACAAAAACGCTATCACGGTTGCTACAGCATTATCATTAATTTATAGCCGAGGCCCTTTAAAATTTTCCAGACTTGTGCAGGTCGATGACGGATCAGAATTCAAGGGCGCAGTTAATCAATTATTTGCAAAGCATGGCGTGCTAGTGCGGCGAGGCATACCGGGTGTGCACAGATCACAGGCAATTGTTGAGAACTTTAACAAACAGTTATCAGAAAGACTTTTCAGCTACCAGTATTCTAAGGAACTCATGCATGATGCACGTAACACTGAGTGGGTAAAAAGATTACCATCTGTGATAAAAGCAATGAATAACGAGGGTCATGTAAAACCCCCTGATGCCATTAAACTAAAATCAATACCATCAGGACCAGAGTAAAAAACAACAGCCCCACCACCTGACACAAGTTTATTTACAAAACAGGTAAGATACCTATATCAACCAGGGGAATCAGAAAACGAAGTCAGACGCAGGGCACTGACCCGATCTGGTCCACATCCATTCACAATATAAAAAAAATAGTTCCCAGTAACCCGCCGATTTATTATCTATATGAGCCCGCCTTACAGAGGGCATTTGTCAGAGAAGAATTACAGATTATTCCCCCAGACACTGTTACTCATTTCAGTAACTAACTCGTCGATTAATTCATTGGCTATTTCTTTAGATATACAGTGGACACTGTGGACACAGCTTGACGACCTCGATTTTGCAGACGACTTGGCATTACTGTCCCACACTCATCAACAAATGCAGGACAAGACCACGAGGCTTGCTGACATCTCGTCCCAAGTGGGCCTCACCATTCACAAACAGAAAACAAAGACAATGAGGCTGAACGCAACCAGGGAAGAACCAGTCTTGCTTGCTGGCACCCCGTTGGAGGAGGTGGAGTCCTTCACCTATCTCGGGAGCATCATAGACAAAAAAGGCGGCACTGATGCAGATGTCAGAGCACGAATCGGTAAAGCCAGAGCAGCCTTTCTCCAGTTGAAAAAAGTGTGGAGTTCCAGAGAGCTGTCACAACACACCAAAGTCCGGATTTTCAACTCCAATGTAAAAGCAGTTCTCCTATATGGAGCAGAGACATGGAGATTGACAAAAACCACAGTCAACAGAGTACAGACCTTCATGAACAGTTGCCTTAGAAGAATTTTGAAAATCCACTGGCCAGAGAAGATCAGCAACGTCAGACTCTGGGAGAGAACAGAGCAGATAACAGCAGAGAATGAAATTGGGCGAAGAAGATGGGGATGGATCGGTCACAGTCTGAGAAAGCCAGCTTCCAGTATCACTAGGCAGGCATTGTCATGGAACCCCCAGGGAAAGAGGAAAAGAGGTAGGCCGAGAAACTCCTGGCGTCGAGACCTCCAAGCAGACATCAAGAGACTGGGAACCACCTGGAGTAGAATCGAAGGAGAAGCACAGGACAGGAGTTGCTGGAGGTCTCTCGTCGACGGCCTATACCCGGGTAGGGGTGACAGGCGTAAGTAAGTAAGTAATTTCTTTAGATAACTTAAGTCTGTAATGGCCAGGTGCATAAGCCTTCTCCTTACTATGAAACACACGTTTTGTGTCTCCTACTGCAAGTGATTTCTTATGTGTTTGGATCATTTCAAGATTATGTTTGTTTGATCTCAGTGACTTGTTTGGATAATCAGGCATTAGTTCGCCATCTAATACTTGCTTGCAATGTTCATGACGGATGTCTTTATTTTTTATCGCTGTTTTTTTGTGGTTATATTCCTTTGGCTTTTGACTGACTTCCCTTTTGGTGCAGTATAGAATACATTTTTGATCTCAGTCCAACTTACTCAACAATTGGCACACCATTTAGTTCGTCTTTAAACTTGCCAGGCACTTTCTTGTTTTGTGTGCTGTACAGCGGATGATCTTTAGGGTAGTCAGACGTGTCATACATGTGTAACTCGGTTTTCATGTCTTCATAAAAGTCTTCAGTAGGAACATCAATGATCATAGAGTCAGTGTCAGTGTATAACAGATGACACTCAGGATACTTTGGTTTGAAGTAATTTTGATAACTCAAGAATTTTCATACCAATGAATACTGGCTTGTCCAGTTTAACAATCTTTTATTTTGAGTGACACTGCATACAATGATGAATGAAACTCTTTATACCCTGTGTACTGTGGCTTACCTGTAAGTTTAATTGCACCTAATTCAGTTGTGACAAGTCTCACATCTTTGCGGTGATGAGGATTTTCCATTGTCTTACCAAAACAGGCATTGTTCATAAGCATAAAGAAGTCTTTGTCAAATGCAGTGTTGCCGTCTCTTGCACGAAGGATTGTGTTCTTCATTATGTAATCTTTCATAAAAGCACTTTGATCAAATTGAATGCCTCTGTGAACTTTTGTTTAGTACTAACCCATGTCTGATGTAAAACTGCAGCAAGCGATAATGGCAAACGTAATTGAATTTATCATTCAGATTCGGCACAAGTTTGGTGTCTTCTTTTTTCCCGTCAAAGACATTTTCTCAACTGCCAATGGATAATCATTGTGGTAATCATGTAGATGGTGTGGGTACTCCAGGTCAACTTAAAAAATCCAACCTTTCACATCATTCCGGTCATGATTCATAATATAGTTTGATAAGTGTGTTATGTCATACTGTGACAAATCATGCAGACAAAAGTTTTTCAAGGGCAATAATTCACACATCGCAAATCCGTAAAATTGTTGGCGTCCACGTACGTAATGAATGACCTTGGCCTTAAGGGGTCAAAACCCTGGTCAAGGTCCGGGGCATCAAGATATTTGTTGTTGGCTTTGGCATAGTTGTTTGCGGCTATACTAAAGCCTCCCCTCAACCCACGTTCCACCATTTCACCCATCGTGCGATCAGAAAACAGGTCTATAGATATCTTACTGGATTTAAAAAATGCATCCCATGTCATGCCAGGACTAGTTATGTAGCTAGCCGGGTCAAGACTGTAGTGTAACAAACCTTTTTCACGGTAACTTTCAAATACATCTGCTAGCAAACAAATGTCAGCTTTCAAGTAATGGTCATGATAGTCACCAATCATCTGGCACCCTAGTTTACCCCATGCATCAAGTGCGTGATGGTAATCAGAGTCAGAAATACCTTTTCCATTTAGTGTAGAATACAATTTCTCTTTTGGAGGCAGTCTCCTTTCCTCAACACAACCCAATCACTGATGTACTCATACGGATACACTCCTTACTTAATCAAGTCTGGCTCAAAATATTTACTTGTTATTGGAAACTCAGTCAGACCTTCCACCAGACTAGCAAGCCCTAAAGACAAATGTTGCATTGAGTCATAAAACACTACTTTGTTGTCCAACCTAAAAGTCAGATATTTTTCAGTTGTCTGTGCAATGCAGCTTTTTTTTTTTGTAAGACTCATCTACAGCATGCATGATAATGTGTGAATCATATCCCTTTAGATTGTGAAAAAAGATTGGTAGTTTGTATGTCTTGGGATCTATTTATAATAACAAGTTACAATTGTTATGTGCAGCACCTCTGTAGTGTCCAGTTATGTGATCATGGTCACGAACTGTATCATCTTGGAGGGGTTGTTCACAAATCCAACATGTCCCCGCTGTATTAAAAATTCAGTTTGTCTTCTTCTGTCATCACCAAAGGCATCTGACATGTTGTGAGATACTGTACTACACTACTATGCAGTTGTCTCATTTCTGTTAAAAACAGACATGCTGCATTTTCACCCCTGTAGATAACAGGTTCTGTATGCACACCGTCTAACCTGACAAAAATGTATCCAAAAGAACACACCACTTGGTCACTCAACTTTACTGTCTTTGGTAATGATTCTGGAACAGGATCATCATACAGAACAACCAGTGATTCAAAATCAGCATACACTACAAACGGCAGCTTTTGTTGATTCCCATAGTTCTTAAAATATACTTGACTACCAGGATCTGGATACTTAAGTACAGTTTGAATGTCATCAGCTGACCTACAATGTGGACATGTTTGTGTGCTACTTCAATAGAAGAAAACCTTTGTAAACATCTTTTACACACTTCTTGTTTACTAACATATTTTGAAACAATACTGCGAATTAAACGTGACATACTCCTGATAATTGTGTAGGGAAAGTTATTATTATCACCTATTAATAACAGGTCAACATGTTTGTCTTCTGACTGTCCATAGGTGGGAGCAAGTGGTGATACTCTAATTGGTTGTAACTTGTTATCAGTCATTATCAAATATATACACGTTCACAGATATACCAGGATTTAGTTTTTCAAACAAATCTATATCATCTATTTTAACAGGAAAATATATACCACTGAAGTTGAGTTCATTTACAAATTTGGTGTAGTTAGATACGCGATCAGGTCTTGTTTTTACAAAGTGTAGTTTAGCAAGCACACACCACATGAAACAAAAATTATCATTGTTTTGAATATTGATGACAGCTTTTTTGTTTGCAACCTCTGTTGGCAGTGGCAACCATGATTTACCTAATATAGGATGATACCTTGACTGCTTCAATTGTAGTTCATGCACATATCCTTCATGCCAACCTGACCCCTTCATTCTTGCACTGTCAATTGCTTTGAGGAAGTCTGGTAACAGTCTGTCTCTAAACACGTTTTTCAATTCCCTTCTTGTGTTAACTGTGTGTTGTCTTGTCGAGATATACGAAACAATCACTTCACCATCTACTCTAGTAAATTATATTTTAGCAACAATCTGAATGTGTACACTGCCTGAAAGAAGATTATCTTGTATTACAGAAAAAGAGTTTTCTATTGATTCATAGACATTGTAACTGTTTGATATAGGCAAGTCTGTTGTGTGAAACACATTACGTATGCCTGAGGAGCCTGACGAGCTTTGGGCATTGTCCATCATTTTTATTTGTCCAACAAAGTAATAAATAGAAAAATTTACATCTTGTGTAATAACACTTTATTGGCTGTAATCCCTACAATAAACAGATTAAGTTCACATAGTTGTCTGAATATTTGTTCACACACTGTCTCAAACCAACCCTGGCCATCATCAACTTCAAAGGTATGTGTTTTAAGATCAACAGGCATGTACACTACAAATGGTAACTCCTCAAATATTTCTAAAGTCATTTGATATGACACATAAATCATTGCCGGTGTTGATATTGGTGTTTTGTCCAGTTGTTTGAAATCTGTTCTTAACTGATCAAAGTGCTGGATATATCTGAAACACTCTGTTACATCGATCATGTTGTCCGTCATTTTTAGTTGTCCGACAAAATATTAAGTAAAAAATATTACCGCTGGCTCTGTATGTGTAATACCATTTTATTAACTGTAACAATGGGAAAATACAAATTTATTTGGTATAGTTCTTTCGCTATATTATTACAAACTGTCTTAAACCAGTCAATGTAATATTCATTAACAGTAAAAGTTTGTGTCTTAATATTAACAGTTATTTTTTTTTTTGTATTATTGATGGTCTAAATGGATTATTGACACCCAAAGTTATATTACCTGTCATGTACAGTGTTGCTGGTATCATAAATAAATTTCCAGGTGTCTCTTTTTTATAAGCTGGTTTACATATTTAACGTCTTTAAAGTAGTATGTAATATCAATGGTTTTACCAATAGGCCAGTTTTGCATGGTTTGTCTGTCTGTCATTTTTTATGGATAAAACAAAAGTATAAATTAATTTACTAATCCATACACTGTAGCCTGATCTGTCTTTAAGATAAGTTTTAGATGCTTAGTTGATTTCAGTTTGTTTTTCACAATGTCTCGTTCATGTTTATTTGGTATGACATCGTTCTCTCTGAGACATTCTTCAAAGCTGTCACGATCCTTACAGTAAAACAAACAGATAAACTTTAGTTGCTCTCGAAAATCTTTTAGTACAGCATTATATTTTTGAGTGAGAATCCATACACTGATGTTTGTGTGTCTGCCACTGAAGGCCAGTTCTGCTAATGTGTTTCTCTTGACAATGTCTTTTTCTGCAGAGCAATCATCAACAATGAACAAAGTTGGTTGTCCTTCGAATTGTTTGTAAAAAGACATCAAACAGTCATTTAGGTTTTTTTTCAGGGTCGACTAAATAAAAGTTGTTGTCAGTCCAAATGAATGAACAGTTGTGATAAGCTTTGTTGTGTTTGATCATTGGACAAAATATCACAATGTTTTCAAAATGATGGATGTATCTTGTTTGTAAGAGACTAAGAACAAATTCAGTTTTCCCACAGCCTGTGGCACCACAAAACAAACCACAGTGTGGGTTGAGTGTCAGCAAGTTCATTTTAATACTAATTATAATTTTAATACACATGACCACTTAGTCTGCTTTCTGCAATATTGAGTTGTGCATCATAAATCAGATACAAATATATGTTTATTGCTCCTCCTGTTTCACTCTTTTTTTGGATTTGAATTGTAATTTCGTCACTGCCGTTCTCAACAGTATGACCTGACCCATGTAGGTAGTCGTCGTCTGTACTACGCAGGTCTAGCCAAAGTGCATATTTTTCTGTCAGATATTGACCAATCCTTACGTCATACATATGTAAATCTTTGCATGCCATGTTTGCTGGTTTTTCTCCAAGTCTTCCACCTGCCCATTTTGTGATCTCATCATAGTGTTGATAAGGTAACATTCCAGATGTGTACACTTGGTTAGGACGACCTTCAATAGTACAAGACAAATGTGTAATCTTTGGATTGTAAAACTTTTCTGACTCTCTTTTGAATGGATATTTTGGTTCAATAAACAACATAAGAATTCCTTTCAGAGACCTGGCAGATGTATTCAGGTTGATGTTCTACATTGTATCACTTTTGTCTTTGGGTATTGTACTGTGTCTTATCACACGATCATAATAAATTGGAAGTTTTGACTGGTATTGATTTTGAATGTGAGTAGCTAGATGAGCATGCATGACGATTTCGTATTCCAAAGAAATGTTAGAGATCTTGTATGTTGCATCTGTGTCAGTTGTTCTGATAACTTTTGCGCATTCATTAAAAGTTAGTTCAAAGATTAGACGATCATTCAGTGCTCCTTGGTAATAAGGCAAATGTGCTGTGAGGATTTCAAATTCAAGTGGATGTAAAATCTATGTATCTGCTAATATAACGTCCTCATTTGCTGTTGTTGTTTTGTCATTTGCATCGATTCTAAGTTTAGCAATGTTAGCAGACTGTATGCTTTGGTAAATACGATCTTCTCTTTCTTCCCATGTAAGCCAAAGATCTTTGTAGCAGTAAAACACATCAGCATCATCCAGACTAAACACTTCCTGTCCTTCAAGTTTTACTTTAATAGTTCTAACAATTGCTCTGCCAAGATTGTCAACTAGTGTTCTGTTTACATCTGATTCTGATGAAAGTTCGATATTAAATGCAAGACGTGCAGTACCAGGAACAATAACGTCACTGGGACCTAGGTTTGGAAACTTGACGGTAAGAGTTTGGTTTTGATCAATAGTACTTGGATTATTTGTTATTAAAATTGATTGCCTAATGCCCTTAACACCAAGAGGCTCACTTAGTTTTCTGTATGGGTCTAACTTTGATACGTAAGATTATGTCATTTTATTATGCAAAAATCAAAAAAATTAAATTAATAAAAACGATGGCAGTGGTAGGATTTAATCATGATGAATTTGAAATGGATGTCATGGATGACTATGATACTACAACAGATATGACTGGAATAGTAACTACTTCTAGTAGTATGTATCATGAACTGCTAAAAGACAAAGTAAACTCATTTTATGACAGTGTTGGTGTCCACCCAGATGTAATAGATCCAAATCAGCTTAAATATGATAAAGGACACTTATTTGTAAATACAGACAGAGGGAAAGTTTAATTGACTTATAAAAAAGATCCTGCTAAGTTTAGAGCTATAATTTCTATTAAAGGTGAAGTCAGTGGCAATACTGGGTTGTCAAAGTACCTCGGTATTGGAGGTGTAAGCCGTACCCAGGTACCACAACAAATTGTTACTGCCCTTCATGACGTGCAAACAAGGTTACGGACAGGACAAGAAATTGAAATGACAGAAATAAAAAGACTGCCAGAAATAGCAAACACAATGATACAAGAAACCTCATTTACTGAAGGACAAATAAATGACGCTATAAATATGATTGGTGACTCTCCTTTGTCCATGCAAGAAATTATGGGATTAGATAAATCACTGCAGACAATAAGAGGTGAGATGGTAAATAATGTAGCCAACCTAGGTGAGCTTGATAATCAAATAGAAAGAGAAAAAGTTAAACTGGCTACCTCTGATGAAGAAAATTATGACACAGAAATAAAACAAAGAATACAACACAGGTTAAATGATTTGCAGATAGAAAGATCAGGGCAATTAGAAGTGATTAGTATTGGAAGAGAAAAACTGAAAACACAGGTCAACAGGATTAGAGAAACCATTCAGAAAATACTTCACGAAGACACAACATTGGCTGAGAGATTGAAAACACTTTTCAGAGAACAGGGTATCACTATTGCAAGTTTAATTACTGCTCTTGGATTTATTATCAGTACTGTTGTGTTGGCTGTCTCTTCCACCGGCACGCAACAGACCTAAAAGATTTACAATCGTGGGTAAAAAAAAAGTTGTCACACATATCAGACACTTCAAAAATTGGCCGTGAAAGCAATGGATGCTTTGCCTGGCATAATAGGCACAGTTGTCAGTTGGCTGATCAGTACAGCAGCAAAGGTAGTAGGGTTTATGGCGGAGCATGTGTGGGTCTTTTTGGTGACAGTAGGAGGATTAATAGCTGGGTATTTAATGAGACAGGTAAAGAAGTAATATCCCTAATCCAGTAAGACCTATTACCAATGCAATTCTTTCTGACTCATGTATGTTTACCGGCGCGGGGGTTACTGACTGTACTTGTGCCGGTGCTGGTGCTGGTGCAGGTGTCAGTGCCAGGGCAGGGGCTATTACTGACATTACTGGTGTTACAGCCTGTATGGATGATGATGATGTTACTAACGTTACTGCCGTTATTAATGGTTTTAATGTCTGTAAATGTGTGGTTGTTGCCCCCAAGTTTACTGATTGAGTCCTCATTTTTGACCAACACCTGCAACAATTATTTCATTATTATAATTTGTTATTGTCCCCATTTGTAATTGAAGATCAGATGGTAACATGTATAACCCAATGCCAACTACAAAGTCAACTTTTCATCTGGCATATCTGAGAACGTCTTGGTAGCATTGTATGCTTGATGGGAGATCAACCACTCAGTTTACTGAGTCTTCCAGGTTTGCAAGAAACTGCTTTTGTGCTTCGAATTTGCCACTCCTGTTTAAAATGTTTGATTTTGTTAGTGATTGTGCTCCCAGTATACACCACACAGTGGGCAGTGGGCAGATGTTCACATCTGCACGGGACTTAGACGACCCCGCCCTCCACGAGTCCCCTGCTGCCTTGCAGGCCTGGCCGCTTGGCTGCGGAAAGGCTAAGGGAGGAAACCCCTGATATCAAAGCCCCCGTGTCTCCGGGGAAGGCTTTTGAGCCAGAGACTAGGACAAGGACAGTCTGATATAAAACCTACGACCCGAGGACCTCGATGCCATCGTCCCAGCTATCTAGGCCATGGCAGACGAACCAAGGGTTTAAAGGGTGGGGCCAGTACTGCGCACACTGCACTCCACTAAAAAGCTCCACCGCGCAGGCTTTAGGAAACGTCCACGGACCATGACACTGACCATTCCAAGTCCTGTAGCGATGGGCGAGGGGCGAAGCCGCAGGTGAAAGATGTCACTGGAAGCCGCAGTCTCAAACCTGCATGCAGGCGGTTCAGGATATTGGTCACCTGATGTTGACCTGGGGATGACAACATCACTCGGCACACCCTGAACGACCAAGCAGCCTTCTCTAGGGACAGCACTGCTTGCTCCACACGGAGAGGGGCCTAGAAAAGGTGGCCTAACCAAAGCTCGTCCCCTCGCAACCCCAGTTGGCTAGCCGCGGTCAACGGGCATCTTCTCCTGCGGTCAAAAAACAAGAAAGAATAACGGATCCACTCTCATGACGACCACGACCGGACTCAACGTAGCATGCTGGAACATCCGAACCATGCTCGACAAAGCAGACAGCGGACGCCCTGAACGTCGCTCCTCCCTCATTGCCCATGAATTGCAGAGGTTAAACATCGACATCGCCGTGCTCAGTGAAGTACGTTTTCCGGACGAAGGCAGCCTCCAAGAACTTGGCGCTGGGTACACCCTCTACTGGTCAGGCAGGCCTGAATCAGAAAGACGGCTCTCAGGCGTGGGTTTCATGGTCAAGACCTCCATTGCGACTAAGCTGGAAAACCTACCAACGGGTCACTCAGACCGCATCATGTCCATGCGCCTCCCACTGAGACACCAGCAACACGTCACCCTTCTCAGTGTGTGCTCCCCAACCCTCCTGGCAGAGCCTGCTGAAAGGGACAAGTTTTACACTGACCTGCGCAGCCTCATACAGAGCACCCCTGCAGATGACAAAGTCATCATCCTTGGCGACTTTAACGCCAGAGTGGGCCAGGACTCTGAAGCCTGGAAAGGAGTCCTCGGCAAACATGGCGTCGGGAACTGCAATGACAATGGCCGCCTACTGTTGGAGTTCTGTGCAGAGCAGCAACTGGTCATCACCAACACTACTTTTCAGCAAAAGGACAGTCGAAAGACCACCTGGATGCATCCTCGCTCCAAACACTGGCACCTTATCGACTATGTCCTAGTGCGTCAGAGGGACCGCAGTGACGTCCTCCTCACCAGAGTGATGCCCAGCGCAGAGTGCCACACTGACCACCGTCTTGTCCGCTGCAAACTCAGGCTCCACGTCAAGCCAAAACCCAAGAAATGGGGGCCCCCCAAGAAAACGCCTGATGTTGCCAGCCTTCAGCGTGATGACAAGAAAGCTGCCTTTCAGACAGATTTACAGCGCAGGCTCAAAGACACAGCGGACCCAGCAGACTCCTCCCCTGAAACACTTTGGGAACAACTGAAAACTGCTATTGCAAAATCCTCTGCAGAAGTCCTGGGTTTCGCTAGAAAGAAGAACAAAGACTGGTTTGATGAGAACGATGTAGAGATCCAGGAACACCTAGAAAAAAAAAGAGCCGCCCATCAGGCCCACCTAGCCCAGCCTTCCTGCCCTGTGAAGAAGTCTGCCTTCTGCCTGGTCTGCAGCAGTCTCCAGCGCAAGCTCAGAGATCTCCAAAATGAGTGGTGGACCAGACTTGCACAGAGGACCCAGCTTTGCGCTGACATTGGTGACTACAGGGGCTTCTACGAAGCACTGAAAGCAGTGTATGGCCCCAGACACCTGGTACAAAGTCCCCTGCGAAGCGCGAATGGCCAGGCACTCCTCACAGATAATACCTCCATCTTGAACCGCTGGTCGGAGTACTTTCAGAGCCTCTTCAGTGCTGAGCGCACTGTTCAAGAAGCAGTCGTCCTACAAATCCCACAACTCCCAGTAAAGGTTGAATTGGACGAACCGCCCACCGCTGAAGAGACCCTCACAGCCATCCACCAGCTCAAGAGTGGCAAAGCAGCAGGCATTGATGGAATACCACCAGAGATCTGGAAACATGGAGGCAGAGCACTGAACAACAAGCTCCATGACCTCTTTCTCTGCTGCTGGGAGGAAGGAACACTACCAAAGGATCTCCGTGATGCTGTCGTTATCACCCTGTACAAGAACAAAGGCGAGAAGTCAGACTGTTCCAACTATTGGGGAATTACCCTGCTGTCCATTGCTGGGAAAATTCTTGCAAGGCTGCTCCTGAATCAGCTGGTACCTGCCATCGCTGAAGACCACCTCCCAGAGGGCCAGTGTGGCTTCAGAGCAAACAGGAGCACCACCGATATGGTCTTTGTGCTGAGACAGCTTCAGGAGAAGTGCCGCGAGCAGAACAAAGGGCTGTACGTAACGTTTGTCGACCTAACAAAAGCGTTCGACACTGTGAGCAGGCAAGGCATGTGGCAGCAGATCCTGGAGCAACTTGGCTGTCCCCCAAAGTTCCTCAGCATGATTGTCCAGCTACACGAGGACCAGCAAGGCCAGGTCAGACTCAACAATGTTCTCTCAGAACCATTCCCTATTCTCAACAGCGTAAAGCAGGGCTGCGTGCTGGCACCGACCCTCTTCACCATCTTTTTTAGCATGATGTTGAAGCAGGCCACAGTAGACCTCGATGATGACGATGCAGTGTACATCAGGTATCGTCTCGATGGCAGCCTGTTCAACCTCAGACGACTGCAGGCCCACACAAAAACCCTAGACCAACTGATTCGTGAGCTGCTTTTTGCTGATGACGCTGCCCTCGTTGCACACACAGAGAGAGCCCTGCAGCGCATCACGTCCTGCTTCGCAGACGCTGCCCAGCTCTTTGGACTCGAGGTCAGTCTGAAAAAGACAGAGGTCCTCCATCAGCCGGCACCCAAGACAGTGTATCGCCCTCCTCACATCACCATTGGCGAGTCTGAACTAAAGTCAGTGCACCAGTTTACTTACCTTGGCTGCATTATCACGTCGGACGCCAAGCTGGACAGGGAGCTTGACAGCAGGCTGGCAAAAGCGAACAGCGCTTTCTGGCGACTTTTCAAGCGGGTGTGGCACAATCAACAGCTGAAAACAGGCACCAAGATCAGCGTGTACAGAGCTGTGGTCCTCACCACCCTGCTGTATGGTTCCGAGTCCTGGGCCCTCTACCGCAGCCAACTACGACTCCTCGAAAGTTTCCACCAGCGCTGCCTGCGTACCATCCTGGGCATTCACTGGAGTGACTATGTCACCAACGTCGAGGTCCTTGAACAGGCTGAAACTGTGAGCATCGAGGCCTTGCTGCTGCGGACACAGCTCCGCTGGGCGGGGCATGTCTCCAGGATGGAGGATCATCGCCTACCAAAGATCACCCTGTTCGGCGAGCTTGCTACTGGACACCGTGACAGAGGGCCACCAAAGAAGAGATACAAAGACTGTCTCAAGAAGTCACTTAGTGCCTGCCAAATCGACCACCACCAGTGGTCCTCGATTGCTGTGGACCGTGACACCTGGCGCTCCACCATTTACAAGGCAGCTGTCTCCTTTGAGGACTCTCGCAGAGCTAGCCTTAAGGACAAGCGGCACAGGAGAAAAAACAGAGATGCCGCAACTCAGAACCCTGGCCATACCTTCCCCTGCAGCCACTGCGGTCGAACCTGCCAGTCCCGGATTGGCCTTTACACTGAACAAGCCTGCAGACATCATGGGCAACTCCTATAAAATCTTTGTTCGCGAAGTCAAGCCAAGATGTTCTGATAGACTCATTTATGCGCTCGACTCCTGCTTGAGTAAATCCGTCACTCCTGTCTAAGACAAATGTGGTCCACGCATTAGACTGTTTCTGTTTTATTGAGCCTAACCAGACTTGTGATTTTGATGATAATGATGTGTAACCGGGGTAGTAATCTTGAGGATATTGTCTGTGACTCATAGCGTAATACAATGTACCCATGCCGTTATGATCATCAAGTTTTTGTGTGAAGTCATACTTAGTGCCGATGTTAAATTCATTACAGATGCGTTCAAATGCTTTCATATCCATGGTGTTGTTATACCTGTTAAAACTGGATTCAGTAAGCAGTGGGGTATGCAGTTCTGATAGTATTCTTCAAAGCTGGTAATACGTGTGGAAACGATACACAGACCTAATCAGTTTGTTTGAGTGATTCAGGTGGTCTGTAAAGGAAACGCCACAGCCTGTAGTTGAACACAGTATAGCAAAGTTGAGCTGGTTTTGAAACATCTGTAATGGGCTTGAAGACCACTTTCGTGCAGTAGCATCGTATGTTATTGGAGGGTTTAGATATTGGTCAAACAGATTGGGTACTTTGACTTGAAATAAATCTTGTTCATTTACAGCTATGTCGAGCTGATTTATTTGAATTATTTTCTGTTCATAAGTTAGGGCAACATTGTACTTGACATCCACATTAAATTGAAATGCGTTTGTAGTAACAATTGTTGGTGATTTAAATTCCATCGTGCTTTTTTTATGAGATAATAAAAATGTTTATTACCTTAACAAATCTTGACACAAGCAAACCTGTGTGGTTAACTAATGGAATTGATAATCGTGATGGTTTACAAGGCTGTAGCTATCCATGAAATATTCTACACTGTGAAGTGGTTTAATGTAACAGATGATATAAATTATAAGTAATTTTTTATGGTAATACTGAAGCTTTACCTCCAGGGTATTATGACTTTTGTACTATAGCTGAATGGTTTCAAAGTAAATTTAAAATTAAAGCAACTTTAAATCCAGCTAACCTACTTGTTACATTAAAATTTCCGAAACAAGATTGGATTAAAATGTCAGGCAGAATGGCATATTTACTTGGTTTATTAGGTTATTATATGTTTGATGATGATTGGTATATATTAGATGGTGATGATGTTATTTCTAATATTTTGACATTGAGGACAAGAAAACTTAAAATAACTGTAAAACGCCTTGTTTATTTGTCAGTACACACAGTATTTAATGTTCATTTGAAAGAACTGAACACGACTGAAAATGTACACAATGGAATGCCTTTGACTTTGTTGAGATGTGTGCCAGCTGGAACTGCTCCCTATTGTGAAAGTGTAGTTGTTAGATTTCCTAATTTGCAGTTTAAGAAATTAGGTTCCAGTTTCTTTGAATCATTGTGTTTATCTGTAACTAATCAGGATGACAAACCAGTTCTGATGCATGATTTTAGTGTTGTGTTGGAAGTTAAATAATTTTATTTTTGTTTATAAAAATGAGTGCTGGTCCAAAGCCGAGAATCATTCCAGTTGCGTGTCCAGTAACAGAGTTAAAAGATTTGGCTGATGTACAGGATTTTGAAAAGGAGGGGGAGGTGTATGGTTTTGAACTTGATTCTTTTGGCATGTACAAGCGAAAAGTAATCGATGAAGTCATGAAGGACGGCACCGAGAGACCGATTCCTAAACTTGGTCAGGTGCGTGACGTTACTGTACCTACTGCTCCTGTAAATAATGTGCCCTACAACTTAAAACCTGTGGGTAATAAGTGGGTAGTTTCGCTTGTGCCTACGCCAGCACCAACAATTGACTGGGACATAAAGTTTGAATTTATTAGTCCTTATGTATATACTGATGATGAAAGAGCCGTAGTATTCAGAAAAGTTGTTAACTCTGGGCCGTTGATTGTAAGCCTTGTTTTAAGTTTTACTTCAGACAACAATAGCAGAGAAAAACTAAAAGTGCAAGAGTATGAGAAACGACGGTATCTTCTTACGCATAGAAAAAAATAGATCAGATACAAAAGTTGTGTTTGTACCACCAAACTTTGCCATGGTAAGAGAAGCGACAATAGTATTTGAAATTATCATGAGTTCTGTAACTTCTGTAAAAGAGGCAGATATTGCACAGGGAATCAAACTAACGTTGGATGACACAGTGACAAAGTCAACAAAAGTCTTTATTGCTATTAAAAAAATGTTGATGTTGTTGAGGTTTCGAGTAGCATTCCCGCTGTAAAAATAGTGGTCGACAAAACAACTTTTGTTTTTCTAAGTTACATAAAGCTTGAACACATAGATCTTGTTTCATTTTATTATGCCAGCAAATTGTATACTTTTGACGAGTTGCAAAATGTAATCACTGATTAAATATTAAAAAAATATTTGTCAATAAAAATGGTGACCTTGTATCTGCAACTACCAACGCTTGCACCTGTGCCGATTGAGACACTTAGGTCTGTGCCGATGCTTGCGCCTGATCCGCATGTGCCAATTGCATCTGACAAAACATTACAGGCAGACATATTTTGATTAAATAATATTAAAGAAGCAATTAAATATTTGGAAAGTGAAGAGGCGAGATACTCTAGATGTAAAAGACGGTATAAGACGGTTTTCAATTCTATACAAAACACATCTATGGGTGTGGGTGCTGTTTCAGCTGGATTATCAGTGGGGGTATTGTATTGATAACAACTGGAATCGGCAGTTTAATTGGAGTCGGACTTGAAGGAGCTAGCATTGCCACAGGACTGGTATGTTTTGTTTTGGAAGGCCTTAACAAAACATTTCGTACAAAGTTGCAGAAACATGAAGCATTAAAACAGGCCTGACTGATTTCAGATTTCAGCACAGGTATACTGTTCCCATTCTGCACACAGCTAAGTATGCATAAACGCCCCATAGTCACTTACACCCCACCCAGCCCCCTACCCCCACACCCCACCCAACCCCACAAAGCCCCCACACCCCACCCAGCCACCCGCCCCCACCCCTCAGCCCCCCACCTCGCACACACACACACACACACACACAAACATATCAGACCAAATTATTCCATTCTGTGTCAACGCTTGAAATGTGTGTCATTAGAGCATTAGGGCAAACTTAAAATATAGAGTGTTCACCGAATACGGAACAAACTTTAAATATCGGGCATTCTCCAAATCTATTTCACTAGGTCATTTTTGAAAAAATGGGTCTCACCACTTGTTGAGTAGTATGGAGAAAAAGAATTTTTGTTTTCTGTTTCGACATCTCACAAAGTGTGGAGAAAAAAAAAAAGGTTTTGTGTTTCCACTCCAAGCACACGAACACATCGTGAGTGCTATTTAAAAGGGGTAGACCAACCTGTGACGCAATTAAAATTGAAAGACAAATTCCATTACTCTACCCCCAGTGAGAGACCTGATTCAAAAGTCAATATACACCCGCCCTGTTTTACGAGTGTTTTAACTCAACAACTCACGCGAGGAGAAAATTGGGTAGGTGTGAGATGGATCCTATTTCTGATGAATGGCTGTTTACAATATTACAGGCACATGATAACACACTTACACAAAGGATACTAACTGTTTCCCAGTGAAAAGTATATGGTGAAAATCGGATGCCTGTATTCATTTGTACAGTCTGAGTTTGCAGCCTGATCATAGCAGGTGGGAGAATCAGGCAAGACAAGCTTTTGCGTACTCATTATATAACACCTGCTGCTGAGTGTGTGTTTATTATATTGCACCCCTTTCATGACCAGATAGGCATGCTTGAAATCGGTGGTGAAATTGGATGCGTGTTTATGCTCAGTGGGGATGACATAAAACACTGTACTATACGCCTTTCATGCCCAGTTTAGTCTGAGTTTACCACACAAGCGTGACGTGCCCACTAACGCATTTGGATTTTATCGTGATTTGGTACATTTCTTATTCCAAATGGGCTGTCAAAGATTAAAAGGAAACAACTCAAAAGCTAAGTGATTTTTTTTAATACACGTGTCCACTTAGTTGGCACTCTTGTATGTTTAACTGTGCATCATAAATCAGATATAGATATATATTTATTGCTCCAGCAGTTTCAGCCTTTTTTGTATTTGGATTGTGATCCCGTCACTGCATTTTCAACAGTACGGCCTGACCCGTGTAGGTAGTCGTCGTCTGTACTACGCAGGTCTAGCCACAGTGCATACTTGTTTGTCAGGTATTGGCTGATCCTTACGTCATACAAATGTAAATCTTTGCATGCCATGTTTGCAGGTTTTTCCCTAAGCCTTCCACCAGCAAAATACTTTGTGATTTCATTGTAGTGCTGATAAGGTTGCATTCCAAAAGCAAAGACTTGATTTGGGTGGCCTTCGATTGTACAGGATAAATGTGTAATCTTTGGATTGTAGAATTTTTCTGAATCCCGTTGGTATGGACTTCCTGGTTCAACAAACAACATGAGTATGCCTTTCAGTGACCTAGCAGGCATGTTTAGGTTGATGTTCCAAATCTGGTCGCTTTTGTCTTTATTAATTAAACTGTGTCTTATCACACGGTCCAAATAAATCGGCAGTCTTGACTGGTACTGATTTTGAATTAAAGTAGCTAGATGAGCATGTGTGACAATTTCATATTCCGAGGAGATGTTAGATTGTGATTGATTGTACATTGCTTAACGTCCCGACAGCAACAAGGCTTTCTCAGGACGTGCCTGCACTGCTTGTGAAAAAAAAAAACCTAAACAGAACATTGAATGTATGTCGCCAGCCGGTCAAATACATTAAATAAACCCAACACATGGGGCCTAAATAAAGCTAAGACCATTTAGCAACACACATCCAATATCAGGAGCTACAGGCAGTGCAGACAGTAGGGAGAGTTTTAAAAAGGCAAATACAGGTGAATGGACCTCGGGTAGACAGAAACACATGCCCCAGAATAGAGAGAAAAACTCACCCTGTGGGGCTGACCAGGGTGACCCTGGGAACTAAAAAGTACCTAACCCCACCCAAGTCCCCCAGGGCAAACCCGGGTGGGGGTCCGAGGAGATGTTAGAGATCTTATATGTTGCGTCTGTGTCAGTTGATTTAATAACTTTGGAGTAGTCATTGAAAATTAGTTCAAAACTCAGACGGTCATTCAGTGCTCCTTGATAATAAGGCAAATGCGCTGTTAGGATTTCAAATTTAAGTGCAATGCAAAACCTATTTTCATATGTTTCTGCCACAATAACGTCCTTGACTTCTGTTGCTGATTTATCTGCCGCATTGATTCTGAGTTTGGCAACATTATCAACCTGTATACCTTGATAAATACGGTCTTCTCTTTCTTCTCGAGTGAGCCAAAGGTCTTTGTAACAGTAGAATACATCAGCATCATCAAGACTAAACACTTCTTGTCCTTCATGTTTAACTTTAATAGTCTTAATAATTGCTCTACCTAAGTTGTTAACTAGTGTTTTTTTGTCATCAGATTCTGATAAAAGTTCAATATTAAAAGCATGGTGAGCAGTATCAGGAACAATAACGTCACTGAGGCCCAGGTTAGGAAATTTGACAGTAAGAATTTGGTTTTGATCTATGGAGCTAGGATTGTTAGTGATGACAATTGATTGCATAATGCCCTTAACACCAAGAGGCTCATGTAGTTTTCTATATGATCCATAGGCCGATGTCATTTTATTATGCAAAAGTCAAAAAAATTAAATTAATAAAAACAATGGCAGTGGGAGGATTTAACCATGATGATTTTAAAATGGATGCCATGAATGACTATGATACTAGTGCAACAGATATGACTGGAATGGTGAATACTTTTAGTTTGCATCACGAACTCTTAAAAGACAAAGTAAACTCATTTCATAATAGTGCCCACCCAGATGAAACAGATCCTAATCAGTTTGAATATGAAAAAGGTCATTTATATTTAAACACTGTTGACAAAGAAAAAGTACAATTGACTAACAAAAGAGACCCTGGTAAGTTTAGAGCTTTAAGTACAATCAAAAGTGAAGGTGGTGTTGGCGCCTTGCAACAACTTGGTATTGAAGAAAAAAAGTTGCCACCTCGTCTTGCTAGTGCTCTTCACGACGTGCAAACAAGACTGCCGACGGGACAAGAAATTGAAATGACTGAAATAAAAAGGCTGCCAAAAATAGCAAACAAGGTAATACACGAAACCTCATTTACAGAAGATCAAATAAATGAGGCTATGAAAACAATGGGTGACTCTCCTTTGACAATGTGGGAAATGATGGGGTTGGATAAATCACTGCAGTCAATAAGAGGTGAGCTTGTGAATAATGTAGCCAAACTAGGGGAGCTTGATACACACATAGAAAGAGAAAAAGAAAAACTAGCTGAAGCTGATGATGAGAATGATGCCATTGAAATAAAAGAAAGAATACAACACAGATTAAATGATTTGCAGATAGAAAGATCAGAACGACTAGAAGTAATTGAAATTGGAAAGAAAAACTGAAAACACAGGTCAACAGGATTAGAGAAACTATTAAAAAAATACTTCACGAAGACACAACATTGGCTGAGAGATGGAAAACACTTTTCAGAGAGCAGGGTATCACTATTGCAAGTTTAATTACTGCTCTTGGATTTATTATCAGTACTGTAGTGTTAGCAGTAACCGGAGGACCAGGTGGTGGCAGCCCTCCTCCACCAGCACCTCCGGTTCCATCAGACCCAAAAGATTTACAGACGTGGGTAAAGAAACAGTTGTCACACATATCAGACTTGCTTCAGAAATTGGCTGTAAAAGCAATGGATGCTTTGCCTGGCATAATAGGTAGTGTTGTCAGTTGGTTGACCAGTACAGCGGCAAAGGTAGAAGGGTTTATGGTGGATGCGGAGCATGTGTGGGTCTTCCTGATGACAGTAGGAGGATTAATCATAGGCTATTTAATGAAACAGGTAAAGAAGTAATATCCCTAATCTAGTAAGGCCTATTACCAATGCAGTTCTCTCTGACTCATGTGTGTTTACTGGGGTTACTGGCTGTACCGGTGCAGGTGTTGGTGCCGATGCTGGGGCTGTTACTGTCATTACTGGCGTTACTTCCTGTACAGGTGATGATGATGTTACTAACGTTACTGGTGTTATTAATGGTTTTAACGGATGTAGGTGTGTGGTTGTTGGGCTCAAGTTTACAGATTGATTGAGTCCTAATTTCTGATCACACCCTACAACAATTATTTCATTATTATAATTTGTTATTGTCCCCATTTGGAGTTGAAGGTCTGATGGCAACATGTATAACCCAATGCCAACTGCAAAGTTGACTTTCGATCTGGCATAACCCCACCCGGGTCTGCCCTGGGGGACTTGGGTGGGGTTAGGTATTTTTTAGTTCCCAGGGTCACCCTGGTCAGCCCCACAGGGTGGGGTTTTCTCTCTATTCTGGGGCATGTGTTTCTGTCTACCCGAGGTCCATTCACCTGTATTTGCCTTTTTTAAACTCTCCCTACTGTCTGCACTGCCTGTAGCTCTTGATATTGGATGTGTGTTGCTAAATGGTCTTAGCTTTATTTAGGCCCCATGTGTTAGGTTTATTTAATGTGTTTGACCGGCTGGCGACATACATTCAATGTTCTGTTTAGTTGGTTGTTTTTTTTCACAAGCAGTGCAGGCACGTCCTGAGAAAGCCTTGTTGCTGTTGGGACGTTAAGCAATGTACAATCAATCGATCTGGCATATCTGATAACGTCTTGATAGCATTGTATGCTTGATGGGAGATCTACCACTGAGTTTACCGAGTCTTCTAGGTTTGCAAGAAACTGTTTTTGTGCTTCAAATTTCCCACTCCCCTTTAAAGATATTCGATTTTGCTTGAGCTTGTGCTCCTAGTATACACCACACGTACGTTCTGATAGACTCATTAATGCGTTCGACTCCCACTTGAGTAAACAAGTCACTCTTATCTAAGACAAATGTGGTCCAGGCATTAGACTGTTTCTGTTCTATTGAGCCTAACCACACTTCAGATTTTGATGAGAATGAAGAGTAGGGAGGCCAGTAATCTTGAGGGTATTGTCTGTGACTCATAGCATAATACAATGTACCCCTGCCATTGTAATCATCAATTTTTTGTGAAAAGTCATACTTTGTACTGATGTTAAATTCATTACAGATGCGTTCATATGCTTTCAAATCCATGGTGTTGTTAAACTGGTTAAACTGGATTCAGTAGGCACTGGGGTATGCAGTTCTGACAGTATTCTTCTAAGCTGGTAATACATGTGGAAACGATACACAGACCTAATCAGTTTGTTTGGGTGATTCAAATGGTCTGTAAAAGAAACACCACAGCCAGTAGTTGAACATAGTATAGCAAAGTTAAGTTAGTTTTTAAACATCTGTAGTGGACTTGAGGACCACTTTCTTGCAATTGCATCATCTGTAATTGAGGGTTTATGTAATGATCATACGGATTTGGCACTTTTACTTGAAATAAATCTCCTTCTGACAAAGCTATATCAAGCTGATTTAGTTGAATTATTTTCTGGTCATAAGTAGGCGCGATATTGTACTTGGCATCCACGTTAAATTGAAACGCGTTTACAGTGGTAATTGTTGGTGATTTAAATTCCATTATGCTTTTTTATGTGATAATAAAAATGTGTATTACCATAACAAAATTTTGACACAAGCAAACCAGTGTGGTTAACTAATGTGATTGATAATTGTGATGGTAACAAGGCTGTAGCTATCCATGAAATGTTTTACACTGTAAAGTGGTTTAATGTAACAGATGATACAAGTTTTCATGTAAGTTATAGCGTCGCTGGTAATAGTGGCTTGGGCACTAAAACACACTTTATACCATCTGGGTATTATGACTTTTGTACTTTAGCTGAATGGTTTCAAACTAAATTAAAAATTAAAGCAACTTTAAATCAGGCTAACTTACGTGTTACATTAGAATTTCCTGTAGGTAGTCGGCCTATAATTTCAAGTGAACTTGCATATTTGCTCGGTTTAATAGGCAGACATATAACTTCTATGGATGAAAATAGGGTAATGGATACTTAAAGTTTGTTCCATATTCGGTGAACGCCCTATATTTTAAGTTTGCCCTAATGCTCTAATGACACAAATTTCAAGCGTTGACACAGAACGGAATAATTTGGTCTGATATGTTTGTGTGTGCATGTGTGTGCGAGGTGGGGGGGGGGGGGGGGCTGGGTGGGGTGTGGGGCTTTGTGGGGTGGGGTGGGGTGTGGGGGTAGGGGGCTGGGTGGAGTGTAAGTGACTATGGGGCGTTTATGAATACTTAGCTGTGTGCAGAACGGGAACAGTATACCTGTGCTGAAATCTGAAATCAGTCAGGCCTGTTTTAAGTCAATAGTGCAGTTATGACTTTTTTAGTACACCTGCATGCTCTTCTGAATCGATGTGTGTGTGCGTGTGCGTGCGTGCGTGCGTGATCCAAATATCTCCAAGAGGCATAGATCCTCACGTGTCCTCTGGGCACATGAGGATCTATGCCTCTTGGAGATGCGCGTATATGTGTGTGTGTGTGTGTGAGAGAGAGAGAGAGAGAGAGAGAGAGAGAGAGAGAGAGAGAGAGAGAGAGAGAGAGAGAGAGAGAGATGAAACGTGTTTAATTCAGGATAAAAGTTTTAGACATGTGAATGCCTCGCTTACAAACTGTTTTGAGTGAGAGAGACAATGACAATGACAATGACAATGACAATGAATCTTTATTTTCCAAGGATAAAAAGATTTAGGTCTGAAGACCTTTCTTCCATCTTGTCCTTGCTAAACTACTTACACACCCACTCACGGGGCCGCACGCACTGACACACCATAAGCGCCCAACAAGGCGAGTCATACTGGCTGCCCCCCTCGATCAGCTGCCGCTCGAAGGTGACAGCAGCGATACAGCCAGTGTGTACATATGGCGATCATATACAAAAACATCAAAAACACATTTAATACACATAATGAGATATACATGCGCTACCATCTAACAAGTGTACCATAAGATTAAAAAAATAATAATAATAAAAATTAAAAAAAACAATCAGACAAATTCAAAATACCACGTCATTCTAAAACAAAAGCAGTTTACGATTGCATTTGTAGCAAATGCTGATGAAGCCGTGTCTTGAAAGCATTTATGGTCATGATAGATTTTATTTCTTTTGGAAGTAAATTCCATTCTTTGGCTGCTGAATATGACAAGGCCGATTTAAAAATGTCAAGGCGGGGCCTAGGCACTACCAGGTCGTTCCTCAGTGTCGGGTACGGAGTGTGAGGAGCCTTAAAGAGAGCAGCGAGATATCCAGGTGATTTTGAAAGTGTGATCTTACGCATAAATACACATTTATTGAATAAAAAGTGCTTACAAAGGGGCAACATATTTAATTTTGTTAGTTTATCGTCGGTTGCAGCGAAGTTCATATGAAAAAAGTAAATTCTCTGTATCATCCAGGTGTTAAACTCATACTTCCTGGACCCGCCCCCAAAGACAAAAAAATCAAATGTCTTAAATTGCTGGCATTAAACAAACAATTCGAATTTAATTGGTGTGTATTAATGTACAAGATACAACTCTGCTTTCAGATAATCATAGACAGAACATGACAAACAGGTCGCTCCACCTATCAAGAACAAGACTTTATATATATAAAACTAGCTTGACCTTTTCAGGTGCAAAAGCATGGAATAATTTACCCCAGCATCTTAAGTCTATTTCTAAATTTAGTATTTTTAAGGATCGCCTTTATCGCTTTTTACTTCTAAATTAATACCACGATTCAATTCTCCTCTATTGATGAGTACTCTCAGAGACATGTTCTATTTACAAGATGACCTTCAGCTTATGTCACTGTTATTATCTTTGTGTTTGTTTTGTTTTTTGCCTTTTATGCTTTTGGTACACTAGAATGTTCTTGACACTATGTTTTTTTTTTTTTTTTTTTTTTTTTTTTTTTTTTTTTTAAATTAATATTTTACTGTGTTGCTCGATGTATATTACTGTGTGTAGAGTAGCAGGACAGTTTGAAAGAGAGGCATTCGCATGCCTAAAACGTTATCCTGAATAAAAACGTTTCATCATTATCATCATAGCCACCCCTTGAATAAAGTATTGCCCCAAGTTTTAAGCTTGTGTGCACAGAAATATCGGATATACTCTTGTTCTCACACTCTCTCTCTCTCTCTCTCTCACACACACACACACACACACACACACACACACACACACACACACACACACACACACACGCGTGCGCGCAAATGTAGTTCAGCAGCGAGGTTAGTGTAACCTAGACACGACGTAATTTTGTATCTTGTTACTTTAGTTGTCAGAGGTTTAGGCCTGCCCGCCTTTGACATCATGGACATGCTTATTATATTTGCCCCACCACGACCCATCCTAAAAAGTCCTTTCTATAAATAGAAGGGACTTAGAAAACAAACAAAAACAAAACAAAACAAAAATCCTTTCATGACGTTTATTCTTTCTATGAGATGTTCACCCTTTGGCGGAAGAAGAATGTACACGTGCTGGCAGGGCAAGGGTTAACTCATAAAGCCCGGACAAGGTAGGACAGGATGTGGATCGACCTTGATAGTTCAAGGGTGGTGTCAGAATAGCTTGGCGCCTGTAGGCGCCAAGCTATCTCAACACCACCCTTGAACTAACATGGTGTGTCTCCAGAACTGTGACGTAGGCCTCCAAGGGTATCTTAAAAAAAAAAAAAAAAAAAAAAAAAAAAAAAAAAAAAGGGGATGAACCATAACCCACAAAGTCTTTTCTATATGAGAGCCATAACCCACAAAGTCCCTTTATATGAGAGCTATAACCCACAAAGTCTCTTGATATGAGAGCTATAACCCACAAAGTCCCTTTATATGAGAGCCATAACCCACAAAGTCTTTTCTATATGAGAGCCATAACCCACAAAGTCCCTTTATATGAGAGCTATAACCCACAAAGTCCCTTTATATGAGAGCCATAACCCACAAAGTCTTTTCTATATGAGAGCTATAACCCACAAAGTCCCTTTATATGAGAGCTATAACCCACAAAGTCCCTTTATATGAGAGCCATAACCCACAAAGTCTTTTCTATATGAGAGCCATAACCCACAAAGTCCCTTTATATGAGAGCTATAACCCACAAAGTCCCTTGATATGAGAGCCATAACCCACAAAGTCTTTTCTATATGAAAGCCATAACCTACAAAGTCCCTTTATATGCGAGCTGTCCTCAGTGTAAAGGGTCTCCACCTGTTGTCTTTGAACTGATTCTGATTTTAAAAAAGCCTAGCAGATTGTCAATGCATCAGAGAGCTCTGTACGGGGCACAGTGAATACTGTCATTGGCTTGAAGAACGTCATTTGTCATGACGTTATTTTACTTTGTACGTAATTTTATATTTTACGTGAGAGACTGGGTACACCCGGCTCTCATAACCCATCTGACGTAACTTTGTTTTTTTGCATCAAGACTTTTAAGAATTTTACTTGTTTGCAAAAGTGGTGTGTATTATTATTCAGTGGTTTTCCTTCAATGTAAGGTCTCACAAGGTATTGCTTTCAGTGATGCCTGCGTTAGTCCGACCCTTCCGGCTTACTTCTAGGCTACTAGATATTCAGCATCTGTTCAGGGGACGCAACCATGTCAGCCGCCTCGTGGCTGTGTTCTATAGCGTGGGTGCCTACAATGGCGATGATTAGCTTGAGTTTGTGACTAGACATTCTAGGTTGAATATCTCTTCAATGCCTGTACCGATTGTTTTAAACCAAGATCCGTAAGATTCAGCATGATAGTCACTTTCATTTTTTAATGTATTTCTAGTCCGATCGTTGTTGGGTTAAACATTATTTGGGATTTTGCACCTTTTTCTTCGACCAGGTACATAGAGAAAAGTCCTTTAAAAATTCATAATTAATTTTAGCCGTCTTTAATCGAATAAATGTTTAATACTAGTAAGACTACGCTTGTGGCTTGTTCATTAGGAACAAACCACACGTTTCTAGGTCCAGTAGTATCAGAGCTTTGGTCAGAAAACCAATCGCAAACAAACACAAATTTCAGCATTTCAGCTCCAACAGCACCGAGTTCTGTAAGTGGACGAGTGGTGCTTTCTTTGCGGCCCGCGCGCGCCCTATATAAAGCCCCTGCGCGCAGCGTAGCATTCATTCACCTCTAAGCTGGGCACTGATAACTTGTGCCATGTGAACCTCCAATTTGTGCCGAAATTTTCATTAAAGTATCTGGACTACTTAGGACTGTCCATGCTATGTAGTGTACGTAGTACAGTTGCCATTGATCATTTGTGTTGTGCGTTATAGTAGATAGTAGAGAAGCTTTGAGGTTGATATTTAGTTCAAGAGTGTATTTGTTTTGGTTAGTGACCTGATCTTCATATGATGGACTGTGGAAGCAAGAATTAGGCTATGAACTGTGGAATCCGACTAATCATGAAATGGACTTGTGGACACGGACTGATTATGTTTAAATTTATATCAAGCTGAATTATTATGGATGAGGTTAACACCCACACTATGGACTCTGTTTGCCTGTGTTCATTTTTTTTTGTCTCTTCCTTTGGGTTTTGTCTGGTCAGGTTTAATACGTCTTAATTGCAATAATCCTGTCAGATTCTTGCAATGCAAGACAATGGAAGAGATCTATTATTTTTGGAAATAGCCATTTGTCTATCATAATATGTTGACATAGGAGGGTAAAGGATTTTGTGTTGCTCATTAACCTCGGGTTTGTATGGCCTGATGTTTCTGTTTTTTTGTTCGCCAGCGCGGATGCTGGCACTTTTCAGTGGGCTGCGATGTGACCGGGTACACCCAGCTCTCATAACCCATCTGATGTAACTTTGTTTTGTTTTTTGCATCAAGACTTTAAAGAATTTTACTTGTTTGCAAAAGTGGTGTGTATTATTATTCAGTGGTTTTCCTTCAATGTAAGGTCTCGCAAGGTATTGCTTTCAGCGATGCCTGCGTTAGTCCGACCCCTCCGGCTTACTTCTAGGCTACTAGATATTCACCATCTGTTCAGGGGACGCAACCATGTCAGCCGCCTGGTGGCTGTGTTCTATAGCGTGATAGGCGCTTGTGCGTACACGAATCTCGGAGATTTTCGTGTTCTCTCTCTCTCTCTCTCTCTCTCTCTCTCTCTCTCTCTCTCTCTCTCTCTCTCTCTCTCTCTCTCTCTCTCTCTCTCACACACACACACACACACACACACACACACAAACACACATACACGCACGCGCACGCGCTTCGCGCCAAAAGTACGTCACGAACTGAGTTAGCAGCGAGGTTAGCGTAACTAGACATAACGTCATTTCAGTTATCTGGTTACTTTAGTTGTCAGATTTTTAAATCTGCCCGACTGTGTCGTCTTGGGCATGCTATTGAATTCATCCAACCGCGACCCATCCTAAAAAGTCTCTTCTATCAATAGAAGAGACTTAAAAGAAGAAAAAGATAATTTTATCCTCAGGATGTATATGAGTTAATGAACTTGCCTGCAGAGATAACCTGTGAAGAGATCCCTGTTACATCGTGTTATATTATGAAAAAGAGCAGCCACGAAGTCTGCATTGTGTGGTGCCACGCACAGAAATACCTCTGATTCAGGGCACAGTCCATAGGCGCCTAAGGCTAGCACTGGAACAAAACAGGCGATAATGATGATGATGATGATGATGATGACGATGATGTTCATTTGCAGAGCACATTTCTACATCCTGTACCGAGTACTATTTTTCGTAAGCAGTATTTACATAAGCCTTCTGTTTGTCTCGGCTCTCGGGTATGACTACGTTGGAAAGTACAGTATAGTCAAACGTGGGCTATGTTACTGCTAGGGGTAGACCACTTTTTTGTTTGTTGCTTAAATTTTTTTAGCAGCTTCTAGGTTGATGACTATGTCACAAATCCAGCAAATATATGGCCAAAGAATCAGCTTAACTCATTCAGCCCGACGCACGTATTTCCCAAATTTTGGAGGCGTCATCTAACGACTTCGCACCTGTTGCAGTAGATCGATCGACCATGATAATTCAAGGGTAGTGCCAGATTAGCTTGGCGCCGACACTACCCTTGAATTATCATGGTCGATCCATCTACTGCCACAGGTGCATGGTCGATCCATCTCCTGCTGTAGTGCGTCAGGGCTGAATGGGTTAATCAGAGTCGCGCACATGAGGTGCGTATACAAAAATGAGAAATTTTAAATAAAAGACTGCAAAATGGCGTCTACAATGTGTCCATTGATCACCTACTCGTGGAAGTTTAATGTTATCAATTTTTGTTGAAATGATGCCAATAAAGGTATGTCAAAAGACTAAATGTGTATTTGTTCTCTTGCTGCATCACTCTGTGGCTGTAAAGATATCCGTCCTGTGCATACAGCCGATGCCACGTTTGTGACGGATTTTCGGATTTTAGTCATCAACAATGTGCAATTTCAGGAAGCACAAATCTAAAGTATGTAATACCAATATATTACAAACGTCAGCTTATTCACATTGGGTACATCATTCCACATTCACATCATATTATTGAAAACTGACGTTTTAGCCAAGTCTTTTTAATTTTGTCACACCTGTTATGCACGGGCCGTCCGATTTTCAAAATCAAATTACGATCGAGAAAACCCCAACAGCAAGTAAAGGAATTCTGCAGAATAAACCAGACATAGCTACACATCAGTTTGTTTTATTTGTAACAGGAATTCAACACTAGATGTGATGTCACTCTAACAAATTAGTTATTGTTTGCACGGGACGCCCTTTTCATTTTTGAGAACAGTTTACGCGTAACTAGCATCAATGCCAAAGAATCGCGGTGGGGCGAATTCAATAGCATGTCCAGGACGACTTAGGCGGGAAGATCCAAAAATCTGACAACTAAAGTAACCAGATAAAAATGACGTCATGTCTTGTTATGCTAACCTCGCTGATGAACGTACTTTCGGCGCGAAGAGCCCTATGTGCAGGCCCGGATCCAGGGGGGGGGGGGCGGGCCGGGGGGGGGGGGGCCATGCCCCCCCCCCCCTCAGACCCCAAATTTGTTACAATGCTAGCATGGTGGAGGCCTTTTGCATGAGGTTCAAGGTCCCAAACAAGAAGTTCCCCCCCCCCTCCGGAGCATAATGATCCGGCCCTGATGTGTGTGTGTGTATGTGTGTGTGCGTGTGTGTGTGTGTGTAAACACGAAAATCACCTACATTTGTGTCTCACTCAAGCAGAACAGGTCGCTTTTGTTCACCATCGCCCGGTGGTTTACGTCTCTCACACCTCGGTTGAAAGGTGTGTAGACCTTTTTTGATCAAGGTGAATTTGTGTGAGCTCTGTTCGTCATAAGGCTTTTTGAAGAATACCCTTAGGCTTGTGAATAAATCTTTGAAAAATTCAAACTCTCTCAAGCGTTATTCAGTATCTGGTCGCAGTACAATGCGTATATCATTATGTTCAGTTCTTTACATGATAGTATGGTCGCATGACCTAAAAAACAGTCCTTAAGGGAAATCGCGTTTATGTTGAAACAGACAATTGAATTGATAAAACTAAACAAATAAGGGTAAGAGAGAGAACAATAGAGACCCGAAAGACAATGAATTCAATAAAGCCGCATCGGTCATTAAATTATGTTATTTTTAATATCATATTTTTTACTTCCATTACACCCCCATTATTTTTTAATCAACCCTTTGATTTTAAAAAAGTGATGAGCATGACTGATGCGGCCTTTTTGATCTAATTATCTTTCGGGTCTCTATTGTTCTCTCTCTATAACTATTGTCTTTGCCAACACCTAATCATTTACCTGATCAAGTGATGCCAAGTGAAACTTAATACTTATTAACAAGTTGCAACTAACTTTTAGGAACCTGCAGAGGTAACCTTTAAGTGTGTTGCCATAAGAACTTATTAATTACTTACCCTAAGTTCTTACAAGTACTTACCCTAAGTTCTTACAACAACTTGACTCAAGTCCCAAGATACTGAGACAGATTTGTCAAGATACAAGGACAATAAAAAAACTTTTTTTTCTCAGTAGTACTCTGGCGGTGGTGCAGATGGGGCTAAACAATCAGGCACAAGTGGTGTAAATGATGTGTCATCTCTCTGCGAAGCATATGACAAAAATATTGATTGATTACCAAATCTGATTTTTATTTGTTTAAAAGATTGTGTAGTTTTTCTGTGGTTTCCTGAACACCGATCTGTTTCCCCATCTCTAAAAAACTGGCTTTTAGTTCCTCAACATTCACAGGAGATTGACTACGCATCTTATTTTGTATTTCAGATTTCTGTTTTTTGTAATTATTTAAATCATCCTGGACTCGCTTAAATTCTTCGTCATCAATAAAATTATCATTCAATGCCTTACTGATAATAAGTTTCATACTGCTCAGCTTTGCACCAGCAAGCGTACTCAACGCTTCATGTTTCTGTAATTTCGTGTGAAATCTTTTGTTCAAGGCCTCCAAACCAAAGCAAGCCAGGCATGTAGCAACACTAACACCCTCAACTGCTATTCCAGCCAAACTTCCAATCCCCGTGGCAAACAGAACAATACCTCCTACAGAACATCCAGCTGAAACTGCACCAATAGCCATAGAAGTGTTTTGAACAGAATTAAAAACGGTCTTATACCGTCTCTTACATCTGGAGTACCTCGCCTCTTCACTTTCCAAATATTTAATTGCTTCTGTAATATTCATTAAACGAAATGCGTCTGCCTGTAATGTTTTATCTGATGCAATTGGCACAGCTGTCGCATGCAGATCAGGCGCAAGCGTTGTTTTAGTCGTCGCAATTGATTCAGTCGGCTCAAGCGTCGGTAGTATTGGATAAAATTTTACCATATTTTTTTATTGACAAATATTTTTTATTTAATCATCAATTACATTTTGCAACTCTTCAAAAGTATACAATTTGCTAGCATAATAAAATGCAACAAGGTCAATGTGTTCAAGGTTTATGTAACTTAGATGAACAAAAGTTGTTTTGTCGACCACCACCTTGACAGCGGGAATACTGCTCGAAACATTAATAACATCCACATTTTTTGTAATAGCAATAAAGACCTTTGATGATTCTGATACTGTTTCATCCCATGTAAGTTTTATTCCCTGTGCAATATTTGCCTCTTTTGCAGAAGTTACAGATTTCATGATAATTTCAAATACTATTGTCGCTTCTCTAGCCACGACGACTAAGCTTACTGGCATAAACACAACAGAAGTATCTGATCTTCCCTTTCTAGTTGTAAGAAGATACCGTCGTCTCTCATAATTTTCAACTTTCAGTTTATCTCTGCTATTGTTGTCTGGGGCAAAGCTTGGAACAAGGCTTACAATCAGCGGCCCAGAATTAACAACTTTCCTAAACACTAAGGCGCCTTCATCATCAGTGTATACATAAGGACTAATAAATTCCATCTTTATGTCCCAGTCAATTGTGGGTGCTGGCGTAGGTGCAGGTGGTACAGGTGAAACAACCCACTTACTACCCACATGTATTAAGTTGTAAGGCGCATTATTTACAGGTGGAGTAGGTACAGTAACATCACGAAGCTGACCAAGTTTAGGAATCTGTCTTTCACCGTCTTTCATGTCAACAATTACTTTCCTCTTGTACATGCCATTTGAATCAAGTTCAAAACCATATATTTCTCCAACATCCCCTTCCTTCTCAAAATCCTGTACGTCTGCCAAATCTTTCAATTCTGTTACTGGACATGCAACTGGTATGATTCTCGGCTTTGGACCACCACTCATTTTTTATAAACAAAAATAAAATTATTTAACTTCTAACACTACACTAAAATCATGCATTACAACTGGTTTGTCATCCTGATTAGTTACAGATATACACAGTGACTCAAAGAAACTAGAACCTAATTTCTTAAACTGCAAATTAGGAAATCTAACAACTACACTTTCACAATAAGGAGCAGTTCCAGCTGGCACACATCTCAACAAAGTTGAAGGCTTTCCATTGTGTACATTTTCAGTCGTGTTTAGTTCTTTCAAATAAACATTAAATACTGTGTGTACTGCCAAATAAACAGGGCATCTGCCAGTTATTTTTTGTTTTTTGGGTGCAAATAGTTTTAAATCTGTCAGTTTCCAATCTTCATCATCTGAAAATATAAATGTGCAATAAAAACCAAGTAAAGTTATAAGAGCATTTGATAAAGAAAAATGGCTATCTTTTGGAAATTCTAATGTAACAAGTAGGTTAGCTGGATTTAAAGTTGCTTTAATTTTAAAATTACTTTGAAACCATTCAGCTATAGTACAAAAGTCATAATACCCAGCTGGTAAAGTTTCAGTCATATCATAAAAAACTACTTTATAATTTATATCATCTGTTACATTAAACCATTTTACTGTGTAGAACATTTTAGGGATAGCTACAGCCTTGCTACCATCACGATTATCAATCCCATTAGTTAACCACACTGGTTTGCTAGTGTCAAGATTTGTTAATGTGATAAACATTTTTATTATCTCATATAAAAAAGGATGGAATTTAAATCACCAACCATTACCACAACGAACGCATTTCAATTTAACGTGGATGCCAAATATAATGTTGCACCTACTTATGAACAGAAAATAATTCAACTAAACCAGCTTGATATTGCTGTGTCTGAACAAGACCTATTTCAAGTGAAAGTACCGAATCCATTTGACCATTATATAAACCCTCCAATAACAGACGATGCTACTGCAAGAAAGTGGTCTTCAAGTCCACTACAGATGTTTCAAAACCAACTCAACTTTGCAATACTATGCTCAACTACAGGCTGTGGTGTTTCATTCACAGACCATTTGAATCACTCAAACAAACTGATTAGGTCTGTGTATCGTTTCCATGTTTATTACCATCTTAGACGTATACTGTCAGAACTTCATACACCACTACCAACTGAATCCAGTTTCAACAGGTTTAACAATCTTATGGATATGAAAGCATTTGAACGCATCTGTAATGAATTTAACATCAGCCCCCGGTATGACTTCACACAAAAACTTGATGATCACAATGGTATGGGCACATTGTATTATGCTATGAGTCACAGACAATACCCTCAAGATTATTACCCTGGTTACACTTCATTCTCATCAAAATCACAAGTCTGGTTAGGATCAATAGAGCAGAAACAGTCAAACGCCTGGACCACATTTATTTTAGATAAAACTGAAGGGTTTACTCAAGCAGGAGTCAAGCGTGTAAATGAGTCTATCAGAACATATGTCTGGTGTATACTAGGAGCACAATCACTAACAAAATCAAATATTTTGAATGGAAGTGGCAAATTTGAAGCACAAAAACAGTTTCTCGCAAACCTGGAAGATTCAATTAATTCAACAGTCGATCTCCCATCAAGCATACAACGCTACCAAGACGTACTCAGATATGCCAGATCAAAAGTTGACTTTGTAGTTGGCATCGGGTTATACATGTTACCATCTGATCTTCAACTCCAAATGGGTACAATAACAAATTATAACAATGAAATCATTGTTGCAGGTGTTGGTCAAAAACTCGGACTCAATCAATCTGTAAACTTGGGGGCCACAACCACACATGTACAGCCGTTAAAATCATTACAGATGGTAACACCCCCGGCCCCGGCCCCAACACCGGCACTCATACAACCAGTACAGTCAACCCCTGACACACATGAGTCAGAAAGAACTGCATTGGTAATAGGTCTAACAGGGTTAGGGGTTTTACTTCTTTATCTGTTTCATTAAATAACCCACCATCAACCCTCCTACTGTAACCAGAAAGACCCACACATGTTCTGCCATAAACCCAACTACCTTTGCTGCTGTACTAATCAGCCAACTGACAACAGTGCCTATTATGCCAGGCAAAGCATCTATTGCTTTCAGAGCCAATTTTTTAAGCAAGTCTGATATGTGAGACAGTTGTTTCTTTACCCATGACTGTAAATCTTTTGGGTCTGTTGGGGGTGGTGGACCCGGGGTTGGCGGTGCCAGGGTTGGACTACCCCCAGCACCGGAGACAGCTAACACAACAGTACTGATAATAAATCCAAGAGCAGTAATTAAACTTGCAATAGTGATACCCTGCTCTCTGAAAAGTGTTTTAAGTCTCTCAGCCAGAGTAGTGTCTTCGTGAAGTATTTTTTGAATAGTTTCTCTAATTCTGTTGACCTGTGATTTTAGTTTTTGTCTTCCAATACTAATTGTTTCTAACCTTCCTGATCTTTCTATCTGCAAATCATTTAATCTGTGTTGGATTCTTTCTTTCATTTCTGTGTCTGCAGTAGCCAGTTTCTCTTTTTCACGTTCTATGTGTTTATCAAGCTCACCCAGTTTGGCAACATTGTTTACCATCTCACCTCTTATTGTCTGCAGTGATTTATCCAACCCTATAATCTCTCTCATTGACAAAGGTGGATCATCTATTGTTTTCAAAGCGTCATTTATTTGTCCTTCAGTAAATGAAGTTTCTTGTATCACTGTGTTTGCTATTTCTGGTAGGCTTGTTACTGGTGCCATTTCAATTTGTTGCCCTGTTGGCAACTTTGTTTGCGTGTCATGGAGGGCACTAGCCAGTCTAGGCACAAGCGGCGTGACAGGAGACCCTCCAATTCCAAGTTGACGCAAGGCACCAACACCGCCTTCATTTTTTATTGTACTTAAAGCCCTAAACCTACTAGGGTCTTTTTTGTTAGTCAATAGTACTTGTCCTTTGTCAACAGTATTTAAATATAAATGACCCTTGCCATCAAGTTCAAACTGATTAGGATATACGTTGTCTGGGCGGCCACCAACATGATCATAAAATGAGTTCACTTTGGTTTCTAAAAGTTCGTGATGTAAACTGTAAATATTTCTTTTACCAGTCATATCTGCCATATCTGTCATATCTGTTGTATTACCAAAATCATACGTGTCATCCATTTCAAAATCTTCATGATTAAATCCTCCCATGGCCATTGTTTTATTAATTTATTATTTTTTATTGTGCATAATAAAAATGACACAGTCTTACGGATCAAAGTTAGACCCATACAGAAAACTACGTGAGCCTCTGGGTGTTAAGGGCATTAGACAATCAATCGTCATCACAAACAATCCAAGTACCATAGACCAGAACCAAACTCTTACAGTCAAGTTTCCAAACCTAGGTCCCAGTGATGTTATTGTTCCTGGCACTGCACGCCTAGCATTTAATATTGAACTTTCATCAGACGCAGATGTGAACAGAACACTAGTTAATAATCTTGGCAGAGCAATTGTTAGAACTATTAAAGTAAAACTTGAAGGACAGGAAGTATTTAGTCTTGACGACTCAGATGTGTTCTACTGTTACAAAGACCTTTGGCTCACAAGAGAAGAACGAGAAGACCGTATTTACCAAGGCATACAGTCTGATAATGTTGGTAAACTTCGAATCAATGCAGCAGATAAGGTAACTACTGGGGTAGCCAAGGACGTTATAATGGCCGAAACATATGGAACCAGATTTTACATACCACTTGAGTTTGAAATCCTAAAAGCACATTTGCCTTATTATCAAGGGGCACTGAATGACCGTCTGAGCTTTGAACTAACTTTCAATGACTACTCCAAAGTTATAAAATCATCTGCCACAGATGCAACATATAAGATCTCTAACATTTCTTTGGAATATGAAATTGTCACACATACTGAACTAGCCAGACTCATTCAAAATCAAAACCAGTCAAGACTTCCAATTTATTATCACCATGTGATTAGACATAGTTTAATACCCAAAGACAAAAGCGACCCAATGTGGAACATAAACTTGAACACACCTGCCAGGTCACTGAAAGGTATTCTTATGTTGTTTGTTGAACCGGTGAGTCCATACAAAAGGGATTCAGAAAAATGCTACAATCCTAAGATTACACATTTGTCCTGTACAATTGAAGGCCGTCCTAATCAAGTGTATGCTTCTGGAATGCTGCCTTATCAACACTATGATGAGATCACAAAGTATTTTGCGGGTGGAAGGATTAGAGATAAACCTGCAAACATTGTGTGCAAAGATCTACATCTGTATGACGTAAGGATTGGACAATACCTTACAAATAAGTATGCACTGTGGCTAGACCTTCGTAGTACAGATGATGACTACCTTCATGGGTCAGGTCCAACTGTTGAGAACGGCAGTGATGGAATTACAATCCAGATACAAAAAAAATGGTTGAAAAAGCCGAAGCCATAAACATATATTTGTATTTGATTTATGATGCACAACTCAATATACAAGACAGTAGACTGAGTGGACACATATATTAAAATTATATTGTGTATTAAAATGAACCGGAGCTTGATGACCCTTGACCCACACTGTGGATTGTTTTGTGGTGCCACAGGGTGTGGGAAAACTGAATTTGTTCTTAACCTCTTACAAACAAGATACATACACCACTTTGAAAACATTGTAATATTTTGTCCTACAATCAAACACAACAAAGCTTATCACAATCGTTTATTCATTTGGACTGACAATAACATATACTTAGTTGACCCTGAGAAAAAACTGAATGACTACCTACAATATTTTTACAAGCAATTTGAAGGACAGCCAATGTTGTTTATTGTTGATGACTGCTCAGCAGAGAAAGACATTGTCAAAAAGAGAAACACTCTAGCAGAACTTGCTTTCAGTGGCAGACACGCAAACGTCAGTGTATGGATTCTCACTCAGAAATATAATGCTGTACTGAAAGATTTTCGAGAACAGTTAAAGTTTATCTGTTTGTTTTACTGCAAGGATTGTGACAGCTTTGAAGACTGTCTCAGAGAAAATGATGTCATACCAAATAAACATGAACGTGATGATGTAAAAAATAAACTGAAATCAACTAAGCATCTAAAGCTCATTTTAAAGACAGATCAGTCCACAGGGTATGGGTTTGTAAATTAATTTTTGTATTTTGTTTTGTTTTTTAAAATAACAATATAAATGAACCCTGATGAAATCCTTCTATTGAATGATATCAATGCTGTAGAGAACAAAGACTTAGACTCGAAAAAACAGCGTCTTTTGTCTGTAATTGTCTAAGGCAAATCAAAGACTTATCTCGGTAAACAATACATGACAGAGGATATTGAATCTCTTACGGCTGACGAGCTAATCAAGCTTCATTCAAAATATGAAAACCACATCGCTTCACTGATGACTCGTGATTTAAGTCGATCTCTTGTATGTCTATACACAAAAGCAGTGAGTCACTTTCTACCTGTGGATAGTGACAGTCTTTCACACGACCTTGAAAGCAATCCTATTGTTTCAAGTTCAATTGGCAAATTAGCATGTGTCATGTTTTACAAGTTTGGAAATTACCTTGCACCTGTTGTAACATTGCTTGTTACCGGGAGTCATATTGATTTTTCGAAAATAAATTTTACTGCAGAAGAAAATGGACGAAACCCAGACGACTCCACAACTGAACCCCGACCCTGTTTTGACACAGGTTCAAACTGTGACTAAGGCTAAAAGTCCAGGCAGGGTTGATGCAGGAAAAAGATTAGCCGAATGGAACAGGCAAAAAAAATTACAGCTTCAAGCGCAAACAGAAAAGGCTCATGTAACTGATCCACTGTCAGGACCGTCAACACCGTTAGGACCGTCAGAACTGACAGGACTTTCAACACCCCTGTCACACCCACATCAAAGTGAAAGACCTTCAATCCAGTCTAATTCTGAAACAGCAAAATATGTAGTTGCCGGATTTGTTGTCGGATCTGGTTTGGTAGCTTATCAATTATACAAAAAATACAAACCACAGACTCGTACAGTGACCAAAAAATCAGACACTCCAAAAACAAAACCAGAAGTCGCCACATTACCAGTAACACCCAAAGCCGTTGACCCATTTTATATGCAGTAAATAAAAATATTATTTTAATTTTTCTTGTATTAGAAAATGAGCGACACAAAGAACATAATGAACCTTGTCTATCACTCTGCCGTAATCAGCGGATTAGCAGTAGCTTATTCTATGCTAGGGAAAAGTCTACTCAAAATGAAATCAGCAGACCTGAGTAGATTAGATTTTGAAGACAGCGCTAAGCTAATTGTAGTTGTAACAGCGTCGATTGCGACAAAAGATTTTCTTGTCAAGCAAGGAATTATTCCCGAAAATGTTTCTATGTAAATAAAAATAATATGGCGACGATAGCTATTATGATTGGAGGTGCGATGGTTAACGCCCTCGCATTCAGTGGCTCTAATTATCTCTTTTCAAAAATGGGTAGAGAGGAATCTGCAGAAGAATTGAAGCGTCATAATGAAGCGTCAGAAAAATTAGCACAGGCAGAACAGGCGTATGAAAAACAAAGAATTGAGAAACTTGATTTCATCAATGAAAAACTGAGGCTAGAAGGTCACGCACAACATACGTTTTCAAATACAGACGAAGCAATCAGGGAATATTTTCTTGTCACGGGTGAAGACATGACTATCCCTAAACCAAAACTAAGTGACTATTACAAACCAAGCTCACAACAAAGAAACGGGGAGATAATCTTTGTTCTAGTGGGAATGACATTTGTTTATTTTACAGGAGTTTTCATTGCTAGAAAAAATGGCAGCCGAAAATAAACTATCAAAAATATATTACTCCCCATCAGGGTACTGGAAAGGAGCAACAGTTATTCAGAAATTACATGCCGCGGTGGGCGGAGATATAACACTCAATCAAGTCAAACAATGGTTACAGAGACAAGCAATTTGGCAGATATATCTTCCTGCTCCAAGAAAGATAACAAGACCCCATTTTGAGAACACATCACCAAATGACACACACCAAATGGACCTCTTGTTCCTACCACATGACACAATAAGAAAGAAACGATACAAGTACGCACTGACTGTTGTAGACATTGCTTCAAGGTATAAAGACGCTGAACCCATATCTGACAAAACAGCTACCACTGTTGTTACAGCATTAACAAAAATATATGGTCGAGGTCCTTTAAGATACCCCAGACTTGTACAAGTTGATGATGGATCTGAATTTAAGGGTGCTGTTAATCAGTTATTTGCGAAGCATGGTGTACTGGTCAGACGAGGCATTTCAGGCGTACACAGATCACAGGCAATTGTTGAAAACTTTAACAAACAGTTGTCAGAGAGACTTTTCAGTTACCAGTATTCTAAGGAACTCATGCATGACACACGTAACACGGAGTGGGTAAAGAGATTACCGCATGTGATAAAAGCAATGAACAATGAAGGCCATCCAAAGCCTGCTGATGCTATTAAATTGAAATCAATTGCAGAGCCAAAAACAGGACCAACCCCAACCCCCACACCAGACACAAGTTTATTTACTAAACAGGTGAGATATTTATATCAACCAGGGGAGGCTGAGAACGACGACAGACGCAGGGCGACAGACCCCATCTGGTCAACGACTGTACACAATATAAAAAAAATAATTCCTGGTCCTGACGGTCCTGATGCAACAATATATTATCTGTATGACCCTGCACCCCAGAGGGCATTTGTCAGAGAAGAATTACAGATTATTCCCCCAGACACCGTTACTCATTTCAGTAACTAACTCATTAATTAATTCATCAACCAGTTCATCAGCTATGTCTTCAGATAACTTGAGCCTGTAATGTCCAGGTGCATAAGCTTTTTCCTTACTGTGAAACACTCGTTTCGTGTCTCCAACTGCAAGTGACTTTTTGTGTGTTTGAATCATTTCAAGATTATGTTTGTTTGATCTCAGTGACTTGTTTGGATAATCAGACATTAATGCACCGTCTAACACTTGCTTGTAATGTTCATGACGAATGTCTTTATTTTTTATTGCTGTTTTTTTAATTCCTTTGGCTTTCGACTGACTACCTTTCTGATGCAGTATAGAATACATTTTTGATCTCAGTCCAACGTACTCAACTATTGGCACACCATTCAGTTCATCCTTAAACTTACCAGGCCTTTTTTGTTTTGTGTGCTAAACAGTGGATGATCTTTAGGGTAGTCAGACGTGTCATACATGTGTAGTTCTGTTTTCATGTTTTCATAAAAGTCTTCAGTACACACATCAATGATCATAGAGTCAGTGTCAGTGTATAACAATCGACACTCAGGATACTTTGGTTTGAAGTAATGATAATAAAATTCAAGCATCAACAGTTTTGATAACTCAAGAATTGCCATACCAATGAATACTGGCTTGTCCAGTATAACAATCTTTTTTTTTGAGTGACACAGCATACAATGATGAATGAAACTCTTTATAACCTGTGTACTGTGGCTTACCTGTAAGTTTAATTGCACCCGATTCAGTTGTGACCAGTCTCACATCTTTGCGGTGATGAGGATTTTCCATAGTCTTGCCAAAACAGGCATTGTTCATAAGCTTAAAGAAGTCTTTGTCAAATGCAGTGTTGCCGTCTCTTGCACGCAATGTTGTGTTCTTCATTATGTAATCTTTCATGAAAGCACTCTGATCAAATTGAATTCCTCTGTGAACTTTCTTTAGTACTAACCCGTGTCTGATGTAAAACTGTAACAAGCAGTAGTGACAAACGTAATTGAATTTGTCATTCAGATTCGGTACAAGTTTGGTGTCTTCTTTTTTCCCCGTCATACTCATTTTCTCAACTGCTAAGGGATAATCATTATGGTAATCGTGTAGGTGGTGTGGATACTCCAGGTCGACTTCAAAGATCCAACCCTTCGCGTCGTTTCGGTCAAGATTCATAATATTGTTTGTTAACCCTGACTCTGTTACATCATACTGTGACAAATCATACAGACAAAAGTTTTTCAAGGGCAATAATTCACACATCGCCCAGCCATACAAATTGTTAGCGTCTACATAGGTAATGAATGACCTTGACCTTGAGGGGTCAAACCCAAGGTCACCATGACTGTCCAGATATTTGTTGTTGGCCTTGGCATAATTGTTCGCTGCAATACTTATCCCTCCCCTCAATCCACATTCCACCATTTCACCCATCGTACGATCAGACAAAAGGTCTATAGATATCTTACTGGATTTCAAAAATGCATCCCATGTCATGCCAGGACTAGTTATGTAACAGGCAGGGTCAAGCTTGTAGTGTAACAAACCCTTTTCACGGTAACTTTCAAATACGTCTGCTAGCAAACAAACGTCAGCTTTCAAGTACTGGTCATGATAGTCACCAATTGTTTGACATCCTAACTTCCCCCATGCATCAAGTGCGTGTTGATATTCAGAGTCAGAAATACCTTTACCAGTTAGTGTGGAATAAAATTTCTCTTTTGGTGGCAGTCTTGTTTCCTCAAACACAACCCAGTGATCAATGTACTCATACGGATACACACCTTTCTTAATCAAGTCTGGCTCAAAATATTTACTTGTTATTGGATACTCAGTCAGTCCTTCTGCAAGACTAGCCAACCCTAAAGATAAATGTTGCATGGAGTCATAAAATGCTAATTTGTTGTCCAATCTAAAAGTCAAGTACTTCTCAGTTGTCTGGGCAATACAACTAATTTTTTTGTAAGATTCATCTACAGCCTGCATGATAATGTGTGAATCATATCCTTTGAGATTGTGGAAAAAGATTGGTAACTTATATGTCTTGGGATCTGTTTTTAATAACAAGTTACAATTGTTATGTGCAGCACCTCTGTAACGTCCAGTTATGTGATCATGGTCACGAACTTTATCACCCTGGAGGGGTTGTTCACAAACCCAACACATCTCAGCTGTATCAAATTTCAGTTTGTCTTCTTCTGTCATCACCAAAGGCATCTGACATGTTGTGAGATACTGTACTGCCTGACTATACAGATGTCTCATTTCTGTTAAAAACAGACATGCTGCATTTTCACCCCTGTAGATAACAGGTTCTGTATGCTGTCCATCTGACCTAACAATAATGTATCCAAAAGAACACACCACTTGGTCACTTAGTTTTATAGTCTTTGGTAATGATTCTGGAACAGGACCTTCATACGGAACAACTAGTGATTCAAAATCAGCGAACACTACAAACGGCAGCTTTTGTTGATTCCCATAGTTCTTAAAATACACTTGACTACCAGGATCTGGATACTTAAGTACAGTTTTTATGTCATCAGCTGATCTACAATGTAGGATGTGTTTGTGCGCTACGTTTATGGAGGAGAATCTTTGTAAACATTTTTTACAAACTTCCTGTTTGCCCTTGTGTTTTGTTGTATGCCCATGAATTAGACGTGACATATTTCTGATAATTGTGTAGTGAAAGTTATCACCGGCAGGGCCGATTAGCAACATGTCAACATGCTTATCTTCTGACTGACCATATGTTGGAGCCAGAGGTGATACTCTAATTGGTTGTAACTTGTTCTCAGATTCATTATCCCACACAAACACATTTACAGATATACCAGGATTTAGTTTTTCAAACAAGTCTATGTCCTCTATTTTAACAGGGAACTCAATGCCACTAAAATCGAGTTCATTTACAAATTTGGTGTAGTTAGATACACGTTCAGGTTTTGACTTTATAAAGTGTAGTTTAGCAAGCACACACCACATAAAACAATAGTTGTCATTGTTCTGTATGTTGACGACAGCCTTTTTGTTTGCAACCTCTGTTGGCAGTGGCAACCATGATTTGCCTAGTATAGGATGATACCTTGACTGCTTTAATTGTAGTTCATGTACATGTCCTTCGTGCCAACCAGACCCCTTCATTTTTGCACTGTCAATTGCCTGGAGGAAGTCAGGTAATAGTCTGTCTCTAAACACGTTCTCTAATTCTCTTCTTGTGTTAACTGTGTGTTGTCTTGTTGATATGTACGATACAATCACTTCACCGTCTACTCTAGTAAATTCTATTTTGGCAACAATCTGAATCTTCACACTGCCTGTAAGAAGATTATCTTGTATGACAGAAAAAGAGTTTTCTATTGATTCATAGACATTGTTAGTATTAGATATAGGCAAATCTGTTGTGTGAAACACGTTTCTTAAACTTGATGAGCCTGATGGGCCAGGGCTTTGAGAATTGTCCGTCATTTTTATTTGTCCGTCAAAATAATAAATGAAAAATAGCATGTCTCACATGGAACATAAACACTAAAATAACATGGGACATAATCACTAAAGAAGTCATCCACAGTCAACCACTAAAAGGGAGTTGTCTCCCATAGACTTATATGCTCACCCACAGATTTTAAGAATCATTTTTACCACTCTGACTGGTGTGAGGCTAGTGTGTGTGTGTGTGTGGATGTAATAATAAATCCAAAGAAAAATTAAACAAAAAATAAATAAATAAATAAAAAATATATATCTCTTTTTCTAAAAATAAATCTATGAGAAAAAAAATATATTTTTTAAATTTTTTAATAAAAGGGCTGCTTTGGTGACCTTCCACCTGCTTTCACAGGAATCGATGTAACCCGGGTTAAGCTGTGCTATTAACCCCCTATGGAGGGGGTTAACCCTGGCGGGTAGCGCATTCACCTTTTCCTGTGAAAGCCCTGTAGTGTAGAGAATGTCAACTGGACGCAATCAGGAAACGAACCCCCGGCACAGTGAAGTTAGTTGATCAATACTAACATCACTAAACCCAGCGATCTATCCCCTCGGCCACTTGCAGTCCCAAAGAAACTTAAATTATTTATGTATTTATGTTTGTCTGTTGACTGAAATCCTGAAAAAGCAGTGCTCATGAGAATCTAAGTAAGATAAAATACAAAGAAAGAGGCTCCTGAGAATCTAAGTCTTTTGTAAAAATAATCTCTGGTTTTTACCTCCTCAAAGGGAGGAAGTCATGTGATTCTTGTACAGTAAAATCTTACAATAATATTGCACTGGCGTGAGTTGGTGTACAAACCTTGTGTGTTTTTTTGCGGGTGTTATGTATGGTGTTTTGTGTGTGTGTGTGCGTGTGTTAGCGTGTGTTGGGACGTGTGTGCATGCATGCGTGTGCGTATGTGTGTATATGTGTGTGTGTGTGTGAGAGAGAGAGAGACCACCAGACATGAGTACATTGTACACTTGTACAAAATCACCTCTCATGATGATGTCCCCCAGTTGATCTTTGTCATTATATAGCAATTTAAACGGCTGTATTTTTGACGGGTGTTAGCCTTTCAAAAGCACAGTCTCGTCGCGGCTCGTGTCTGAATTGAAAAGGAATGAAAAGCATCCCCTGCTATTCAATAGCAGTGCGAGGTCTTTAACCGTGACATCAGCTGTTAGATTAGACTCAGGCTTACGGTACAATTATACTGACATGAGTGTCTGTAAGTGTGTGTGTAAGTGAGTGTGTCTGTTTGTTTATGCGTCTGTTTGTTTGTTTGTGCATGCATGTGCGTGACTGGTGCCAAACGTACTGCTTTGCATTCCTTTGGATACATCAGCGAGGCCGAGAGGGGGATCTTGACGACTGGGCACCCCATGATCTCCATACACTTTGCCCAGGCTTGCGCCCTGGAGAGGTCACTCCAGTGACTGACCCAGCAAGCGCATATACTCCATTGTCTTCCGAGACAGGATGCCAAACGAATGTGCGTGCGTGTGTTTGTCTGTGTATCAGTGCGTGTGTGTGTGTGTGTGTGTGACTAGATTGATTTCGGTGCAAACACGTGCAGGTGACTCATTGCTAGTAAACAAGATGACAGCTTTTCTATGTTAAATGTACACAGGTTTAAACAGGGCTTGTAATAGCACACACATCTATATAGACTTTTAAATCGGGCCTCTCTCTGTGTGAGGTGACTATGCCTCATTCATGCTACAGACGGTACCAAGGGTAACAACACATACATTAGTAAGCAGACGACAGGCCCATTCAGCCAAACAAAAGAGCGACGACATTATCGCTTGAATATTATGTCAAAAATAATATTTATAAATCTTGGAGCCTCCATGAGTTCGGCAGAGTATTCGAAACTGAATTGTTAATCTGTCAAAAGCATGTCGCCAAGTTTCAAAACTTACTCATAATGAGGGCCCTGAGAGTACAGCTGACTGAATTGTTGTACAATAGAGTCAAGCCCAGGAGCCCAGGGCCTCTTGAGGATCTGTTGTTTATGTACTCAGTCGGGTGTCTGTATAAAGCAGAGAGTAATGTGTCTATTTTCAGCTTGAAAGCGTAGTTACAGTCTAAACCATGTACACCACCCACCAGTGCATGAACTTGAATAAAAGTTATTATCGTCTCACGCCGGCTGGTGTGTTTCAATGGCTCGCGTCAGGCAATGTTCAGTCGGTTATGCACTTGGAAGAAATATCATACAATCTGTGTGTATGTGTATGTGTTTGCGTGCGTGTCTGTCTGTAGTTATGTGTGTATGTGTGTGTGTGTATGCGTGTGTGTTTATGTGTTGGTATGTGTGTTTATGTGTGTGTTTATGTGTTGGTATGTGTGTTTATGTGTGTGTTTATTCATGTGCTTGCGTGTGTTAGCGTGTGTGTGTGTGTACTCAAGCAAACAGAATCTTAACAGTTAAACGAGCCTCCCATGTGTGTGTGTGCTAGTGCGTGTGTATTCCTACTCAAGCAAACAGAAACCTTAACATGTACCAGTAACTCAATGATAAACAAGCCTCTCAAACCTACTCATAATGAGAAATCAAACACTACAAATAACTGAAAATTTTGTAAAGCGGGGCTCATGTGACTCTATTTACTCAGTACAAGCCTTTATGTTGGTGAAGCCCTATTCAGTCACACCGGGCCGGTGTACAATTTCTAAAGGTCTTTTCAACATGGTCTGTGAATGGGCGCCCTGAAAGCATGTCCTCACCTCATTGAAAGAGGGCTTGTCATTGAGTCTTGTCATGCGTGAACTGAAATGTTATGTGTGGGACAGAGCATGTGAGTTCGGAAATCGACTCTGGCAGTATTGAGAGACAATAGAGAGTAATTTTCTAATTATTTAGGGTGTGTAAAAAGTCATTAGTTTATTATAGAGTGCACTATCAGGATTTTGGTTTGATTTGAGAGAAACGGCAGTGTGTACGTTAAGGACTTTAATTAGTTAATTAATTAAGATCATTAGGTATTAACAGAGACAATAGTTATAGAGAAAGACAATAGGAGACCCGTAAGATAATTAGATCAAAAAGGCCGCATCAGTCATGCTCATCACTTTTTTAAAATCAAAGGGTTGATTGGGTAATAACGGGGGGGGGGGGGGGCGTAATGAGGTCAAAATTTTGATATTAAAAATGACGTAATTTAATGACCGATGCCACCTTATTGAATTCATTGTCTTTCGGGTCTCCTATTTTCTCTCTCTGGGTATGTCAGACACTAGCTGTCCATTGGATTTTATTTCTTTATTCTTTATGTAAAGGCCATCAGTTTTCTTCCGTTCCCTGGGTTATAGACAAGTTTGACTGTATTGGAAATCGTTTACATGCGTATTAGTTTGATTTTTTATTATTCAATCTTACAGTATGAATCGACGTGTTTTCAGTTTGGTCGCATTACTGTCGCAAGTAACAGTCGGGACCACCACACTTGTCAGCAGCACATTATTGGGTCAACTGAGCTCGTTTCCTGGCATGGTACTCACGACACAATATTTCTAGTTCGATGTTAATCCGTTTTCATCGACCTTTACAGCCCGAAACTGTAATAACTATTACGACATGACTTAATGCTTCCGGCGGTCTGTCATTGTAGAAGCCGTAATAGTTTGTCTCATTTTTTGTGTCTGTTCAGTAACAATTAATGCGGCTAAACATGTAAGTTTCTTCTTTTGAAATGGGGCTGGTCGGAGCGCATTCCGGAGAATGCACACGAGGCACTGGGCGTGCAGGCCCCGAATTCTGACAAAGAAACAAGATAAAAATGACGTCACGTGTAGCTACGCAAACCTTGCTAGAGAACGTCTTTTTTGGCACCAAGCGCCATATGTGTGTGTGTGTGTGTGTGTGTGTGTGTGTGTGTGTGTGTGTGTGTGTGTGTGTGTGTGTGTGTGTGTGTGTGTGTTACAGCGACTAGAGCCCACCCGCGTTTGAGGACGGACAAGCTTAAAATTGTATGATATTGTCCCTAAAAGAATAATCTCGAGGTACGTTATTTTCTTTTTATTTTTTATTTTGTATTAAGATGGTCATTGGCGAGAAAATGGCCGTTTCACAAAAACGGTTGATCTACACTGGAGTCCGTAATTTTTCTTAGTTTTACTAGATAGTTTGAATATAGCTAGATAAAATGGAGATACTGAATGAGTTTGTTAACCAGCATTGTACCTCAAGAACGTTTTGAGCGATAATTAAATATTTTTTGAAAAATATATTTTCACGTTTTTGGGATTAATTTCACGAATTATTTGGGATTAATCTAAAGCAATTCAATCCATTTTACGAGAAAAAAAAAATCTTCTCATTAATAATCGCATGATTTTTCATATACGGTGTTTACATAAGCCTACACTTTGTCTCGGCTGTTGGGTATGATTAGGTCAATTGTGTAAAAATCAGACAATTTTCTGCACGACTTTTTCGGAGTCATTCGTAAAACAGCTAACATAACTTTAATTTTTCTTTGACAAAAAAAAAAATCTTCTCATTAATGGCATGATTTTTCATAAAAAGTGTTTGCATAAGTCTGCTGTTTGTCCCGGCTCTGGGGTAGGATTAGGTCAAATTGTGACCTCTAAGCCCGAGGTGTGAAAATCAGCAAGAAAATTGCAAAGTTTGATCCTCTAATACGTCAAATGTTAGTAGAGATGAGTGACGTATAACATCGAGTCGTCACTATGAACACGGCATCGTGGGACTATAATGCCATGATGTGAAGCTTGGAGTGACGTCAATTCGCTGCTCGTGCTATTCTTCTTCACAATAGATACGCTACGCCAGACCACAGAGCTCACGAATGGCGGGAATCGCCGTGTGTCTGTCTTTATTTCTGTGTGCCAGTGTGTGTGGATCAAAGGGTTGGTTAGAGTAGAAGGAGATGGATCCCTGTCGCTACACGAGCCCACAGTCCATACTAATGACGGGAAGCGCCGTGTATCCGTCTTTACTTGTGTACGCCGACGTGTGTGTTGATCAGAGGTTGGATTAGAGAGGAGGGAAATGGATCAGCATAATGAGCCTAACGTGAATATGAACAACTCTAAATGTTCATAAAAGATAAACGCATGTGAGCTCTAAACAATACGGTAGACTTTGGGATGAAATCCTCATCTTGTTTATCTTTAGATACGATTGAAAGATGAGGAGGAGGGTGAATCTGAAGTGCGCGGGTACCGAGGATAAGACATATCATTTGCCCGAGGCAGAGAACGTCGCATGGGTTGAAGCAACCGAAGTAAAGCGCTCCAATCTTAAATATGAAAAAAAGAGAGGTGCTGGCCATGAAGATACAATGTGGATACTTGCACTGTCAAAGCAAAAACGTACAATATGCTCATAGTGCGATATTAACAAACTCCTTAAGCCCACTGGTACAGAAATACTTCTCAGTATGTACGTAATATCGAAATGTATTTCATATAAACATACGCTCACTGGCGCCCTGGCGAGCACAACAGACTGGGAACCCGAGTCTTAAATTGACATGCCGTTGCCTTGATTACCACTTACATCTACATTTAATACAAGTTTCTAAACTCGGATTGCCTTGTCGTGTATTTTTGTTTGACTGTCAGTTATTTTCTCTTTGTTTATGTCGAATGTAGCCTTTACTTTTGCTTTTCTTTTTTAATGAAAAATATCGTTTTCTGGTTGTTGTTTTTTTTTAGTACATTGTCATGAATAACGTTGAAGACGAAGAAGATGGAAATTCATAAAAAATAAGGACTTTTGGAAAATTTTTAATGCGTTACATTGTGACAACTTCATTTGGTCAGTATGTGGTTCCATGGTTGGTGCTGAAGCTGTACATTCTACTTCCACTGCTTTCTTTAATTGTGTACTTCATCTACCAACTCCAATAACCTTGTCATTGTCAATAATATTGCATTTTGCAATTATCTTTATGCACGGGGCACTACAGCAGACCCTTACTTCGAACGGCCAAAGTGCGAAAACGGTACAACGGACTGATTTTTCTGTGATGGTATACCATTGTAAGGATATCTAGCCTTCTTAAACGCAGGAGCTGAACAATCATATATATATATATATATATATATATATATATATATATATATATATATATATATATATATATATATATATATATATATATATATATATATATATATATATATATATATATATATATATATATATATATATATATATGCATTTTGATTTTCGAATTGATTTCAACATTTTGGGTACCAGTTCTGGAGAACAACTCACGTACAATTTTAGTAAAGCTCCTGCACCAGCCCACAGAATGTACTGCTCAAAGCGTTGTGTCTCCATCTGTGTTTGTGTTTGCCAGTGTGTTTGGATCAGAGGGCAGGATGGGTTAGGGCTGAGAGAGATGGCTCAGAAGATAAGAAGGAAAAGGAGAGATAGAACAATAGAGATCCATAAGACAATGAATTCAATAATGGCGCATCGGTCATTAAATTACGTCATTTTTAATAATAAAATTTTTGACCCCCATTACGCCCCCCCCCCCCCCCGCCCCCGTTATTACCGAATCAACCCTTTGATTTTTAAAAACTGACGACCATGACCGATGCGGCCTTATTGATCTGATTATCTTACGGATCTCTATTGTTCTATCTCTATAACTATTGTCTCTGTCAACACATAATCATTTACCTGACCAAGTAATGACAAGTGGAACATTATACTTACTAACAAGTTACAACTAACTTTTAGGAACCTGCAGAGGTAACCTTAAAGTTAGTTGCCATAAGAACTTATTAATTACTTATCGTAAGAACTTATTAATTACTTACTGTAAGTTCTTATAAGTTCTTACAACAACTTGACTTAAGTCCCATGATACTGAGACAGATTTGTCAAGATACAAGGACAATAAAAAACTTTTTTTTTCTCAGTAGTACTCTGGGGGTGGTGCAGATGGGGCTAAATAATCAGGCACAAGTGGTGTAAATGACGTGTCATCTCTCTGCGAAGCATATGACAAAAATATTGATTGATTACCAAATCTGATTTTTATTTGCTTAACACGGCTGTGCAGAACGCTGGATTTTCCACTCTTTAGTTTAGCCAGCAACATGCTTGATGCAGCCACTCCCGCAGCGAGCAGGCTTAAAGTAGGTCACAGTATGATAGCTATTCCTTCTCTAATCTCTGTAACGGACTGCTGATGTGTGGTGGCTATGCCTGTGTTTAATGTTCTCTATCTCCTCTTCAAAGATTTTCTACATAGAACCGTTTGACACACTTGTGAACTGTTGTGTGCTGGTTCCTGTGTTGGTGGTATTATTCCAGTTACGTTTTTGTTAAGAGTGCAATCCGAGGATAAAGACAGGTACCGTGTTTGTGTGTGACTGAACATGGCTGGTAAGTTATCTGAGCCCCACAGTACCGAGTTGGTTTGAACATTCATTCTCTGTTCTGGAATTCTGTTGTGTATTGTGTAATCCCTGTACTTTATGCTCTGCTCATAGCCTCCAATATAGATGTGATACTGTTTAGTAGTATCATGTACTAACTGTTGTCTGCTCATCCATATTATCCTGGTTCCTTTGTTCCAAATGCCTAAGGACTAGACAGAACAGTTATGGCGGGAACAAAACATGTTCGGCATCCTGTCTCAGAAGACAATGGAGTATGGAGTATGCGCTTGCTGGGTCAGTCACTGGAGTGACCTCTCCAGTGCGCAAGCCTGGGCGAAGTGTATGGAGATCCTGGGATGCCCAGTCGTCAAGATCCCCCTCTCGGCCTCGCTGATGTATCCAAAGGAATGCAAAGACAGAACAGTTATGGCGGGAACAAAACATACACAAGAAACATTTGCACACACACAGGAGCCTTTCATTTTAAAAGGTTAAATTCTCTATGTAGAGTATGCAGAGTTGCCAACCACTACGGAATTTCCGTAGTTTACTACGGAAGTAGATGTGTTACTACGGAGCTACGGAAGTAGTAAAAATACTACGGAAAAGCAAAATCATAGTTTAAAAAAAAATAATTTAAGGTTCGTTGAGCACCTGTGGCTACAGTGTAGGCTGCCGGCCGAGTCAAGGTCACCCAACTAAGTTACTGATCACAACTTCCAGTGCGTGTTAGGCTTTGAACCAATCATTGTGAAGCCAGTTGGAATGCACTAAACAAACTCATCGGCCTGTGATTGGCCGTGACAGGTTTCCGATAGGTCGTATATGCCGTATTCTTTTTTCCAAATAATATGAATTTTTCTCTGCATCTATCTATCTTTTTCCTATTTACGTCCCGCTGCATCATAAATATCGTTGTTAACATAATCCAAGTGTTTATTTTAGTTTAAAGCTGTGGGTGAAGTTGTACAATAAAAGATATTCTAATCTGACAAAAAATGCAATTATTTTGTTAAATTGGTACATAAAATAATAATTTATATGATTTCCTAATTTATCATTAATAGTAGTTGCCTTTTAAATCTAGAAATAAAGTAAATGTTGGAGTTAGTCAAATTAAAACAATAACAAGGGGAGTAAGCACACTAGAACAATTTGCTTGATTACGTCCCTTTATTTAAACCAACCTGTCGGTGCCTGCTTTCCCTTGGTTGGACCTAAGTGCAATGATCAGAAAATTTTGCAATGTGCAAGTTTGTAAAAAAATTTTAAAAATTAAGTGGAGGAGGGGGGGGGGGACGCCCAACCATTATTTAACCCATTACAGAGATGTGCAAACTATATGTGTCCTGGTCAGTGATGTGTGTGTGTGTCATTTTTATTTTTGCGCTCGTGCTAATATAAAAGGCACAATATTAAAAATGTGCAGAAATAATAGGTAACAATAGTAATAGTATTACTGAAATTTTAATAGTATTGCTGAAATTTTAAATGGCTAATACTGAAACTTCAAATTGTGGGTAGGCATGCCTGATGGAGGATTAAACGATGTGACCCAGCACGTCAATGGAAGTCGCCACAAAAGCCGAAGCCATTGTGATCCAGAAAAATTTGTGCCATCTCAGTCTCTTCCCGTTTTTTTTCAAAGAAACAGACTTATTATATCTGTCATCCGGACTGAAAGGCTGTTTACCACTTTTGTAGCGGAACACAATCTACCTGCATCCGTAGCGGACCATTTCAACAACTTGTGCAAAAAAATGTTTCCGGATACCAGCATGCAGGGTGTGCCCTGCTATGAAACGAAACTGTCAGATATAGTGTTGAAGAAATGTAAGGCAGCAACGAGGACTGCCCTGTCTAAGTGATCCCCAGATTGAAGCTTGTGCTTGTCCAGCATTGCAAGTATGTCATGAAGCTGCTGTGCTTATAAAGTCTTTTCCAAGTATGGCACTTTGTCAGTGTTTTTTAATGTCATTAAATGTCATATGTATTCTGCCTGCCTTTGTTTGTGTTTGTGTATAGTTACATTAGTAATGCATCGCAGCGACGCACATTGACTACTGAAATTGACGCGCATTGACTACTGAAATTGTCATGAAACTACTGAAATTCTACATTTTGACTACTGAAAAAAAAATTTGGGGTTGGCAACTCTGAGTATGTGGAGGAAGGTCAAAACGAACACTTGATCAAAATCCAATAAAACTGTGTGAAATCTATGTAGCTGAACTTCAGGAAATACATGGAATCACTGTAGATGAAACTAGTGGACTGTGTTACTCAAATCCGTTTTGTGTATAATGTTACCAAAGCCTAATGAAACTGAAAAGAAAATCATCAATTCAATTACAAAAACTGTATTCATCCCTGTAAGGGAAATTCTAAAAACTTTTCATATAAAGGAACCACCAGTGTGATATGCTTAAGACCCGTTACTTGTGTTCGTGTCGATATAAGGCCCAGTGTGGTGTGCTTCAGACCTAGTTATTTGTGTTAGTGTTAATATAAAGGAACCAGTGTGATGTGCTTAAGACCTGTTGTGTTAGTGGTTATGAATTTACTGTCGTGTAAACCCAAGTGTACTGCATAAACACTGCTGGGATCAGCATGCTTGTGTTGATCGTCTTGATGGACCTAACGGATTACCAGCTTACCAGCTTCTCAGCAGTGGAGTACTTTCTGACGCTAGTGTTGCTCTAGCAGGAAAGAAACAAGAATTCAAGTAAGTGATAACAGTAGAGGCTAGAATGCTGCGTAGATACATCAAATTTTTATCCCACAGAAAACTTAGATGCACAACAGATTGAGCTTGAAAGTTAGTGTTTTTTGTGTCAGTGCATGTTTATTGTATTGCAAATATGAAATGTAACTGCTCTTGCAGGTGTGCTGGAAGTAAGCAGCATGGGCATGTTTAGTATGAAAAGAAAGCAAATTTTATCAGCTACAAATCTACACTCATGTTATAATGATATTCTTGCAAAAAAAAAAGCATTTTGTGAATGTTCAGTTACTAACACTTTTCAGCGTTTCGGCTGCCGAGCGCCAGTATGCTGCTGTCGGCACGTACACATAGCGTAGGGTAATGAAAGAGCACTCCTTTCTAGGACCATGAACAGCTCTGTCACTCTGCCTGAAGAGGCGCGCGCTAACGACTAATTGCCCCCACGCCCGGCCTTGCCACAGATGGCTTATCTTGCACTCAGTGGCCCCCGGCCGCTCCTAACTAAAAGTGTGGTTCTGCACAGCCGTGTTAAAAGACTGTGTAGTTTTTCTGTGGTTTCCTGAACACCAATCTGTTTTCCCATCTCTAAAAAACTAGCCTTTAATTCTTCAACATTCACGGGAGATTGACTACGCATCTTATTCTGAATTTCAGACTTCTGTTTCTTATAATTGTTCAAATCATCCTGGACTCTCTTAAATTCATCGTCATCAATAAAATTATCATTTAATGCCTTACTGATAATAAGTTTCATACTGCTCAGCTTTGCACCAGCCAGCGTACTCAATGCTTCATGTTTCTGTAATTTTGTGTGAAACCTCTTGTTTAAGGCTTCCAAACCAAAGCAAGCCAGGCATGTAGCAATGCTAACACCCTCAATTGCAATTCCAATTAAACTTCCAATTCCTGTGGCAAACAGAACAATACCCTTTACAGAACATCCAGCTGAAACTGCACCAACAGCCATTGAAGTATTTTGTACAGAATTAAATACTGTCTGATACCTCCTTTTACACCTAGTGTACCTTGCCTCTTCACTTTCCAAATATTTAATTGCTTCTGTAATATTATTTAATCTGAATGCGTCTGCCTGTAATGTTTTATCTGATGCAATTGGCATATGCGGATCAAGCACAAATGACGACACAGTCTCAGTCGTCTGTAGCTGTGGATAGAAGTTTACCATTTTTTTAATTGTCAAATATTTTTTTATTTAATCAGTGATTACATTTTGTAACTCGTCAAAAGTATACAATTTGCTGGCATAATAAAATGAAACAAGATCAATGTGTTCAAGGTTTATGTAACTTAGACGAACAAAAGTTGTTTTGTCGACTACCACCTTAACAGCGGGAATACTGCTTGAAACCTCTATATCAACCCCTTTTTTTAATAGCAATAAAGACCTTTGATGATTCTTGCACAGAGTCATCCCACATAAGCTTTATTCCCTGTGCTATATCTGCTTCTTTCGCAGAAGTTACAGATCTCAAAATAATTTCAAATACTATTGTCACTTCTTTTGCCATGGCAAAGTTTGCTGGTGAAAACACAACAGAAGTATCAGATCTGCCCCTTCTATTTGTAAGAAGATACCGTCTTTTTTCATACTCCTGTACTTTCAGTTTATCTCTGCTATTGTTGTCTGGGGCAAAACTTGGAACAAGGCTTACAATCAGCGGCCCAGAGTTAACAACTTTCCTAAACACTAAGGCACCTTCATCATCAGTATATACATATTAAGGACTAATAAATTCAAACTTTATGTCCCAGTCAATTGATGGTGGCGGTGCAGGCACAAGCGAAATTACCCACTTATTTCCCACATGTATTAAGTTGTAGGGCACATTATTTACAAGAGTAGGCGCAACTGGTACAGTTACATCACGCAGCTGACCAAGTTTAGGAATCTGTCTTTCACCGTCTTTCATGTCAACAATTACTTTTCGCTTGTACATGCCAGTTGAATCAAGTTCAAAACCATATATTTCTCCTACTTCTCCCTCCTTTTCAAAATCCTGAACATCAGCCAAATCTTTCAACTCTGTTACCGGACATGCAACTGGTATGATTTTCGGCTTTGGACCACCACTCATTTTTATAAACAAAAATAAAATTATTTAACTTCTAACACTACACTAAAATCATGCATTACAACTGGTTTGTCATCTTGATTAGTTACAGATATACATAGTGACTCAAAGAAACTAGAACCTAATTTCTTAAACTGCGCAGGAAATCTAACAACCACACGTTCGCAATATTGTGCAGTTCCAGCTGGCACACATCTCAACAAAGTCGAAGGGTTTCCATTGTGTACATTCTCAGTTGTGTTTAGTTCTTTCAAATACACATTAAATACTGTGTGTACTGCCAAATAAACAGGACATCTGCCAGTTATTTTTTGTTTTTTGGGTGCAAATAGTTTTAAATCTGTCAGTTTCCAATCTTCATCATCTGGAAATTTTATAAATGTGCAATAAAAACCAAGTAAAGTTACAAGAGCATTTGATAAAGAAAAATGACTATCTTTTGGAAATTCTAATGTAACAAGTAGGTTAGCTGGATTTAAAGTTGCTTTAATTTTAAATTTACTTTGAAACCATTCAGCTATAGTACAAAAGTCATAATACCTAGCTGGTAAAGTTTCAGTCATGTCATAAAAAATTACTTTATAACTTGTGTCATCTGTTACATTAAACCATTTTACTGTGTAGAACATTTCATGGATAGCTACAGCCTTGCTACCATCTCGATTATCAATCCCATTAGTTAACCACACTGGTTTGCTTGTGTCAAGATTTGTTAAGGTAATAAACATTTTTATTATCTCATAAAAAAGAAGGATGGAATTTAAATCACCAACCATTACCACTACACATGCATTTCAATTTAATATAGATGCCAAATACAATGTTGCACCTACTTATGAACAGAAAATAATTCAACTAAATCAGCTCGATATAGCTGTAAATGAACAAGATCTATTTCAAGTGAAAGTACCGAATCCATTTGATCATTACCTAAACCCTCCAATTACAGACGATGCTACTGCAAGAAAGTGGACATCTAGTCCATTACAGATGTTTCAAAACCAACTTAACTTTGCCATACTATTTTCAACTACAGGCTGTGGTGTTTCATTTACAGACCACTTAAATCACTCAAACAAACTCATTAGGTCTGTCTACCGTTTCCACACATATTACCAGCTTAGACGTATTCTGTCAGAACTTCATACACCACTGCCCACTGAATCCAGTTTCAACAGGTATAACAACCCCATGGATATGAAAGCATTTGAACGCATCTGTAATGAATTTAACATCAGTCCCCGGTATGACTTTACACAAAAACTTGATGATCACAATGGCATGGGTACATTGTATTACGCTATGAGCCACAGACAATACCCACAAGATTATTACCCTGGTTACACTTCATTCTCATTAAAATAACAAGTATGGTTAGGCTCAATAGAACAGAAACAGTCTAATGCCTGGACCGCATTTATTTTAGACAAAAGTGATGGGTTTACTCAAGCGGGAGTAGAGCGTGTTAATGAGTCTATCAGAACATATGTCTGGTGTTTACTAGGAGCACAATCATTAACAAAATCAAACATTTTAAATGGGAGTGGGAAATTTGAAGCACAAAAACAGTTTCTTGCTAATCTAGAAGATTTAATAAACTCAGTTGTTGATCTCCCATCAAAGATACAGCGCTACCAAGACGTTCTGAGATATGCGAGATCAAAAGTTGACTTTGTAGTAGGCATCGGGTTATACATGTTGCCATCTGATCTTCAACTCCAAATGGGGACAATAACAAATTATAATAACGAAATCATTGTTGCAGGTGTTGGTCAAAAATTAGGACTCAATCAATCTGTAAACTTGGGGGCCACAACCACACATGTACAGTCATTAAAATTATTACAGACACCTCCGGTAACACCCCCGGTCCCAACACCGGCACCCATACAACCAGTACAGTCAGCCCCGGATCCAACACTATCCCCTGACACACATGAGTCAGAGAGAACTGCATTGGTAATAGGCCTAACGGGATTAGGGGTTTTACTTCTTTATCTGTTTCATTAAATAACCCACCATCAACCCTCCTACTGTAACCAAAAATACCCACACATGTTCTGCCATAAACCCTACTACCTTTGCTGCTGTAGTAATAAGCCAACTGACAACAGTGTCTATTATACCTGGCAACGCATCCATTGCTTTCACGGCCAATTTCTTAAGCAAGTCTGATATGTGAGACAGTTGTTTCTTTACCCATGACTGTAAATCTTTTGGGTCTGTCGGAGCCGGTGGACCTGGCGGACCAGGTGCTGGACTTCCACCAACCCCAGGTCCCCCAAAGACAGCCAACACAACAGTACTGATAATAAACCCAAGAGCAGTAATTAAACTTGCAATTGTAATACCCTGCTCTCTGAAAAGTGTTTTCAGTCTCTCAGCCAAAGTTGTGTCTTCGTGAAGCATTTTCTGAATAGTTTCTCTAATCCTGTTGACCTGTGTTTTCAGTTTTTGTCTTCCAATACTAATTGTTTCTAACCTTCCTGATCTTTCTATCTGCAAATCATTTAATCTGTGTTGTATTCTTTCTTTCATTTCTGTGTCAAGATTCCCATTGTCTGCTGTAGCCAGTTTCTCTTTTTCACGTTCAATGTGTTTATCAAGCTCACCCAGTTTGGCTACATTATTTACCATCTCACCTCTTATCGTCTGCAGTGATTTATCCAAGCCTATAATCTCCCGCATTGACAAAGGTGGATCATCTATTGTTTTCATAGCATCATTTATTTGTCCTTCAGTAAATGAGGTTTCTTGTATTACTGTGTTTGCTATTTTTGGCAGGCTTGTTACTGCTGCCATTTCAATTTGTTGTGCTGTTGGTAACCTTGTTTGTGTGTCGTGAAGGGTACTAACCAGTCTAGGCACAAGTGGTGGCGCGGGAGACCCTCCAATACCAAGGTACCTTGCCAACCCAGAGTTACCACCAACTTCACCTTTAATTGTACTTAAAGCTCTAAACTTCGAAGGATTATTTTTATGTGTGAGATACACTTTCCCTCTGTCCGTATTTACCAATAAGTGTCTTTTATCATATTCAAACTGATTAGGATCTATTACATCTCAGCGCGCACCAACACTGTCATAAAATGAGTTTACTTTGTCTTTTAACAGTTCATGATACATACTAGAAGTAGTTACCATTCCAGTCATATCTGTGATACTGGTATCTGAGGCATCCATGACATCCATTTCAAAATCACCATGATTAAATCCTCCTGCTGCCATTGTTTTATTAATTTAATATTTTTTATTGTGCATAATAAAAATGACACAGTCTTACAGATCAAAGTTAGACCTATACAGAAAACTATGTGAGCCTCTTGGTGTTAAGGGCATTAGACAATCAATTGTCATTACAAACAATCCAAGTACCATAGACCAGAACCAAACACTTACAGTCAAGTTTCCAAACTTAGGTCCCAGTGACATTATCGTTCCTGGCACTGCATGACTTGCATTTAATATTGAACTATCATCAGACGCAGACGTAAACAGAACACTAGTTAGCAATCTTGGCAGAGCAATTATAAGAACTATTAAAGTAAAACTTGAAGGACAGGAAGTGTTTAGTCTTGACGATTCCGATGTGTTCTACTGTTACAAAGATCTTTGGCTTACACGAGAAGAACGAGAGGATCGTATTTATCAAGGCATACAGACAAATAACATTGGTAAACTTTGAATCGACGCTGGAGACAAATCAACCACAGCAGCCAAGGATGTTATAATGGCAGAAACATATGGAACCAGGTTTTACATTCCACTTGAGTTTGAAATCCTGACAGCACATTTGCCTATTACCAAGGAGCACTGAATGACCGTCTGAGTTTTGAACTAACTTTCAATGACTACTCCAAAATTATAAAATCATCTGATCTCAATGCAACATATAAGATTTCTAACATTTCTTTGGAATACGAAATTGTTACACATACTGATCTAGCCAGACTCATTCAAAATCAGTACCAGACAAAACTTCCAATTTATTATGACCGTGTGATTAGACACAGTTTAATGCATAAAGACAAGAGCGACCCAATGTGGAATATAAACTTGAACACACCTGCAAGGTTGCTGAAAGGTATTCTTATGTTGTTTGTTGAACCAGCGGCTCCATACAAAAGGGATTCAGAAAAATTCTACAATCCAAAGATTACACATTTGTCTTGTACAATCGAAGGCCGTCCTAATCAAGTGTACGCTTCAGGTTTGTTACCTTATCAACACTACGATGAGATTACAAAGTATTTTGCGGGTGGAAGGATTAGAGATAAACCTGCAAACATTGCGTGTAAAGATTTACATCTGTATGACGTTAGGATTGGTCAATACCTTACAAATAAGTATGCTCTTTGGTTAGACCTTCATAGTACAGATGATGACTACCTTCATGGGTCAGGTCGAACTGTTGAGAACGGCAGTGATGGGATTACAATCCAGATACAAAAAAAAGGTTGAAACCGCTGCAGCAATAAATATATATTTGTATCTGATTTATGACACACAACTGAACATACAAGAGTGCAGACTAAGTGGACACATATATTAAAATTATATTGTGTATTAAAATGAACTTGATGACACTCGACCCACACTGTGGTTTGTTTTGTGGTGCCACCGGGTGTGGTAAAACTGAATTTGTACTTAATCTATTACAAACAAGATATATCCATCATTTTGAAAACATTGTAATATTCTGTCCTACAATCAAACACAACAAAGCTTATCACAACCATTTATTCATTTGGACTGACAGCAACATCTGCTTAGTTGACCCTGAGAAAAAACTGAATGCCTACCTGCAATATTTTTACAAGCAATTTGAAGGACAGCCAACGTTGTTTATAGTTGATGACTGCTCAGCAGAGAAAGACATTGCCAAAAAAAGAAACACTTTAGCAGAACTTGCTTTCAGTGGCAGACACGCAAATGTAAGTGTATGGATTCTCACTCAAAAATATAATGCTGTACTGAAAGATTTTCGAGAACAGTTAAAGTTTATCTGTTTGTTTTACTATAAGGATCGTGACAGCTTTGAAGACTGCCTCAGAGAAAACGATGTTATTCCAAATAAGCAGGAACGGTACGATGTAAAAAATAAACTGAAATCAACTAAGCATCTAAAGCTTATTTTAAAGACAGATCAGCCCACAGGGTATGGGTTAGTAAATTAATTTATACATTTGTTTGCCCAATAAAAATGACAGACGGACAAACCCAAGTGTTTGATGTTACAGAATGCTTCAAAGATGTTAAGTGTTTTTATGACTTAAAAACACGTGTGTTTGAACCCAGCTTTAAACTCTCAACACCGACAATAAAGATATACATGGCATATAATGTTACTTTGGAATATTCAAATGGATCACCTCGTTATGATTATGAGACTGTTGATGTTAAGACAAATGCTTTAAAAGTTTATAATGCTAACAGCGGCCATTTGCTTTGGTTTGAGGCACTGTGTAAAGACATATTTGATCAACTAAGAAAACTACATTATTATATTGAAAGTGTTACATTCAATAAAGTGATTTTACACCTGCAGGACAAGACTTCAAGATAAACACCAGGAAAGTGGTTGACTTGTTTATCATAGCTACAGTTAATACAGTATTCCATAAGGTGTGCCAGCGGTAATTTATTTTTCATTTATTATTTTGTCAGACAAATAAAAATGACGGACAATGCTCAAAGCTCATCAGGCTCGTCAAGTCAATCAGGTTTAAGAAACGTGTTTCACACAACAGACTTGCCTATATCTAATACTAACAATGTCTATGAATCAATAGAAAACTATTTTTCTGTCATACAAAATAATCTTCTTACAGGTAGTGTAAAGATTCAGATTGTTGCGAAAATAGAATTTACTAGAGTAGACGGTGAAGTGATTGTATCGTATATATCAACAAGACAACACACAGTTAACACAAGAAGAGAATTAGAGAACGTGTTTAGAGACAGACTATTAACTGACTTCCTCAAAGCAATTGACAGTGCAAAAATGAAAGGGTCTGGTTGGCACGAAGGACATGTACATGAACTACAACTAAAGCAGTCAAGGTATCATCCTATATTAGGTAAGTTGTGTTGTACAACAAACCAAGGGAATTACTCAGCGCTGGACAACAGTTAGATATTAGGTAAATCATGGATACCACTGCCAACAGAGGTTGTAAACAAAAAGGCTGTCGTTATCATACAGAACAATGACAACTATTGTTTCATGTGGTGTGTGCTTGCTAAACTACACTTTATAAAATTGAAACCTGAACGTGTATCTAACTACACCAAATTTGTAAATGAACTCAACTTCAGTGGCATTGATTTCCCTGTTAAAATAGAAGACATAGACTTGTTTGAAAAACTAAATCCTGGTATATCTGTAAATGTGTTTGTGTGGGATAATGAGTCTGTTGACAAGTTACAACCCATTAGAATATCACCACTTGCTCCAACCTATGGACAGCCAGAAGATAAACATGTTGACATGTTATTAATTGGTGATGAAAATAACTTCCACTACACAATTATCAGAAATATGTCACGACTAATTCATGGGCATACAACAAAACACAATGGTGAACAGGAAGTGTGTAAAAGATGTTTACAAAGATTCTCTTCTATTGCAGTAGCACACAAACATGTCCTACACTGTAGGTCAGCTGATGACATACAAACTGTACTTAAGTATCCAGATCCTGGTAGTCAAGTATATTGTAAGAACTATGGGAATCAGCAAAAGCTGCCGTTTGTAGTGTATGCTGATTTTGAATCACTGGTAGTGCCATATGAAGGTCCTGTTCCAGAATCATTACCAAAGACTATAAAACTAAGTGACCAAGTGGTGTGTTCTTTTGGATACATTATTGTTAGGTCAGACGGTTTGCATTCAGAACCTGTTATCTACAGAGGTGAAAATGCAGCAGCTGAGTTTTTAACAGAAATGAGACATCTGTATAGTCAGGTAGTACATTATCTCACAACATGTCAGATGCCTTTGGTGATGACAGAAGAAGACAAACTGAAATTTAATACAGCTGAGACGTGTTGTATTTGTGAACAATCTTTAGGAGGTGATAAAGTTCATGACCATGATCACATAACTGGACGGTACAGAGGTGCTGCACATAACAATTGTAACTTGTTATTAAAAACAGATCCAAAGACATATAAACTGCCTATCTTTTTCCACAATCTCAAAGGGTATGATTCGCATATTATCATGCAGGCTGTAGACGAGTCTTACAAAAACATTAGTTGTATAGCGCACACAACTGAAAAGTACTTGACCTTTCGGTTAGACAAATTAGCATTTTATGACTCGATGCAACATTTGCCCTCAGCACTTGCTAGTTTGGCAGAAGGACTGACTGAGTATCCAATAACAAGTAAATATTTTGAGCCAGACTTAATTAAGAAAGGTGTTTATCCATACGAGTACATTGATCACTGGGTTGTGTTTGAAGAAAGGAGACTGCCACCAAAAGAGAAATTTTATTCTACCCTTAATGGTAAAGGTATTTCTGACTCTGAATATCAACACGCTCTCGATGCATGGGGTAAATTAGGGTGTCGAACGATTGGTGACTACCACGATCAGTACTTGAAAGCAGACGTTTGTTTGCTAGCAGACGTATTTGAAAGTTACCGTGAAAAGGGTTTGTTACACTACAGTCTTGACCCAGCCTGTTACATAACTAGTCCTGGCATGACATGGGATGCATTTTTGAAATCCAGTAAGATATTTATAGACCTGTTGTCTGATCGTATGATGGGTGAAATGGTGGAACGCGGATTGAGGGGTGGAATTAGTATAGCAGCAAACAACTATGCCAGAGCCAACAACAAATATCTGGACGACCCGGACCTTGACTTTGACCCCTCAAGGTCAAGGTCATTCACTACCTACGTGGACGCTAACAATTTGTATGGATACGCGATGTGTGAGTTATTGCCCTTGAAAAACTTTTGTCTGTATGATTTGTCACAGTATGACATAACAGGGTTAACAAACAATATTATGAATCTTGACCGGAATGACGCAAAGGGTTTGATCTTTGAAGTAGACCTGGAGTACCCACACCACCTACATGATTACCACAATGATTATCCATTAGCAGTTGAGAAAATGAGTATGACGGGGAAAAAAGAGGACACTAAACTTGTACCAAATCTAAATGACAAATTCAATTACGTGTGTCACTATCGCTTGTTACAGTTTTACATCAGACATGGGTTAGTACTAAAGAAAGTTCATAGAGGTATTCAATTTGAACAGAGTGCTTTTATGAAAGATTACATAATGAAGAACACAACATGAGAGACGGCAACACTGCATTTGACAAAGACTTCTTTAAGCTTATGAACAATTTCTGTTTTGGCAAGACAATGGAAAATCCTCATCACCACAAAGATGTGAGACTAGTAACAACTGAATCGGGTGCAATTAAACTTACAGGTAAGCCACAGTACACAGGGTACAAAAAGTTTCATTCATCATTGTATGCTGTGTCACTCAAAAAAAAGATTGTTAAACTGGACAAGCCAGTATTCATTGGTATGGCAATTCTTGAATTGTCAAAACTGTTGATGCTAGAATTTTATTATGATTACTTCAAACCAAAATATCCTGAGTGTCGACTGCTATACACTGACACTGACTCTATGATCATTGATGTGCCTACTGAAGACTTTTATGAAGACATGAAAACAGAGTTACACATGTACGACATGTCTGACTACCCTAAAGACCACCCGCTGTTTAGCACACAAAACAAGAAAGTACCTGGAAAGTTTAAGGTGAACTGAATGGTGTGCCAATAGTTGAGTATGTTGGACTGAGATCAAAAATGTATTCTATACTGCACCAAAAAGGTATCAGTCGAAAGCCAAAGGAATAAAAAAAAACAATGATTAAAAATAAAGACATTCGTCATGAACATTATAAGCAAGTGTTAGATGGGGCATTAATGCCTGATTATCCAAACAAGTCACTGAGATCAAACAAACATAATCTTGAATTGATCCAAACACATAAGAAGTCACTTGCAGTTGGGGACACAAAACGTGTGTTTCACACTAAAGAAAAAGCTTATGCGCCTGGACATTACAGGCTCAAGTTATCTGAAGAAATAGCCAATGAACTGGTTGATGAATTAATCGATGAGTTAGTTACTGAAATGAGTAACGGTGTCTGGGGGAATAATCTGTAATTCTTCTCTGACAAATGCCCTCTGCAGTGCAGGCTCGTACAGATAATATATTGTTGCGTCAGGACCGGGGACTATTTTTTTTATATTATGTACAGACGTTGACCAGATGGGGTCGGTTGCCCTGCGCTTCACGTCGTTCTCGGCCTCACCTGGTTGATATAAATATCTTACCTGTTTAGTAAATAAACTTGTGTCTGGCACTAGCAGTGGACCTGTTTTTGGTTCTGTAATTGTTTTCAATTTAATAGCATCAACAGGCTTTACATGTCCTTCATTATTCATTGCTTTTATCACATGTGGTAATCTTTGTACCCACTCTGTGTTACGCGTGTCATGCATGAGTTCCTTAGAATACTGGTAGCTAAAAAGTCTTTCTGATAACTGTTTGTTAAAATTCTCTACTATTGCCTGTGATCTGTGTACACCTGGAATGCCTCGTCTAACTAGTAATAATAATAATAAAGGTAATTTGTATAGCGCCTAATCACCAAGGTGCTCTAGGCGCTTTACAATCACAGTAATGAAACAGTGAAGCAGAATACACAAACAAGCACATACAACAAAAAATATACATTAATTTACAAGGGCAAAAACTCACACCACACACTCACACACACACACACACACACACACACACACACACACACACACACACACACACACACACACACACACGCATGATGAGCCGGCAGACAAAATGGTCTTTACGTATATGCAACAGAGAAAAGGTGTGTTTTAAGCTTGGATTTGAAAATGGAAAGAGATGATGAGTGACGAACATCAGCTGGGAGAGCGTTCCATGTAATGGGACCAAAATACGAAAATGCACGATGACCTTGAGTGACCTTATTACGTCTAGGGATACGGAAAACACGAGTGTCTGAAGCAGAGCGTAGTGAGCGGGACGGTGTATACAGCTGGACAAGATCAGACAAGTAAGGAGGGGCAGAACCAGAGATGATGTTGAAACAAATAACACAGACTTTATACTGAATTCTGTATGAAACTGGCAGCCAGTGCAAATTAGCTAGTAGAGGCATAATGTGTTCACGTTTCGGTACACGAAAAATCAGACGTGCAGCACAGTTCATGACTCTCTGGATTTGGTCAAGAAGATTTTGCGGAACACCGGACAAAAGAGAATTGCAATAGTCTATTCGGGACAGCACAAGGGAGGTAACAAGTGTTTTGGTAACTTCAACAGTCAGCAGATGTCGAACAGTGCTGATCCTTCTGAGTTCAATGAAGGCAAGCTGGCAAACTTTCTTCACTTGTTCCTTCATTGTCAGCCTGTTGTCAAAAATGACACCCAAGTTACGGGCCGAGCTAGAAAAGGAGATGGCACTCTCGTACGCCATGCTTCGCAAATAACTGATTAACTGCGCCTTTAAATTCAGATCCATCATCAACCTGTACGAGTCTGGGAAATTTTAAAGGGCCTCGACTATATATCTTTGATAATGCTGTAGCAACTGTTGTAGCAGTTTTGTCAGATATGGGTTCAGCGTCCTTATACCTTGAAGCTATGTCTACGACAGTCAGTGCGTATTTGTATCGTTTCTTTCTTATTGTATCATGGGGTAGGAACAGAAGGTCCATTTGATGTGTGTCATTTGGGGTAGTGTTTTCAAAATGAGGTCTAGATATTTTTCTTGGAGCAGGGAGATATATCTGCCAAATTGCCTGTCTCTGTAACCATTGTTTTATTTGATTGAGTGTTACATCTCCATCCACAGCGGCATGTAATTTTTGAATAGCTGTTGCTCCTTTCCAATATCCAATTGGGGAGTAATATATTTTTGATAGTTTAGCCCCGGCGTCTGTCATTTTTTCTAGCAATATAAAGACCAGTAAAAAATACAAATGTCATTCCCACTAGAACAAAGATTATCTCCCCGTTTCTTTGTTGTGTGCTTGGTTTGTAGTAATCACTAAGTTTTGGTTTTGGGATAGACATGTCATTACCAATGACTAAAAAAATACTCACGAATTGCGTCGTCTGTATTAGAAAACATATGTTGTGCGTGACCTTCAAGCCTCAGTTTTTCATTAATGAAATCAAGTTTCTCTATTCTATTCTTTTCATAATCCTGCTGCGCTTGTGCAAGTTTTTCAGATGCCTCATTATGTCGCTTCATTTCTTCTGTTGATTCTTCTCTACCTACTTTTGAAAAGAGATAGTTTGACCCACTGAATGCCAGGGCATTGACCATCGCGCCTCCAATTATTACTGCTAAAGTCGCCATACTTATTTTATTTACATAGAAACATTTTCTGGAATAATTCCTTGCTTGACGAGAAAGTCTTTTGTCGCAATCGATGCTGTTACAACTACAATTAGCTTAGCGCTGTCTTCAAAGTCCAATCTACTCAGGTCTGCTGATTTCATTTTAAGTAGACTTTTTCCCAGCATAGAGTAAGCTACTGCTAGCCTGCTGATTACGGCAGAGTGATAGACAAGGTTCATTAAGTTCTTTGTGTCGCTCATTTTCTTAGGCAATAAAAATTAAAATAATATTTTATTCACTGCATATGAAATGGGTCAACGGCTTTGGGTGTTACTGGTAATGTGGCGACTTCTGGTTTTGTTTTTGGAGTGTCTGATTTTTTGGACACTGTACGAGTCTGTGGTTTGTATTTTTTGTATAATTGGTAACCTATGTAACCAAATCCAACAACAAATCCAACAACTATATATCTTGTTATTTCAGGTTCAGGGTTAGACTTAGTTGTTAGTCTTTCACTTTGTTGTGGGTGTGACGGTAGTGACGGTGTTGGCAGTCCTGACGGTGTTGGTCCTGACGGTCTTGTCACTGGTCCTGATGCCTGGTTAGTTACATGAGCCTTTTCTGTTTGTGCTTGAAGCTGTAATTTTTTTTGTCTGTTATATTCGGCTAATCTTTTTCCAGCCCAAACCCTTCCTGGGCTTTTAGTCTTAGTCACAGTTTGAATCTGTGTCAAGACAGGGTTCGGTTGTGGAGTCGTCCGGGTCTCGTCCATTTTCTTCTGCAGTAAAATTTATTTTTGAAAAATCAATATGACTCCCGGTAACAAGCAAAGTTACCACAGGTGCAAGGTAATTTCCAAACTTGTAAAACATGACACATGCTAATTTACCAATTGAACTTGAAACAATAGGATTGCTTTCAAGGTTGTGTGATAAACTGTCAGTGTCTACAGGTAGAAAGTGACTCACTGCTTTTGTGTATAGGCATACAAGTGATCGACTCAAATCACGAGTCATTAGTGAAGCGATGTGGTTTTCATATTTAGAATGAAGTTTAAATAGCTCATCAGCGGTGAGAGATTCTATGTCTTCTGTCATGTATTGTTTTCCGAGATACGCTTTTGATTTGCCTGAAACAACTACAGACAAAAGACGCTGTTTTTTAGAGTATAAGTCTTTGTTTTCTACAGCATTGATATCATTTAGAAGAAGTAATTCGTCTTGGTTCATTTTATCATAATATAAAAAATTAAAAACAAAAAACAAAATTGCAGGTAATTTTGTTTTTTTGTTATCAAGCAAAATCATGTTTTTCTAGGAAGTACATAACAGTAACTTCATACGTTTCCACCACTCAGCAATATTGTCAGTAACGTTTTACGTTTACACTGTGTTACCGCTTCTATGTGGGCTGGATGGATTTAGATTCAAACCACAGATGCACTCACTCATCGGTAAAACACACTATTTATTTCCTGCTTATGCACTATATCCTAAGGGACATAATCACTGGAGAGACAACCACTATACAGGAGTTGTCTCCCATAGACTATGGTGTCTGTATAAAGCAAGGTATGATTTTCTGAGAAATGCGTCTCTTTTCAGCTTGAAAGCTTAGTTACAGTCTAATCATGTACACCAGTCTAACCGGGTCACCAGCACATGAAATTGAATAAGAGTTATTATCGTCTCACGGGCTGATGGGTTTCAATGGCTCGTGTCAAGCATGTTTAGTCAGTATGCACCCGGAAGAAAAATCTTACAATAATATTGCACTGGCATGAGACCGTACTTACAAACCTTGTGTTTTTGGCGTCGGGTGTCATGTATGGTGATTTTGTGTGTATGTTAGCGTGTATGTATGTATGTGTGTGTATGTATGTGTATGTGTTTGTTTGTTTGTCTGTGTGTATGTTTGTGTGTTTATTTGTGTATGTTTTTGTTTGTTTTTGTTTGTGTGTGTGTGAGTGTTTGTGTGTGTGTGACGAGACTGATTTTGGTGCAAACAAGAAGGTGTTCGTGACTCACTAAAGTAAACAAGATGACAGCTTTTAATGTTACTGTACACTGGATTAAAGAGACAGGTACGTAATAGCACATCTATATAGACTTTTAAATCAGGCCTCTCTCTGTTTGAAGTGGCTATGAGACATGTTGTTAAGGTAAAATGCGTTATTCATGTTACCTACAGCCGTACCAAGGGTAACCACACAAACATTAGTAAGCAGACGACAGGCTATTCAGCCAAACAAAAGAGCGACGACAGCCCATTCAGCCAAACAAAGGTCGTTACTTGAAAATTATGTCGTTACAAATATTCATAAATCTTGGAGCCCTCATGAGTTCGGCACTGAACCGAACTGTTAGTCTATGCGTGGCTTGTGGCAAATGATCACAGTCAAGACCCGCAGTCTACTCGCAAAGAGACTTAAAGAGAACAGTATACCTGTGCTGAAAGGTAATATCTGCCTTGTTTAAGTCTGTGTACAATCAACATGAAAAAGCTGTAGTCTTGTTTGCCTACAGTGAGTCATGAACACCTGCATGTTTGCACCGAAATCAGTCTCGTCATAATTTTGAGCCTGAGCAAAAGCCTACGCATGCAAGGGTCCATGTGTAACATAGCTGAAATTGTATAGACTACAACAGCATTTTGAAAGAGTGTGTGGAGCGGCAGGGTGGAAAAGCCTAACTGGTTTGGAAATTGTAAACTGTTTGAGAAAAAAACAGCTCTGTAAGTGTGATTTGTCATGGATGTTACCTTGTATAAATGGTGTGTATGTTGCAAGGTAGGACACTTAATGTTTTTGTTTATACATGTGTGTGTGAGTGTGTATATGTGTGTGTGTGTGTGTGTGTGTGTGTATTTGTAACGTGGTGTTGTTATTGTGTGTCAATGTGTATGTGTGTGAGTGTGTGTGTGTGTGTGCGTGCGTGTGTGTGTGTGCGTGCGTGTGTGTGTGTGTATGTGTGTGTGTAAGGTTTACATTTAGTCAAGACTGACACAGCGGTCAATAATAGAACGGTGGAGTGTCACAAAAGGCATTGCTTTTTGTGCTGTCCCTACAGGCATTCAACCTGACTGCATACCTGACTGCACTGGCAATTTCTAGAGACCCTCTCTTGTCAAGCGTAGCATGAAAAGATATGGGGACAGTGTACTGAATTGTATGCATAAACGACTACTGTAAGAGTTTGTGTACACAGTGAGGAGGGGTTAAGCTAACTGGTAGAGAAAATCGTGTTCCTCAGAAATCGACTCTGAGAGGGGTGTGTGTAAAATGTCATTAGTTTTTATTTACAGAGTGCACTATCACGATTTTTGGTTTGATTTGAGAGAAACGGTCATGTGGACGTTAATGACCTTAATTAGTTAATTAATTAAGGTCAACTTAAGACAATGGAAAAGCTTCAGGATTTTCTAAGAGAAAGAAAGAATGAGAGAATTGAAGTATTATTAACACTATGATTGAGTTAACCCCTTAATTATTAATATGTGGAGGTACATAAAATTGTGACTGTTTAAAAAAGCAATGATTTAGGGGGTAACTTCCAACGGTATTTACTCTGTGTGGGGAACATAGCTGATGAGTTTTTAAAAGTTATAATTAAGGGGGTTAACTCAGTCATTGTGTTAATGCTGGTTCAATTCTCTCATTCTTTCTTTCTCTAAAGGTTAAAAATAGGAACAACTTTGGGCTGGGGTCACATCTTGTTTTCCGCATAACGACCAGCTAACAAAGCAAATGTTTCGACAAGTCGGGCGAAAATCCTCTCACACAAACAAGGCTTGCATTCACGCCGTGCATCCTAAAACTAAGAGAACGTAAACTTTCCATGTCGTAGTAATTTATCATTTAAACAATGAACTCACGTGTACGAACCAACAAACTTTTTAAAAACTCATTCGCGGCTCGCCGTATCAGGATACGCGGCATAAAGACGCGTATCGAGGATGTAGCTAGCCGTGAATGAGTTACCTGCCAAAACTGATGAACTTGACGCAAACATCAACTTTCCGATCTTTTAAACTTTCCCCATGTGCATACAATCACTGTTCTTGTTTAGTAAAAACCTGTAGCTGCATGCACACTTAGGCTGAGTAACAACACGTTAACCGCTGCACCGCCAGTGGGCGCGGAATTCGCGTCTGAACTCACTGCACACTCACCGACTTCCGCCTAAAGAAAAACAAAGGAGATGGGCACAAAGAACACAGGACTAGCAAGAGACATAAATCCTCATGAGCCCCCGCGACTGCAGGGGCTCATGAGGATTTATGTCTCTTGCAGATGGGTAACGTTCGCCTCGACAGTTTAGGGGTTAATGTGGAAAACCTTACCTCGAAACGCAACAAGGAGAAAAACTTTGGTGCTCATGACTGATGAAGAGACTGAATTGTGTTGCACAACTGAAGTGGCCCCAAAGCAGATGAAACTATGTGTGCTACTGTCCGCATGCATTATTACCACAGCTCATTTCCGGAGAAATTAAACAATCTGCGAAGTGTGTGTGTGTGTGTGTGTGTGTGTGTGTGTGTGTGTGTGTGTGTGTGTGTGTGTGTGTGTGTGTGTGTGTGAGAGAGAGAGAGAGAGAGAGAGAGAGAGAGAGAGAGTGGGGGTGGGTGGAGGGAGGTCAGTCAAGGAATTCGGGACTGGATGTTGGAGTTTTATTTTTTTTTCAACAGCATCTTTCAACTCAGTGGCCGGAAAATGAAACAGCGTGTGTGTGTGTGTGTGTGTGTGTGTGTGTGTGTGTGTGTGTGTGTGTGTGTGTGTGTGTGTGTGTGTGGGAGGGGACGGGGGGGGGGGGGCGGGTGGCAGGGGGGGGGGGGGGGGGGGGGGGCGACAACATCTTCCGGACTAAATGGTTGAGTTTCAGTTTCTACACCTTTTAACTGGCCCGAAAATTACATGGTGTGGGTGTGTGTGTGGGTGTGTGTCTGTGTGTGTGTGTGTGTGTGTGTGTGTGTGTGTGTGTGTGTGTGTGTGTGTGTGTGTGTGTGTGTGTGTGTGTGTGTGTGTGTGAAACGTACAATATGCTCATACTGCGACATTAACAAACTCCTTATGCCCACTGGTAAAGAAATACTTCTCAGTATGTACACAGTCTCGAAATTTATTTGCCATAAATGTACATGAACGGAGAACTGAACGGCAGCAAACGTATGAGGCGAGTCGCTGCCGTGACTACTGAAACTTACGAGATGTCGGCTAGCATTTCACTCAAGAAAGCGATACACTGTAAAAAAAAAAAAAAAATTAAAAATAAAAATAAAATTAAAAAACCCAACTAAATATGCAAACGTGCTGGCATTTTCTGCCATTATGCTTGATAGAATTATAAGCAGAATTTACCCAATAACACATAATTTGTGAGATGTTGGATGCGTGAACAGCGACAGTCAAAGTGAATCGACCCCGCCGGTTCGGAGCGATGACCGCCATCTTGTAGGCTTTGCAGCGAGAGCCGATGAAAGTGAGGTTCAGAAAACAAACATAAAAGCTTATTTTAGTGGTACTTTTGTGTTAATTGTTAACAGAGTCCATTTCTAAAATGCCCCTCCCACTGCTGTACACATGTAAAACAATGACGTGCTGTGCTCTGCATCAATTAGCTTACAACGGTGTATGTTAAAACACTGACGCGTTTGGTGCTTGTTACGATTGTGGTTGTGTTGTTCTGTGGGAGCATGTGTGTATTAATCGTAGGGAACGATCCGATATTTATTTGAGCTATCATGATTACGAATCACGTACCTTTTTAGTAAGATTCGCTATCGTTCGCGCAGAGAGCGGAATTGGCTTTGTTATGATACACTAAAATTAGTCCGGAAGTTGCTAGCAAAGTCGCACTGAGAAGAGCGGTCGATTTTTGTGATGCGTAGATTCGCTGAGAATAGACCAGAACGTTCGAGCAAAATCGCGCTCTGTCTAGTGACCTCGCATGTGTGACATTAAAGTGTCGGCAACATTTTGCAACACAGTATTAAAGCCGCTCTAATACTCATAGTCATAGCTGTTTTCTGTAAACACATTGACATTGAGAGAGCTACGCAAGGTATGGTGCTTCTTTGTCAGAATTATGCAGTGTATGGTGATGTACATTGTATGAGAGACGCATTGTGAAAAAAATGTGTAGACATTTTGCAGAGGAGACATTGTATCAGTGTTGGTGCATTTGCGAACGCATTGTGTGGAGATCGCATCACTGCAATACAATATTGTTGGAACTGTTACTCCAGTGTGGTCTACATCCTTAAGCCACATGTAACGGGTTGCAGCTGAATGAAGTTTCTTTAAAAGAACGTTACGTGTGTGCCGTCTGGTGTGATATCATACTACGACCACGACTCAACACGTAACAGTACTTTTACGTCACCGTCACTGTTTGATTCTGTGATGAAATCAAGGAGTCTTACCTTGACATTTTTATCCGCATTGAACTTTTTTTTATTTTCGAAAAAGTTGAAGAGGTGCAAAGCTGGCTAACGAGCTCATCCAATGTCTTTCTACAAACTAGCCACATTCAAAATTTCAAGTGCATATAATCAAAATTGCGGACTATAATCTGGGTCAGCTGACTTTCTATAAACGGTCTTTTATGTCTTCAATGAGACATCCAATTACAATATGCTCGGAGGCTCTCTTAGCCACCTCTTGAATAACGTATTTCGCCAAGTTTCATCTCTTGTACGTACATCAGTATAAGAGATTCTCGTGTCTACACACACACACACACACACACACACACACACACACACACACACACACACACACACACACACACACACACACACACACACCACAACACACACCACAACACACACACACACACACACACACAGACACACACGCACACACACACGCACAGTGTGTACAAATGTGTATCACATCGCACACTATCCGATGCAATAACCTGTTTTTTCGGAGGTGCAGTTATTCTTTTGTATGAAATTGGTTATATAGGCCGAACATAACGCGTGCATATAGTTATTTTGTTGCGTAACCCCCTCAATTTTTATTTACCCAACTTTTGGTTTCTTCGCCGTTCAGTAGGTGATAGGGCCTTCGCTTCAGCTGAAATTTCCTGCCGTTGATATCTAATTTATCCAATTATTCAGTTATGTTTTGTATAAAACTGGTAACAGAGGTATCACTGAACACCTACATAATATAGTTCTTTTGTTGTGTAGCCCCCTATATTATTTATTTTTTAGCATTTTTTTTTGTTTCGGGTTTGACTGAATGAAGATTAGGGTGTGTTTGTACCGAGAAATGTGATTAGCCAAAGATTTAGTTGGGGTAGAACGCTTTGCTCAGCGAAAAACGTGAACATTGTCTTCTTTCAGCCTCTTTACGTTTTTTTCTCATTGGCCTGGCTTTTCTCATTGGCCTGGCTTTTCTCATTGGCCTGGCTTTTTTCATTGGCCTGGCTTTTCTCATTGGCCTGGCTCTATTTGATTTTTTTCCCCCTTGGTCGTCCGGTCTGAAGGCAACGGGAGTCCCCTTGTCACATTACCAAGGTAACATTTGATAAGTAGACCCTCTCTTATTAAATGTTACCATGACAACGTTACTTGCTGAGCAAAGCGTTCTAATCACATTTCTCGGTACAAACACACCTTAATCTTCACTCAATCAAACCTCTAAACAAAACTATGCCAATAAATAAATAATTTAGGGGGCTACACAACAAAAAGAACTGTATGTAGGTGTTCTGTGATAACTGAATAATTGGATAAATTAGATAATATCAACGCCAGGAAATTTCAACCCAAGCAAACGCCCTATCACATACTGACAGTATTCGAAACGACGAAGAGACAAAAAGCCGATTAAATAAAAATTGAGGGGGTTAAGCAACAAAATAACTATATGCACGCGTTGTGTTCGGCCTACATTACCAATTTCATACGAAAGAATGACTGAAAATGTTTTAAATTTAAAAAATAAAATACCTGAGGGGAAATTTCACTCGAATGCAGTTCGCGCGATGTTGTTTACTCACAGTCAGAAGTATGGAAAAGTACATCCCCTGAATCTCTACGTCACTCTTAAAGTTTGGGGTCCTTTCAATGGTATACTGCACGCTGTTACTTTTTTAAAGTTGAAGACAAAATCGTTGTATTACGAGTTAGGCTGTGCCAGTGGCCGGTTCTTGTCCCCTCGCGGGTCCGGTTAAGGGTGTCAATATCGGAGGTAAGTCTCGGGCTAAAGCCCTCGACTCTTACCTCCGACATTGACGCCCTTCGAACCGGACCCTCGAGACAAAAACCACTGGCAAAGCCTAACTCGTAATACAACTAATATTATCACATGAAAAATAAACCGTTTGTAATTAGGTAAACGTTTACCTGATGGAATTAACTCCACAGTCATGGGTTCATCCCGAGGAGTTTTCTCAGACGTGAGGGACTATTTTTAGCCCTTCTGCTTTACCCGCTTGACAGTTTTCGTCAAAAAATCGTTACCCTTGTGTCGCCATTCGTGAATCGCAAAATGCAACATCATGAATCCGTGCCTGTCGGCAGAACTATGCGTGGAACGTGCGTTACGGAACTCGGTTGGACCAACAAGTTCCGCGGGTCGAGCTGGTAAAAGACGGTGAACTTTGAGTCGCTAACAGGATGCACAGCTCTGCATGAGATCCTGCAGATAACTAGTCTCCCTATTAGGCCTGTCTAAGGACTAGGTATGTTAAACGTTGATTCACGTGATTTCAATGATTGGCCAGAATACTAGAGTGTTTTCCCGTACTATTTTTAACAATGAAGAAAATACGTCACTTTCCCCAGAGTTGTGCGAGAACGCGAAATATATACAGATGCAGGGATTTAGTGTAGACGTTCAGTGCATCAGACTCGAATCAGATTCTTTGTTGGAATATATAATTTGTGCCAGCAAGAAGCATAGACCCTTATGAGCCCCGGCAAATGCAGGGGCTGATGAGGATCGGTGCCTCTTGCAGATGGATGGTGGTTGCAGATATTAAGGCCTGCGAAACGGGTTAACTCTGCGGTATGCTTTGATGTTGACTAATCATTGAAGCTGAAAGGGTCAACTTCACCGTCTTTAGGCATAATATATTCCAGTCAGATCTGCCCAGTGTTAACTCTCTTAACGTGTGCGCATGTGCGTGTGTCAGTATGTGTGTGTGTGTATGTGTGTGTGTGTGTGTGCGTGTGTGTGTGTGTGTATGTGTGTGTGTGTGTGTGTGTGTGTGTGTGTGTGTGTGTGTGTGTGTGTGTGTGTGTGTGTGATATTTTCAATTTCTCAATAGTTACAGTTGATGGTTAGTGTTCAAATAGTTTAGTTTTGAAGTTTTAACTTTACTCTTTCAGTTTTAGTTGAAATCTTAGAGTTAATATTCTTTCATATAATCTATGATCACTTTTAGGTTTATTTAAATCTAATGTATGCGCACGCGTAAGTTTGTGTGTGTGGGTGCGTGCGTGATTGTAACGCATCACTTGAGTAATAGGCACCATGCGTTACCCTTGTGCTGCCTTACAACTGACTGAACGTGTATGTGTGTGTGTGTGTGTGTGTGTGTCGGTGTGTGTGTGTGTGTGTGTGTGTGTGTGTGTGTGTGTGTGTGTGGTGTGTGTGTGTGTATGTATGCGCGCGCGTGCGCGAAATATTTCTGTTAATTATTATTATTATTATTATTATTATTATTATCTCTTATTTTTATTTTATTTATTTGTCATGTTACGGCCTTTTCTGCTGTTATAATTATTTATTTTAAATGTTATTAGGGACAGACAGGTAAACAGGCTTGCGTGCCTACTGTCTTCAACCTTAGAAAATAAAGTTTCAATTCAATTCTCTCTCTATCTCCATCAATGTATGCTTTTGGCTGAACTTCCGCCAGTCCAGACAGCTTCCATAACCGGAAATTAATGTTCAAGGGAGAGCACCCGAAATTGTTTGGATCCTCCACGTTGTTTCAGAGGTATCATACACAACTTCCCGATGATTCGTGGGCGAACAATGATTTAGTGCGTGTTTTACAATTATCTTTTTCAGTTTTAAACCTGTTTATTTTGGCAGTTTGTTTGTTTGTTTTAATTCTTTAAAAAGGTAATGAAACCGGCATCTGTTGCCGTCTTGTAACTGTATTATTTATTTAGTAATTCAATTTTATTTATCGGCTTCAATTTTTTTCACGTCTAACTGACAGTGTTTGTTCAAGTTGTGAGTTTGGCCTGGCACACACACACAAACACACACACACACACACACACACACACACACACACACACACACACACACACACACACACAAACACACACACACACACACACACACACACACACACACACACACACACACACACACACACACACGCGACACACACACACGACACACACACGTGTGTGTTTGGATGAGTCATTTGTACTTTGGCGCGCGTGCGCGCACGCACACACACACACACACACACACACACACACAGAGAGAGACTGAGAGAGAGAGAGAGAGAGAGAGAGAGAGAGAGAGAGAGAGAGAGAGAGAGAGAGAGAGAGAGAGAGAGAGAGAGAGAGAGAGAGAGAGAGAGAGAGAATCAATGAATGAATCAATGAATCTTTATTTTACAACGGTAAAGATATTAACAATGCCAGAGGCAATGCCAGTTTTCAAATCTGCCGTTGCTATATCTACAACACAACAATTACATTACATTAATACATGTATAGGACCAACGCCTACGGTGTGTTGGGGGAGTTGGAGCAATGGTAGGGAAGAAAAAAAAAAAAAAAAAAAAAAGCAACAACACAGCAGCACTATACATACACAGCAGTAGAATGGGTACATTACTAACAATGTTATTTACGTATAGAAAGCAAAGCTTAAAGATAGTTATGGCTGCGAAGATAAATGTTCCAAAAGACTTTTCTTGAAACATGATACCGTTGGAGTGGTCTTCGTGTGGGATGGAAGAGAATCCACAAAGTCGCCCCCGAGAATGCTAGACTGGTTTTAAATAAGTCTATTCTGGTTTTGGGTACTACATACAGGCTTTTTGTATCGTCATAGCGGGACTGTGACCGGACTAGCAGCTGGGTTAGATATTCCGGAGTGTTGTCATTCCGAATCTTAAAAAGGAGAACACCTTTGTTGAATGCAAACTGCTTTTTGAGAGAAAGAAGTCCCGCTTTGTAATTCTATCATCCGTTGTCAAAGTAGGATCAGGTAAAATTAATTTCGCTGCTCTTCTGTGTAAGGAGTTCAGTCTTTTTAAATGTACATCTCTGCAGCCATCCTACACCGTCGAAGCATAATTAATGTGGGACTGAATATGTGCATAATAAAATAATTTTCTGGTTTCAAAGTCAGTGAAGTGCTTCAGTTTGGACAGCATGAAAATGTTTCTTGAAACAGTTTTACACACTTTATGTGTGTGTGCCTGCCATTTGAGCTGATCATCTATGATAATTCCAAGGAGGCGGTGTTCAGACACTTGCTCAATAGAATTGCCTTCGAAGGACAAATCAAGTGAAAGGGGGCTTAATTGGTGTTTTTGGCGTGTCGCAATTACCATTGACTTAGTTTTTGCTGGATGGATACTCATCGAGTTACGTTCACACCAAGCGGACACCTCATCAAGGCTCTGTTGTAAGTTTTCTGCAACCATATTAAGGTTTTTATTTGCCGTGTGGATTGACGTATCGTCAGCAAACAAGTCACATTCGACAGATTCGGACGTTAGGTGAAGAGGCAGATCGTTGATGTATAAACAAAATAGAAGAGGGCCTAACACTGACCCTTGAGGTACTCCAAACTTAACCTCCTTCACTTCAGAGTGTGATCCATTAACTACAACTTTTTGCTTTCTTCCCCTTCGATATGAACTAAAGAAGGAAACTGCTGAGACGTTTTATAAATAATGACTAAGTTTGCTTATCAGAGTGTCGTGGTTAACCAGGTCCAACGCCTTCTTAAAGTCAAGGTAAATAACACCCGTCAGTTGCGAATTGTTTACGTTAGATAACCACTTATCTGCAAGTCTGCTTAGCGCTGTATGACAGGAATACTTCGGACGAAATCCAGACTGGAAGGGATGAAGCATATTATTTGTCTCTAAATACTGAGACAAATGTTTGTGTACATGTCGCTCGAGAGGTTTGCTTAACACGGACAGTAACGAAATCGGTTTATAATTACTCAGATTTCCCCTGTCCTTGGATTTCGGTAGTGGAATTACTTTTGCAAGTTTAAGCTGTGTAGGAAATACACACTGATGGAGACATAGGTTGTAAATGTATGTCAGCGATTCAACAATGTAAGGTAGGGATAGTTTCAGAACTTTAGGATTTATGTCATCAGGGCCTGATGACTTCTTGTTCGCGAGACTACTTATGAATTTACCTACTTCATGTATTGCAATCGATGGAATGCTAAAAGGAGTCACAGTCTTCTGATTGCAGTAGTTAATTAAAATATCGAAACACTTATCATTGACACTTTCTTGTGTTGACAAAACTTCAGCAACAGATAGGAAGTGATTATTAAACATGTCAGCGGATAGATCACTAGGGATTACCGTGGATGCACTAGAGCCTCGGGTAAGGGAATTCAGGACGCGCCAAATAGCAGACCCGTCTTTGTTGTTTTTAATAGTATTTCTTACAAACTCTTTTTTCGCTTCGCGTAACATATACTTGACGCAATTACGCTGCTTTTTAAACTCGTCAAACTTCTTTTCTCTCCTGAGGGTGTTCCTAAGCTCCATGGCCTGCATCAGTTCTTTTGTAATCCATGGGGGTAGTACCGCGCTTTTGACACGCCTCTCCCTGAGGGGGTGCGTGTTTGTTGAGTACCACAGGAAAATGCTGTACCATGCAGATAGAGCAACCTCTGGGTCGTTGGACTCGGTTACTGAGTCACAGCACGCATTACTAAGATCATGTAAAAATGCGTTTTGGTGAAAATGTTTAAAAGAGCGATATGTTACGGTGATATGACCTTTCTTTTTAGTCTTTGGAATTTGCGCAGCCCAGTTACACACTACAGGGAAATGATCGCTAATGCTCAAGTCGGGAACAGAAACGTCAGTCACAGATTTAGGGTTATTGGTATAAATATGGTCTATGAGAGTGGACGATGCAGCAGTAATCCTAGTGGGTGACTGCACCAGCAGCCCAAATAAGGAAGATGTTGTTTCCCACGCGGTGTGGGGTTTCAGTAAATTGATATTGAAATCACCCATTAGAATGATGTCGGCGTTTACTTTGCAGACTTTATCTAAGTTACAGGTGAAATGGTCGTACCAACTAAAGTCAGCCGCCGGGTTACGGTACAAGAAGCCTACGTATGATGGAGCCAATAAAGGACGCTTTACTTCAATCCACACGCACTCAACATCTGCGGCTTCTAGATCTTGCCGTCTACGGACTAAGTGTTGAATAGACGGGTGGATGTAAACGGCAATGCCTGTTTGGCCTGGGGAGGAAGGATCTCTTCTAATTACAGAAACGTTAGGGATACTAATGGCTTCATCACTGATGTTCGAGCTCAAGCGTGTCTCAGTGACGCCAAACAAGTGAAACGGTGACGGTGTGGGATTATTAAGAAAACAAGCTAAGTCAGGTATCTTATTGTAAAGATGAAACACGTTAAGATGGCCTACACGTAAGGTACATTCCCTTATGCTCGCTTTCGCCATTGAGGCTAGCCCAGAGAGAGAGAGAGAGAGAGAGAGAGAGAGAGAGAGAGAGAGAGAGAGAGAGAGAGAGAGAGAGAGAGAGAGAGAGAGAGAGAGAGAGAGAGAGAGAGAGAGAGAGAGAGAGAGAGAGAGAGAGAGAGAGAGAGAGAGAGAGAGAGAGAGAGACAGACAGAAAGAAAGAAGGA
>BTPG01000002.1:35771036-35861634 GCA_036245525.1 Semisulcospira habei
ACCTGTTCACTGCCGGCAAGAAACGACGAACACCATCCCATGCAAGAGGTATAGATCCTCATGAGTCCCCGCAGTTGCGGGGGTTCATGAGGATCTATGCCTCTTGCTCAGAATCAGGCATCCATGATCGTTTGACAGCCGGAGATGTTTGGCGTTGTGTTACGGTGATTGAAAAAAAAAACTATCTTCGTCCACTGGTAGTAAATCCGAATTTGGTAAATCTTTTTACTCCAGTAGCAGAAAGGTTCCAATTTGTTGTAAAGTGATTCCCTATCTCCTTCCGTAAATCCCTCGGCCACTGGAAAGTAATGTGGTCGGCAGCAGAGTTTCAGGGTGATCAGTCAGTTGTAAAGAGTATTTTGTAATCGTAACCAACTCCGATGCAAGTTGCCCATGTTTAAATCAAAGTGGTCTCTTGCCAGTCTTCTTTTTCTCTAGTCTTTTCCTTTCTCGAGGCAAACGGTGAAGCTTTAACCCCTTGCCTGCCGCTGGATGCATATTTTGCAATCTGTGTTCATTCAGTGATCAAAAGCCACAAGCGTCCAAGAGACGTAAACACAAATTGGTCTTAGGCAAGCGACATAGATAGCTGCGGGGGCTCATGAGGATCTATGTCTCTTGCGCTTGGATCGTGTTCACGTCTGCAGAGCCGAGAGGGTTACAAACGGCCTACCCCAGACAACAAAAGGTTAATGGATCGCAAATCTTCTTCATAAATGATCTGAAAGTCATGTTGGACAAAATGGCGCCCTTGAGTTACGAAGTCTGAATGTCGTAAAATGAAAGACTTTTTTGCTCTTCTTCTCCCCTGTACACAAGAGAGTTCCTTTCAGTCATTACGCTCAACTGACAGTGGAAAACCTCTGGTACGTGTGTGCCTGCTCACATGGATTGTGATAAGAAGGGCAGAAAAGTCTTAATCAGTATTTGAGGCAAGACACCATTGAGAACCCGTTCTATCAGCGAAATTTTTGCAGTCAAAGCCGTCCACGGAGCAGATCGCTTTAACACATTCGAGTCGTGCTGCTTTTGGATACGCGGGTTTATGCCGCGTATCCGGACGAGGCACGCGGTCTCGAAAATGCTCGGAATAGTCTGCCAAGCACGGAGCACAATTTAAGGAGGATGGATACTGTACGCCATCGAAAGGACATTATTTGTGAACACATTTTCTTGTCTTGAGACAAGGAAAGCGGTCTGGAACTGAGTAGTCTATCGACCCTTGAGCCACTGTAATACCAAGCCAGCCAGGCACAACCAGTGAGCTATGAAGGTTTACGCCTTGGTTGCTTGTAGTGGCAGATTGTGTTTCTGAATCTGCCTTAATTCAAACGCCGAAGAGTGCCAGCCGTTCCAGGATGTCAGCAAGAGGCATAGATCCTCATGAGTCCCCGCATTCGCGGTGACTCATGTGGATCTATGCCTCTTGCAGTTGGATCACGTTCAGGTTTTCTCGGCAGTGAAGGGGTTAATTGAGTCTTGATCGATCAGTCTCCTACAACTGGTATTGGCAGCGAAAGAGTCAGTATAGCGGTATAATCGATTTCAGGGCACATGAGCCTAGACAAACAATCCGTTAAGAAGCAGGCAGGCCAACTCAAGGGAAATTCTGCACAATTTATTTTTCTTTTCTTTAAGTTTTGAATACAGGTACGTTTATTTTCAAAAATGAATTTGTTACTTTGTTGTCAGAGAGAGAGAGAGAGAGAGAGAGAGAGAGAGAGAGAGAGAGAGAGAGAGAGAGAGAGCACCTGATCCTTACACATATTTACCCTCTGCTAGGCCTCCAAATGACCCTCCTTGTGAGGCAAAGAGACAGGGTAGCTTATTCCAAAAACCTCTTTTAGGCCCACAGAAGATACAATTGTAAAGAAGGTGGGAATAAGCTCAGGACCACTATAGTAGGGTATGCCAAACTCGTAGCAGATATTTCGAAATTGTCTACTAGGCCCATAGAAGACACAATGGTAAAGAAGGTGAAATATTTTGAACGGCCGTGGCCGAGAAGATCTGTAATAGACCTTGCAACTGAACTATTGCAAAAAGCTACTACTAAGCCCAAAGAAGTTACAATGGCAAAAAATGAGGTGGAATATTTTGAATGGTCGTTGAAAAGATTTTTGGGGCTGGATCTGCGGTGGCGTCTGGTACCGTAAAACCAAACAAAGAAATAACAAGATGAGGATTCATCCCCGGCAAAGTCTACCGTATTGTTTGGACTCGGATGCGTTTATTTTTTAGGAACATTCAGAGTTGTTCATATTTTTAAGCTTATTATGCTGATCCATTTCCCTCCTCTCTAAGCCAGCCTCTCATCAATGATCAACACACATGTCGGCGCACACAAATAAAGACAGACACACGACGCTGCCCGCCATTAGTACACTCTGTGGGCTCGTGTAGCGACAGGAATCCATCTCCTCATTCTCTAACCCACCCTCTGATCCACACACACTGACAGCGACACACAGAAATAAAGACACACAGTCTGGCGTAGCATAGTTATTCTGAAGAATAATAGCAAAAGCAGCGAAATAACGTCACTTCAAGCGTTTTTACATCTGCATCATTAGTCCCATGACGCTGTGTTCATAGTGACGACTCGATGTTATACGTCACTCATCGCGGTACCGCCTAACATAACATTTGACATATCAGAAATCAAGTTTTCAATTTTTTTTTTTGTTGTTGCTGATTTTCCAGCCTAGAAATTACAGGTCACAATTTGACCTAATCCTACCCTAGGGCAGGGACAAACCACAGCCTTATGCAAACACTATTTATGAAAAATCATGCAGGTAATAATGAGAAGATAGATTTGTTTTGTTTTCGTAAAAGAAAAATTGAAGTTAAGTTAGCTGTTTTACAAATGACTCCGAAAAAGTGCTGCAGAAAATTGCCTGATTTTCACACCTATAGAGCATACAGGTCACAATTGACCTAATCATACCCGACAGCCCAGACAAACTGTAGGCCGTATGTAAATACCGTATACGGGGGGGGGGGGGGGGGGGGGGGGGGGGGAAATCATGTGATTCAGTAATCAGACGACTGTTGTTTTTTGTTGTTGTTGTTTTTATTTGTTTCTAAAAAGATTCAATTGTTTTGAAGATTAACCCATGTAATTTGTGAAAATAATCCCCAAAACGTGAATATATATACATAAAAGGTCAGTCTAGAGGTACAATGCTGAAATAGCTCAGACGGATAAACGTCGGAGCAGGAGAGCGAAGGGAATCGCCGGGTCAACGTGGGTTCAATACCGTCCCGGCCCCGGTAGCTGGACTCACAATCCAGGGTGAAAAACGGATTTGTTCAATAGCATGTCCGTTGAAAGGTCCTGGTAAATCAAAGTGGCACATTTGGAGTGCGCCTGATTTGATTAGTGTTCAGGGCGTACTCCATCTGAGATTTCCCTGTTCCCCCATAACCCGCCCGTCAGGGCCGTCCATATAACCTTTGAACGTCGATAATTTCATAACATCTCTAAGAAGAAAAGATAGGCACCAACTTTGGTTTTAATTTATTTCAAATTTTATTTAGTCCGCCTGACAATAAAGGTTTAGCTGACTAGGGCCATCCGGTCCACGATCTCCAGAGGGTAGTGGCCAAACCGGCCATTGAGTATGAAACCATCTAAATTTTAAGATGCTATGATATTAGGACCGAGTTTGGTAATCTCTTTTTGTTTTTAGTGTTGTCTTGAAATATATATGTCTTGTTTAAAAGTTAATTGAGGAAAACACAAGGCAAGCTTCGCTCACTGAAAAGGCCATACAACATGCGAAAATAGTAAACTAGTAGGCTTAATTCTGAACTGGAACTTAGATTGTTATGCTTTCCTTCGCATAAAAAAACACTTTAGATGTTTAAAAAAAAAGATGGTAGGAACCATAACCCACAAAATCCCTTCATATATGAGAGCTGTCCTCGCTGTCAAGGGCCTCTACCTTTTGTCTGACCTGATTTTGATGTTGAATTATCTCGGCCTTCTGAAAAAGTCTCGCAGATATGCCAATCCATCAGTGAGTTTTATAAGGGGCGCAGGACATACGCCTCATTGATTTGTCAAACGCCATTTGTGATGAGGTAAGTTTTAGTTTTTATGTAATTTTATATTTTACCCGATATGAGTTTCTCTTTCACTTCATAGGCTTGAGAAAATGGTGACAAAACAAGAATTTCACGGAGTCAGTCTTGCTATAATTTGTGTGAAAGCACTAGCTACTAAGTACACATGCTCTTCTGGAAGCGCGTCGATAATTATGTGTGTGCATGTTAGTGTGTGCGCGCTCGCGGCCTCCACTGAAATTTCTTCAAAAGGCATAGCCGTAGGAGTCCTCAGTATGATGCGCCCGGATGGCGCATGACTGGGATCTATTCCTCACAGAGATGCGTGCATGTTCGTGTGAGAGAGAGCGCGCACGCGAGAGATAGAATGACGTCATATTTAGAATATTATGTGAATGTCTGCGTGGTGACGGAGTTTCATCTTTTACGTCAGTCACGGCCGCCACTGACTCAGTGTCTGACTTGTTCTAGAGGCAAGTTTGGTTTTTCTTTTCAAGTCAACTTTTTTTTTTCTTCCTGTTTTCAGTATTTCTTTTCTGAAAAGATTTAATTCTTACTAAAGAAGTTGAAAGGCTGGCTGCGGATCAAAGCTGGCTATAGTCAGTATTCACTCGCAATTACAATCGGATAAGCTCGGACTGAGGCTGTTAGCCGACCACTGCTTAAAACTGAGTCAGTATTTCACAGGGCTAACTTGAGTTTCAAGCTCACAAGCCGGACATATGGGAGATTCTCTTGTTTACATACATACGCACATACTGTGACACATGATAATATTACTCGGCACTAGTACATGCACACCGCACTAAACAGTGCATACACTGTGAAATACGTACACTGATTCGGCGGCGCCCCAACTGTACGTTAGTTCAGCGGCGACTAGTCAGTGGGAGCGGTACCCGGGCCCAACCAGCGGACTGAATGAACGTCCATACAGTATAAAATTGATAGAAGGGCCCAGACGCATGTGTTTGTTTGTTTGTTTGTTTGTGTTCTTCTTCTTCTTTTAAGCGTGTGCTCTCTACCAGATTTACTTCTTTGCGGGATTGCAATCAGTAACTCAAGTTATCCCCAAAACCCATTCTGAACTGTCACACGGCAGTCGCACAACACGGCCGCCGCCGCGTGTAGGCCTGCCGGATCGAGATAGGTCGACCATTTTTTTAGGGTAGTGACAGAAGTTACTACTAGCTTGGCGCCTGTTGGCACTACCCTTGCAATATCCTGGTCGATCCATCTCTTGCAACAGTTGCATAGGCGTTAGATGACGTCGGGCTGAATGACAGAGATAAATTCATGACCGCAACCCTCGTCAACTAAAGAAAGTGAGTAACCTCCCCTGAATACATTCTCATGCTTTTAGATTTAAAAAAAATAGCACATTATTAGCTTTGCCTTAACGATAACAAGTGTGGCCTGTCTGAATTTTTTTTTTTTTAAATACTTCACGCGTACACGGCGCGTGGAAATACAACACCGTCGTCGTCAAACTTTATTTGTGAACGCCGACCAACCAGAGGCAGGGGAAAGCACGTTTTGCAAACGCATCTGCGGAATCAGGTGAGGACAGTATTTTGATCTGAATGGTGCAGTGTCTGGACTAAAAAAAGAGGTAATATGAGTAAGACACAATCTTGCATTTTTTTTTTTTAATTCATCAACTTTTTTACCCACATTCTAGCTACTAATACTATACAAAATAGTAGAACCACTACAGGAACTAGCTCATCAGCTCAGACAGAACAAGCAGATTTCCCTCAGCACACAGTATCAGATCAGAGATATACAGAGAGAAGGATCGCTAGCTCCCTGCGCGCTAACACTATCAGCGCTGAGCGAAGTGCCGTCTGTAGCAGACGGCCTCGCCGAGTTCATTCGGCACTTCCGGTACATCTTGTTTACACTTTTCAAACATGGAAGCGTGTGTCGAAGATATTTTGAAGGTACGTTTTTCCGTCTGATTTCTTCACTTTTTTAACATAGAAGGATTCTTGGAATGAAAGTTTTGCATTTAGAAATAATCAGATGTATGTTTGGCGTAAATTAAATTGGGCCAGAAAAAAAGACTGGTAAAATTATCAATCTTTGCCACTAGGCTGATCTACAAAAGAAGAAGAAGACATTATCTAGAAAAGTAGGTTATGTGATTATTGGTTGCAGCCTTCTAATCAACGCTCAAACTTTGACAATGATATGGATAGCTAAATATAATTCTGTATTTCAATCGACAGGAAATGGAATGCAATGATGTCAAAAACCAGAAAGAATATCAAGAGTTTTTGTCGACCCAGTCTCGCAACAGCCAGTCAACAAACAAGCTGCCTTCAAAACATGTAAGTTTAAAAAAAATTTATTACGTAGGTTGTTGATATCCAATAGACTGGAAAACGAATCAAATCGAAGTGGTATGCTCATTGTTTGCTGTGTATTTAACCAACAAAATATTAATCATATAATTTTTTTTTTTAATCTGCTACTACTTCTACTACTACTTCTACTACTAAAGGCTGTTTCAGTACAGTAATTGTTGATCAAGTTTTAATTTTCTATATCAATTTGTGATCTTCTGTATTATAAGTCTGATAATATGAAGTGAAAATAAATAAATTTGTATTAATTACCTAACCGTTACTCCTAGTTGTTTTTTTCACTGTATAGGCCTACAAATACTATAATGCACAAAACAATGTTTTTAAAAAAAAAAAATTATTTCATTCTGTCATAACACATTGCAACAAGCATTAAACTTTTATCATTTTTTAAGACATGTTGTGCAATAATATTTTTATAATTTGAAGGTATTATTTTTGTTAAGATATAATGAGCATCTAAAACTTATGTACAGTACAAGAAAAAAACAGCAATGCATAATTTCATAAATGTAAAACATTTACAAATTTCCTTGTGCCGACTCAAAATGCTTGAAAATTTATAAATACTATTCATTATGATTTGCAGGTGACAATTGACATCATCAGTGCAGCGTGCAGCAAACTTGCAGAAGATGAGAGCATGCCAAGTGAAGTGCGCTATGCCTGTCAGCATTGTGACAGTAAGTGTGTGTTTTTTCTAGATCAGTATGTTTATAAGGCGTTTAGGACCGGTTTTAGTTTTTCACCCTCTTCATTCATATTACATGTGTACAGTTGAACCCTGTTAACACAGATATGGATAACAAGTTTTTCTGCTTGACACAAGCAAATTTTCTGTTCCCCAGCCAAGCATTCTATTTCACCCATACCAGATGTCTGTGCACAGGTACTTTGAGGCATGCCAAGAGTCTGTGTTGTCAAAACTGTTCAAGTCTTTGTACAGAAAAGACATTGAGGACAAACTTAAAGACAACAAGAACAAAGGCGAGAAGTCTGACTGTTCCAACTATCGGGGAATTACCCTGCTGTCCATTGCTGGGAAAATCCTTGCAAGGCTGCTCCTGAATCGGCTGGTACCTGCCATCGCTGAAGACCAACTCCCAGAGGGCCAGTGTGGCTTCAGAGCAAACAGGAGCACCACCGATATGGTCTTTGTGCTGAGACAGCTACAGGAGAAGTGCCGCGAGCAGAACAAAGGGCTGTACGTAACATTTGTTGACCTAACAAAAGCGTTCGACACTGTGAGCAGGCAAGGCATGTGGCAGATCCTGGAGCGATTTGGCTGTCCCCCAAAGTTCCTGAACATGATTGTCCAGCTACACGAGGACCAGCAAGGCCAGGTCAGACTCAACAATGACCTCTCAGAACCATTCCCCATTCTCAACGGCGTAAAGCAGGGCTGCGTGCTGGCACCGACCCTCTTCACCATCTTTTTTAGCATGATGTTGAAGCAGGCCACAGTGGACCTCGATGATGACGATGCAGTGTACATCAGGTATCGTCTCGATGGCAGCCTGTTCAACCTCAGACGACTGCAGGCCCACACGAAAACCCTAGACCAACTGATTCGTGAGCTGCTTTTTGCTGATGATGCTGCCCTCGTTGCACACACAGAGAGAGCCCTGCAGCGCATCACGTCTTGCTTCGCAGATGCTGCCCAGCTCTTTGGACTCGAGGTCAGTCTGAAAAAGACAGAGGTCCTCCATCAGCCGGCACCCAAGACAGTGTATCGTCCTCCTCACATCACCATTGCCGAGTCTGAACTAAAGTCAGTGCACCAGTTTACTTACCTTGGCTGCATTATCACGTCGGACGCCAAGCTGGACAAGGAGCTTGACAGCAGGCTGGCAAAAGCGAACAGCGCTTTCGGGCGACTTTTCAAGCGGGTGTGGCACAATCAACAGCTGAAAACAGGCACCAAGATCAGCGTGTACAGAGCTGTGGTCCTCCCCACCCTGCTGTATGGTTCCGAGTCCTGGGCCCTCTACCGCAGCCAACTACGACTCCTCGAACGCTTCCACCAGCGCTGCCTGCGTACCATCCTGGGCATTCACTGGAGTGACTATGTCACCAACGTCGAGGTCCTTGAACAGGCTGAAACTGTGAGCATCGAGGCTTTGCTGCTGCGGACACAGCTCCGCTGGGCGGGGCATGTCTCCAGGATGGAGGATCATCGTCTACCAAAGATCACCCTGTTCGGCGAGCTTGCTACTGGACACCGTGACAGAGGGGCACCAAAGAAGAGATACAAAGACTGTCTCAAGAAGTCACTTAGTGCCTGCCAAATCGACCACCACCAGTGGTCTTCGCTTGCTGCGGACCGTGACACCTGGCGCTCCACCATTTACAAGGCAGCTGTCTCCTTTGAGGACTCTCACAGAGCTAGCCTTAAGGACAAGCGGCTCAGGAGAAAAAACAGAGATGCCGCAGCTCAGAACCCTGGCCATACCTTCCCCTGCAGCCACTGCGGTCGAACCTGCCTGTCTCGGATTGGCCTCCGCAGCCACGAACAAGCCTGCAGACGTCGTGGGCAACTCCTATAAAATCTTCGTTCGCGAAGTCAAGCCAAGAAGAACCTACCCACTGGCCCTGCCCTGAGGCTAAATTTTGGTGAGTCATGCAGAAGTGGAAACATAAAAATCAGCTCTCACCCTGTCGACACTGCCTAGTGAGCCAACTGCCATGAATCACTTTGAAGCAGCGGAAGCATCGGAAATTAATCTTGTAACGTACGGTAACTTTCAACAGTCGCACGAACAGACTCACGCGCACAACGGCACACACACTAACAACACTGACAGTCGCAGTCAGACGCATTCCTGCAGCATGGACACCAACCATCATTTTCACTGTGGCCCTACATATAATATTAACAACAACAACAACAAAAACACTCTCCACAAAATTCACAATTTTCCACTCTAGTACTTCACACTCATTACCACACACAAAAAGTAACAAAAGCCAGGTTAGGTACAAGTCCTCATTTTCCAACATGTTCACTGGTGTTATCGATCATACAGTTCGCATAGTCCCACGTCTAGGCGTGCAGTTTCCTTGCGTTCCACGTTGCTGAAGCTATCCCACGCTCCCCGAGATGTGGACGTCCTCACGACACGCTCCTCCAGCGGCAGCCTCTGTTGACCTTGGTGGCTCGGCACCACGTCTCTTGCTCCCCGAGCGGTGAATGTCCTGACGACACGTTCTTCCAGCGGCAGCCTCTGTTGACTGTGACGTCTTGGCGTCACGTCTCTTGCTCCGCACACGAACTCTGTACAATAAAGTTCTAATGTTATAATACTTGCTTAACACACACATGTTGGAGGATATGAGGTATATTACGTAACCTGGCTGATACAAATAAATCTACATGTTCATTTACACCCTCGTGCTTCATAAAACAGACTAGATTCGCAACACATAACTCAGTCACTAAACTGAAAAAGACCATAACTACATGACGCACGCGCCATAAATTGGTTCGTACATAGGAAAATATTATACTTAACACAACCACGTACTACCTTGATAAACGCCGGATTTAGGTATACACACATCACATTCCTTAGAAATAGTTATCTATCCGGCCGGTAAAAAAAATACATAGGAAAACCACCAGTTGTCTCAACAAATTTCAAACCGATATAAATGAACCAAACCAACAGCTACACAACCGAACTAAATCTTACTAACGCATACTACCTTTAACTCAGTAGCTGTGGCTAATACATATAAAAACGTACCTGAAATCTAAGTTTCACAGTATTGGAATACTACTAGCATAATTATCCACATACGTCCGCCCTCAATGACAGAATAGCCCGCACTGATTACTCAGTCTAGAACTCCGTTAGCCTAAAACTCCGTGCTAATCGTTGAGCTCGTTACCGCGCACGAAACTTAATACACAGACTACTGGTTACACCGAAAAACCGCTAACACGACCGAGTACAATGCAGAAACCCTGTGTGAACTCTATGAGTGGGCATCACTGAGTAGAGCTTCATCAGTCACAACCCTGCAGCTCCTGATCCCACGAAACATGCCGATCCCGAGAGACGGAACAAAAGACAAGAACATACTGTTGATGACTGGATTCATGTCGTGACTACCAGCATCCGAAGAGGTTCTTGAGTGCATGTGTGTCAGATTATGGGCGATTATGGGCAATATCAGGGCGCATATGCGTACAGAATGCTCTGAAATGTACAGACAGACGGTAGTGAGAATCATAGCTCAGAGGAAGATCACGATGAACAGTCGCAGATGATAAAGACGATGCCACTGATAATAATGAGTTTGGTTGTTAATTGATTTGCTAAAAACTAATGAAAAATAGTGGTACAGTCTTCAAGAACTTCTGGTATTGCTGATGTAAAAAGACTCACAGGCTGTATAATTGGTACAGGAACGTCTTGAAAGTGGAAAGGGCAGAGGTCAGAGACTCATTTTGTTCCTAAGACTCATGGCAATTGTTTTTTGTTTATCTACTTTATTAAATTTGTCCAGAACATCTTTTTAGGTGTTCATAGGTTTGTATTGTTTGTTGGATTGCTCCTGTGTGCTGATGTGAAGTCGATTATTTACAGTGACTAATATATCATATATATATTGTGCACACTTTATTCATGAACAGAATGTCATTTTAATTAATAAATAGTAATACATGATTAATGCATAGTGTGCGTGTGCCCGTTACCTTATAGATGTACCTTGGAAGCAGCATGAGAAGTTTTGTGATAAGAAGAAGAAAGAAAAAAAAAGACAAATGAACGTTCACTGAAATTTTAACTAAAGTTATTCCATATGCTTTGCATACATTTTATTTCAAATCTGCTGTAAAGTTCTAATTTAATGTGTTTATAAGAACGCAGATTATAAGTTACAACTGAGCCAAATTTGGACTCAGATCTTGCCACAGTGTGCGAGAGGGTGCAGATTTTGGTGAAATTTGACAATTTTTAAAAATATTTTTAATTGACCTTTGTCACTTGACCTTCATACAAGGTCATCGAACAATCATTGTGTACAATCGCCCTACAGCCAACTACTCTTGTGCCTCTTGGCTTGACTTCGCGAACGAAGATTCTATAGGGCTTGCCCACGTCGTCTGCAGGCATTTTCGTGACTGCGGAGGCCAATCCGGGACAGGCAGGTTCGACCGCAGTGGCTGCAGGGGAAGGTCTGGTCAGGGTTCTGAGTTACGACAACTCTATTTTTTCTTCTGAGCCGCTTGTCCTTAAGGTTAGCTCTGCGAGAGTCCTCAAAGGAGACGGCTGCCTTGTGAATGGTGGAGCGCCAGGTGTCACGGTCCGCAGCAAGCGAAGACCACTGGCGGTGGTCGATTTGGCAGGCACTAAGTGACTTCTTGAGACCGTCTTTGTATCTCTTCTTTGGTGCCCCTCTGTCTCGGTGTCCAGTGGCGAGCTCGCCGAACAGAGTGATCTTGGGTAGGCGATGATCCTCCATCCTGGAGACGTGCCCCGCCCAGCGAAGCTGTGTCCGCAGCAGCAAAGCCTCGATGCTCACAGTTTCAGCCTGTTCAAGGACCTCGACGTTGGTGACAGAGTTACTCCAGTGAATGCTGAGGATGGTACGCAGGCAGCGCTGGTGAAAGCGTTCGAGGAGTCGTAGTTGGCTGCGGTAGAGGGCCCAGGACTCGGAACCGTACAGCAGGGTGGTGAGGACGACAGCTCTGTACACGCTGATCTTGGTGCCTTTTTTCAGCTGTTGGTTGTGCCACACCCGCCTGAATAGTCGCCCGAAAGCACTGTTCGCTTTTGCCAGCCTGTTGTCCAGCTCCTTGTCCAGCTTGGCGTCTGACGTGATGATGCAGCTAAGGTAGGTAAACTGGTGTACAGACTTCAGTTCGGACTCGCCGATGGTGATGTGGGGAGGGCGATGCTCTTCCTTGGGTGTCGGCTGATGAAGGACCTCTGTCTTTTTCGGACTGACCTCTTGTGCCAAGCATGAAGTTAATGCCGTATAGTTTCTAAGAAAGTATATTTTTTCGTATTTACTGAACTACACTTGATAGCAGAATGACAAGGTTAGTTATCGGCATCCTGTCTCGGAAGACAATGGAGTATGCGCTTGCTGGGTCAGTCACTGGAGTGACCTCTCCAGTGCGCAAGCCTGGGCGAAGTGCCGTATGGAGATCCTGGGATGCCCAGTCGTCAAGATCCCCCTCTCGGGCCTCGCTGATGTATCCAAAGGAATGCAAAGCAGTACGTTTGGCATCAGTTTGGCTGCAGGAGCTGCCAGAACAGTGCGTGAATACAGGCAGCTGTCTGCCTTCGGGGCTCCACTCCTGATTTGAAGGGTTTACTCCCCCACATTTGGCCGTTGGATCCAACCTGATCTCCTCCGTCCTCTAGCCGTTGGCTGTCAGAAACAGCTCATCCACCTAGTGGTGCAATGTGAACACCACCCCGGCCCTCACGTGGTTTAGCCCACCAGCTGAGGTGGTTTGCCAGGGTGTGGCGCTTGGAGCCAGCACGTGAGAGATTAAGGAGATGGATGAGGACCAGTGATGCCCGTCCGTGATGGACGCAGCTGCCGAACAGCAAAGCTCTATCCAGAGCCCCCTACACCCCAGAATGACAAGGAGTGAAGGAGAATTGGACAGACAGACGGAAACTATGATATACTGATTTTTCCAACGAGAAGAGATAGCGCCGAGTATCAAAACATGTACCTTGCACAGAACCTAGAGCATATTCCTGACCTTGGCCATTAATCAGTGCTCGGGGACTTTTCCATGTTCCATGTGGGTGTCAAGGAGGCAGTGGCTCATGAACAAGGGTGTGCCAGTGATGATCGTTTTTCACTGAGTAACACATGATGATTTGACGGACTGTAACAGGCGCTCTGAAAGAGGAGCTCAGAAACAGACACTATGGTGAAGCCACCATGCAGCTCTACTACAAGATTTCTGCAGACGGTGCCCAACAAGTTTACATTGTACAAGTACCCACTGAGAGTGCACCTCTTGTTCAGGCTGTCTCAGACTCAGTTTCGAAGCGGCCTATTCATTTCATACATTCTCCAATATCTGGAAACAGTTGTAGCTCAGTGGAAACAGTTTACCTCGACCAAAAATAATAAATAAAATAAAAACGATGATAATATAATCAGCACCACTCAAAACATTTGATTTCCTGGCCAGGATTTCGAACGTATTCTTTGTGGCCGTGTACATACGAAGAAGCGGGACCGCCGTATGCTCAACCACAGGAGGGCTCAGTCATCTCATTCTGTCAGCGTTCAGATCATGTACAGATAGTTGCTCTCATGAACGTACTAGCAAACAATTGTTAGGTGTTTCAGCATTAAGCCATATCATACTGAGGCTAAAAGCTTCAAATTTGTACACCTGACTGCCATATGCAAACTACATTATAGTACTCATACATAGACCAATGGCTTTAGTTCAAGGATGGTGCCAGAATATGTGGGCGCCTCAGTAGAGGCGCCAAGTTATTCTGGCACTATCCTTGAACTATTTTAGTCAAACTTATTTCAGTCATACACTGGTGTATTCCGAATAAGGGTTAAGCAGACCTTTACTGCGACAAGCCAACACGTCACTGTTTCCCGTTTACCCGTCACCCCCAAACACGCCTGGAAAGTTAACACCGGTTTGCAACCAAACTGTTAAGGGGTGTGTGTGTTTGCATAACGTAAAGTGCGTGTGTGGGGTGGGGCGAGGTAGAATACTGAAGGCCTGCCATAGTACAAAAAAGCCTGTGGTAAAGGGGCGGAGCGGTCCGAGGCACAGTGGTAAAGGCGCCTCAGTGCAAGGTTCAGTGGCGTCGCCGACTTCAAGTTTCTCCCGTCTTGTGTCACGGGCCGTAATTCGGGCGGACGCCGGCCTCGGGGGGGTTCTTTCTCCGGCTCTCCCCCCCCCCCCCCCTCCACTTTGGTACCGGTTCCAGGCCACTTTATAAATTTCATATACAAAGCGATCGGCCAAATTCCCAAATTGATTTTGACCGTGCTTGTATTTAGAGTGATTGCGTGTCAGTAGTGTTACGTGAGCATGCATGCTGGGCCGTTCAGTTCGCAGCGCTGAGCCGAGTCGCAGAAATGGGTAAAGCGCCTATATATTAACCAGTATTATTATTATAACCTACTTTGTATTCAAATGTTCTCAGTTTGTTTTACAATAACAAAGAGGGTACTAAGAGTTTTTGAAGTATGAATGTAATTAAATACTTCTCTGCTCCCCTCCTCAGTTCTCCCTTGAACATAAGAGTTCCAACGTTGAGCAGGGCCGCTAGAAGACCTCTGTTATGTTTGCATACTCACATGGACTTGTGACAAGAAGAGTAGAAGTCTCCGACAACATTGAGAACCTGTTTCATCATGAACCCTAGAGCACACCGCTTTAATGCCTCCATTGTGTCATAATTTGTGATTACTATTGTTATATGTTTACAACCAAACACGTAACAATTGTAAGTAACTAAAGACAAAATGAGTCAGTCGGTCTGTGTTTACGTGTATTCTCCTTTTTTGTTGTTGTTGATCATTACTGGTGTTATAGAAGTAAGAAGTGCACTTATCCCTGTAATATCAATTTGGAGAGGTGCGTCTGGCTATACTAGGATGGAAAGGTTGAAAACGGGTTACATTCTTAGCAGAATGCAATGAACTGATTTGTTCAACTTAAAGTTGTTCATTTGTGTGTAAATTCCTTCAGTCGAGGAAATCTGCTACAGTTGCCCTGCTCCTGGGGACTGCAATTACACTAGATTAATGTTTTGTGTTGTGTACATAGCTCCTGAGGAATGTAATTCAACACAATTAACACCAGATTAATGTTTTGTTATGTACATAGCTTACACATATCACAGAAACAAATGACATAAGTTTTTGGTGCTACTTTTATTGCACCGTGTGGTTTGTTAACCCATTTAGCCCCAAAGCCCTACAGCAAGAAATGGATCGACCCCAATAATTTAAGGGTAGTGCCAAATTAGCTTGGTGCTGAGCTAATCTGGCACTACACTTGAATTATCAGGGTCGATCCGTCTCCTGCAATTCGTACATAACCATTAGTCACCTCCAACATTTGGAAGAAACAGCCATGGGGTTAAAAGGGTTAATGTTAGGAACAATGCTGATTGTGGCTAGGCAGATTTGAGACAATGATGGTGGGTGTAAACAACAGTACGTGGCGCTCAGCAGCTTCAATAAAATGCTTTGAAAATAGTATCGAACATAACAGAAACATCAACAAACACATGTATATTTCAGTGATATGTTTATGTTCAGCATACTGCGCATGATTACACAACTAAAAACATTTACCGGGCAAAAACATGTCACTAAAATAATGTGTGTAGAACCGGCTGTTCCTACCAACAACAAAAAAGCATGCTGCGACAGGGACTACTTTTCTATCTTTCTTTTTTTTTTTTTTTTTTTTTTTACTGATGACGTGCACTATGTGACCATGTGTTTCTTTTTTTTTTTTAAATAAACGCTTTTAAAAGTAAATCTTAAAATGCAATGAGGTGATGTGAAGTGGTCACCAGAAATAGCTGTTACGCCTCTACATCTTCTGAAATGCGATAGGTATTCATTACAAAAAAATCACATGTATTATAACCCCCGTGACCCTTGACCTTTGTGATGAGTTGACTAAATTAGTATGCATAGGAAGGTCTCACCATCAGCTATCTTTGTGCCAAATTTGGTTGAAAATTTGCTAAAATGTGGATAATACCTACAATTTTGTCACAAATTGGCATTTTATACACATTTTCCGACCTTGTGACCCTTGACCTTTCCAAGGGGGTCATCCAAATTAGTATGCATAGACAGGTCTTACCATCAGGTATCTCAGTACCAAATTTGAGTTTGAAGTTGTGAAAAGTATAAACCTTTTTCCTGAGCTCTCGTGACCCTTGACCTTTCTGAGGGATCAACCAAATTAGTGTGCATAGAAAGGTCTTCCCATCAGGTATCTCTGTAGCAAGTTTGTGTTTAAAGTTGTGAATAGTATTTGAGAAAAAGAAAACATCTTTTGTCAAAATATGGCTTTACACCGTTTTGATAGACAACAAAATACAGGCTGATGAGCCACAGAACTGTATATACCCAGCATATATATTATAAACTTATAAGGGTAGCTCATACTTTCAGCTCATGGAATACAACTGCTGTGGCTAAAGGTGACAAGATTTTTCTAATGATGCAAAACTGTTTCCTAGTAGTGTGTACACACACACAGATAGACAATTTTTACAAAATCGTATCTAAAAAAATGTTAATAAGTACAACAAAATGTAAACCTGCAACCATTATTAAGTCAACATAATTATTAAGTGCCATTGCTTTTCACGCCAACATGCCCCAAGATGTGACATCACAGGAGTGTTCACTGTTGTTTGTCAAGCACTTCCAATCCAGAGCTGCAGCTCCCATGTCCAGCTACATAAAAAGAGATTAAAGAAAGAAAAAACATTAAGAATGGCAAAGCCCCTAAGGATCACACATATGAACGACCCAATTCTAATGTGAGAAAAGGGTTGGCTTTTGAACCTGCAATGTTTTCTCAAACTGTATGTATTTTCCACTCATCATGTCTACACACACACAGAGGTACTCATTTATCTGCCGTGCAATAACAGCTGCTTATAAGACTCAAACTAGGAGACAGGAGAGTACCTAAAAATCTAATCACTGATTTGTGCTCGTGCGTGTGTGTGTGTAAGATTTGTGCAACTGAAATGTTTTACAATGAGTGTACGAGTATTAATATCTTTTGCTAAGTCATGTATCTATAGACACTAATAATATGTGATATGTACAGGCAGTGATAATATAGCATAGAAGTGGAGTGTTCATATACTATCATTTCAATAAGCAGACCGGGCGACTCCCATTTTCAAACTGTTTGGTTCATGTTCAACGAGAGCGAAGCCCGAGGTGACTAAGAATCAATTAATACAGTTTGAGAATGGGAGTGATAAGGTCTGTCTAAAAATGTTCGTATACGACCAAAAGCCATAATTTTGTTGTTGATGTAAACAAATAATATTATTAAGATATACTGTGATGTCAACGTTTCTTCCGCTGAATTCTGTGCTGGAATTTACAGACAATATTACTCTGTGACCAAAAGCCATAATTTTGTTACCAATCGAAATAACGCATTCGTCTCGATTCGCTAACACATAAGAGTCATATAGAAAACAAAAGCGACACTTAATTGTGACCGTCAGACATGTTTTGGTGCTGAGACACCTTCATGCACACATGTATGTCATGTGCTTCCATGCAATAATTTGGAACATAAATCCACACCTCTAAACCACTTAAAAAAAACACCCCATCCATTAAATTCTTCATTCACATTTGTGCGTTTTTCTCTCTCTTTGGACAAACATCTTTCTTACAATTTTAGGCCATACTGATGACAGCTTTACTTATACAGTATGGTGTGGAAGTAGGACACAGCACAGAACACACTGCATTTCACCCTTGACGTCATCCCTCCTTCCTCCATACGAACAGAAGACTACACGCTGTATGAACACAATCGCGAGGGTACGCCGAGCGGGAAAAAAACACCGACGCTTCTGTTACAGTTGAAAGCTTACTGAATAACATTTCTCTCATGAAGTCTCTCAGTAATAATCCAGAACCATAACAGCAGTTCAGTAAATGTTCTCCAAACCATTGTACTCAAAAAACTATGGCGGTGGTATTATCAACAAAACCTGGAGTGGAAGGTACCAAAAGTCTATTACTACTAGTAATAGACTTATGACTGCACTTACAGAATTGTAACCTTTCGTTTATGAAAACACTCAGCAGTCCGCAGTCAGGATAACTCCATATCCATGGTTCCGTACACATGAGTATATTATTAGGACCTTTCCCCATACTTTTCGAGTTGAATGGTTTTAGAGAATGTCTACTGAAACGCTTATCTGGACTGTCATTGAGGGTCTTCATTAAAAGGAAGGTCCATGTCATTCAAAAGGGTTAAATTTTTAATTACGCTTCAGGTTATGTTTGTTGTTGTTTTTTTCAGCTTTTTTCTTTTGGTCTCAGAATCGTCTGCTCGCTTTTGCGTTGATGCATGACTGTGTTCCGTGTGTTGGAATGTTCCACTCACAGTGACAGGGAGGTTGGGTTATACCACAAAGATACTGTCTGCATTTAATGACTTATGAGTTACACATGTACGAATGCCTCAAAGTAAGATCGAAATAACCTAGCGACTGCCTGCATCACTCTTTTTGTGACCTCTAGAGTGAGTTATGCTTAAACAAAAAAATTTTTCTTAATCACGAAAGAGATGGGAATTGCTTCATGGTGTCAGCAAATCAGACGACAACATTAGCGTGGGCCGCACAACTATTGATAGAATTGATTGATTGTACATTGTTTAACGTCCCGACAGCAACAAGACTTTCTCAGGACGTGCCTGCATTGCTTGTGAAAAAAAACTAAACAGAATATTGAATGTACGTCGCCAGCTGGTCTAATACGCTACATAAACCCAAGACCATTTAGCAACACACATCCAATATCAAGAGCTACAGGCAGCACAGACAGTAGGGAGAGTTTAAAAAAGGAAAATACAGGTGAATGGACCAAGGGAAGACAGAAACACATGCTCCAGAATAGAGAGCAAAACCCACCCTGTGGGGCTGACCAGGGTGACCCTGGGAACTAAAAAGTAGTTAACCCCACCCAAGTCCCCCAGGGCAGACCCGAGTGGGGCACTATTGATAGAACAAAGCAAAGCCCTTATGGCTCACATGTATGACCACTGTGACAATAAGTACAGGGATGGCTTAATCTGCACCAGAAAAATTCATGTCTTCTCAAAATGTTATCATTTCACACATCTGTCAAACACCACTGACCCTTGTGACGTGTTGACTAACTTAGTATACATAGGAAGGTGTATCATCATCAGCTACCTTTGTGCCAAATTTCATTGAAAAGATTGCAAAACTGTAAATAATAATTACAATTCTATCAAAAATTGGCATTTTATACACATTTGCTGACCTCTTGTGACCCTTGACCTTGCCGAGGGCTCATCCAAACTAGTATGCATAGACAGGTCTTACCATCACATATTTAAAGAAAACGTAACTGGAGCGTTTCTGAGCTCGAATATAAACATCTAGACCGAAAGAGTTGACTGCCAGTGCTTGTAATTTAGAAGACACTACCAAGTGAGTAGGAAAAAGCACTGTCAAGGGAGAGAATTGTGCATGATAGACCAATGATCATAAATCTACACATATACTTTAGTCCAAGCACAAAAAAAAAAAAAAAAAAAAAAAAAAAATAGGAAAGAGGGGGTGCGCTAAGTAAGTTGGGGGGGGGGGGGGGGCGTATCACATATCCCACTGTTCCAGCCCCTTGGTGCAGGAAATTTAAATCTAGGTCCCCCACGTGGGGGACTTTTACGGCACTTACAAGTAGGTTCTGTCTTAGGGTGCATAATAATTTGGCTCTAGGTGGAGGCATGGAATGTATGCCCCTGCAGAAACCACAGTAAAATGTCTCTTCCTCCAGTATTGCCGATGGTGTGCTGATGAGGTCGCCTAGACCGAAACAGCTGTCTACACCAACTAGATATCTAGACCCCCACTTGGGGGACCTAGATTTAAATTTCCATGCACCAAGGGGCTGGAACAGTGGGATATGTCTATGATCATTGGTCTATCGTGCACAATTCTCTCCCTTGACAGTGCTTTTTTCAAATATATACGTTCTGGGACTGTTATTTTTTCTATTTAAAAAAAGAGGAATCCTTAGTTCATGTTAATACATAAGGACAGTGGATTAACTGCTTGCATTTTTTTTCTCTTTTTCATCCTTCTTTATTTTATTGTTGGTGTTCCTTGTGGTAGTGGTGGTGGTCAGAATATGTAAAATTTTGGTTTGTTAAAAAGCCATTTTAATATTCTAACAGAGCGCTGGTGGGACAGTCAAATTGACACCAAAAGTACTGTTCATTTCTCTAAAATTCTTCTACATCTCTACAGCTGGCAGATCTGACTGCTTCACAAATACTAGTCAAATCTGGCTGACAGGTATATTCTCAAAAGTAAAACAATTTAAAGGCAAGATCAGTCATCTATGAAAAGTAGTATTAGTAGTATGTTTAGCCTCACCAAGTGTGGAGTTGCTGGCCTACACACCTGTGTTAAATCCAGAGGACTTTCACGTTTAAAGGTTATCTCAATAAATCTTTTGTCAATGACACAAGGCCTACCCCCCCCCCCCCAACCCACCCACCCGCCCACCCTTCCCTGGCATGCACTATACACACAGTTGAGAGTGAGACTGTAACTTGGGTGTAGTTGTAGGTGTACTTAAGGTGTAGTCAGAGCGGTAGTTTAGGTGCTTTAGGCATTCGTCATACACGCAGTGGTACCTTAGGAATATGTTTTTTGTTCAGGGAGGATTGGCGGGGGGGGGGGGGGGGGGGGGGGGTGCAATGTGCCCGACATGTAATAATATTACTCTCTGACCTTCAAAAAGTTGAGGTGTAACTTAGGTGTAGGTGTACTTGAGGCGTAGTTTAGGTGCTAATCAGGGGCAGACCAGTCCACCGTTCCCTGGCATATACAAACACAGTTGAGGTGTAACTCAAGTGTAGTTGAGGTGTAGTTTAGGTGCAAATTAATGAAAGTTTCAACCTCTTTATTTTAGGGGTGGTGGTAGAGCAGGGCGATAAGAGTGTGTGAAGACTGACCACTTTTGCCTTCTCACCACTGCCTGATATGTCATGCTATGTTTGATACGCCTCAGGACCACGAGGACTGAAATATTTATGAGTTCATAAAATCTGTCTAATTTTCATTTGGATATGTGTTTTGTGGAGAGAATACAGGAAAACTGAACTCCGGATCGACAGATTTGCTTTGGTATCTTTGTACATGAGAAGAAGAGGTAGAGAAGCCGTTCGGCACCAACTGTAACTGGCTGGAATTGAAAACAGCTGTTTGGATTTTTCCAATCCTCTGACTCAGAGCCTTGCCCATAAATAACAGTAGGATGGGGGAGACACCGCGCTCAAAATAACACCGATCACCACCCGCTTGTTGTGTTTAGTGAATTATGCCTTTGCAGCTGACCAGTGACTGAAATGAAAGCTTTTTATCACATACTGGAGGGAATGGTGGGAGACAAACCTTCAGTTTTCCATTGTATATGGCATTATTTATTACTGTCTCCTTGATGATAACACTCGACAAACGCGTCGTACATGGAAAGCAATTTTTCCGACTATTGCAGTTTGTGTTCAAATTCTGCCTCAGTGTTTTATTACGTTTGTCAAGGGACAATGTATGCCAGTGTAACAGCATGTCCTGGTATTCAGCCGCCTACTGCAAGTCTTTCCATTTCCACTGACAAACACGTCTTGTGATGAACACGTTGATCCAGTTATTACAAAAATGCTTAAGTGTTCGTGAAAACAACTGTCTTGTTTCCCTGATCCGTCTATACAGGACAGCGGCAGCTACGGTAAACATGAACCGATAGTCATTTATTGTTCAGAGATAGTTGTATGTACCCATGCACACAGCAGTTGAGGTGTAACTTAGGTGTAGGTGTACTTGAGGCGTAGTTTAGGTACTAATCAGGAGCAGGTCAGTCCACCTTTCCCTGGTACTCACGTACACACACATATACATAGTTGAGGTGTAACTCAAGGGTAGTTGAGGTGTAGTTCAGGTGCCAATTAATGAAAGTTTCAACCTCTTTATTTTTAGGCATTGGTCATACTTGCAGCGGAAGGATTAAAGAAGGGAGACGGGGGGGGGGGGGGGGGGGGGGGGGTTGCAATGTGCCTAACATGTTACTTTCTAGCCTTCAAAACATCAAACAATCGGGGGTGGAGGAGGGGAGAGAGAGAGGTGGAAGGGAGGTTAGAAGTGAGCGGAAATCTTTTTGTCATGGTCTTTTGTCATGGACATATAACACAAGGTCCCTCCACTGCTCTTCCCTGTGTGCGTGCGCGCACATATACACACAAACACATGCATACAGCAGTTGACGTGTAACTTAGCTGTAGTTCTAGGTATACGCGAGGTGTAGTCAGAGGTGTACTTTATGTGATAAATGAGAGAGAGATCAGTTACTCCCCAAGGGGGAACGAGGTGTGTCGTCCCAACGTTTTGTTTTGGTACCTTTACCCTGATGCAGATGGCACGAAGACGGTAAACCAATGCCCGAAAAAAAAAAATTTAAAAAAAAAATTGCAGGGGGGGGGGGGGGTGAGGGGGTGGAGAGCAGGGCGATAGTGTGAAGACCACTTTTGCCTTCTCACCACTGCCTGATATGTCATGCTTTGTTTGATGCCCTTCATGACCACGAGGAGTGAAATATTTGTGGGTTCATAAAATCTGTCTAATTTTCATTTGGGTATGTGCTTTGTGAAAAGAATACAGATAAACTGAATTCATGATCGACAGATTTGCCCTGGTAACTTTGTACACGGGAAGAAGAGGTAGAGAAGCCGTTTGGCACCAACTGTAACTGGCTCGAATTGATAACAGCTGTTTGGATTTTTCCAACCATCTGACTCAAAAGCCTTGTCCATAAATAACGTCAGTATGGGGGAGCAGTATGTAGACACCGAGCTCAAAATATCGCCGATCACCAGCCGCTTATTGTGGTAGTGGATTATGCCTTTGCAGCTGATCGGTGAAATGAAAGCTTTTTATCACAATCTGGAGGGAGTGGTGGGGGGTGGGGGGTGGCTGCCTTTATTTGGTTAGTTTTAGCATGATCCTGAGCTAGGACCAAAATCCAGCAGTCTGTAATGTCAGTGCTGGGAGACAGCGTACATGTACAGTGTTTGGCACAGTTTATTCTCCTGCGAGACGGATTTGTTATGTTACAGGAGTATTTTGAGTGTGGTTTTGCGCTGTCAATTGAACAGAACGAATCAAACATGAGCCCCCCTTCCCCCTACCTTCACCCCAATGCAGACAGACACTGACACCCCTTCAGTTTTCCATTGTATATGACATTATTCGTTACTGTCCACTTGATGATAACACCCGACAAACGCGTCGTACATGGAAAACATTTTTTCCGTCTATTGCAGTTTGTGTTCAAATTCTGCCTCACTGTTGTGTTACGGTTGCAAGGGACAATTTATGCCAGTGTAACAGCATGTCCTGGTATTCAGCTTACTGCAAGTCTTTCCATTTCCTCTGACAAACACGTCTATTGATAAACTCCTTGATCCAGTTATCACGAAAATGCTTAGGTGTTTGCGAAAACAACTGTCTTTTTTTCCTGATCCGTCTATACAGGACAGCGGCAGCTACGATAAACATAAACCCGATAGTCATTTCTTGTTCAGATATTGTTTGATGTACCCATGCGACTGTATAAAACAAGCAATTTATTTTTTAATATTCAGGAATCTGCTTGATATACTTTCCTTTTATACAGCCCTTATAGGCCAAAGAGGGTACAGTTTGAATTATATCCATTAGAAAGGAAATACTTTTTAGTGTGTTCGTAGTCTCGAAAATTATATTTCCATAACACATAAATGTTTACAGGCTTTTAATTTACTGAATTTGTCAAAAGACATTCACTTGAGATCTACTTCTGATTTCCGAACAGTGTCTATGGAGACAAACAGGTCGTTTGAAACCTGACTTCTGCATCAGTGCTGATGTCCGTCTATTCAGCTTGTTGTCATTTGACGAAAGGCGTGTCAGATTTGACCGGAGGCTATCCTTCAGCCAACTGATGATAGAGAGGGCGGACCTACGTGAGTAAGCCGCCCAATCAGAACTGGATTTGAATCAGGGTGTAATTAGTGGATGTCACGTGACATCCCTACGGCCGACCCTACGGTCTCTCCCCCGCCCCCTGCCCCCCACCCCCACCCCACCCCCCTCACTGGCCACCCAAACGCCAGAGTCATTCTCCATTAACAGTTAAACACCACTCGGCTGATCACTCCTCATCCCTCACCCGCCCTGGCCTTCCCAGTCACCGGCCACCCAAATACCAGATCTCACTGTCCAAAAGAAGGCAGATGTAAATGCGGGAGAGATTGTTAATTTCGCTTTTTGACCTAATACCCTAAACTGGCTTGTAGACTGAAACTCTGTTTCTACCCAGGTGTTGTGGGTTCGCCGAAAGACTTGCTTCATGCGCGTTCAAGCGAAGCCCAGCTGCTTGCGCCCGCCGGGAAACGCAGGTCTGTCGGGGAGAGGTATTGGCCGTAATTAGCGCCGAAGTGCGAACTTTTCCAGTGATTCGGCGGCAGTAGTGTGGGCAGACTGGGTATAGCCCGGGGGCTGGGGGGTGAGGGACATGGGAGGGGGGAAGCAAGGGATTCTCTGGGCCAACCCTACTTTTTTCAAGTCGGAGGAAGTGGGGGGGGGGGGGGGGGGGAGAGTCATCTACGTAGTTTGTTTTCATTGTTATTAGCTCACTGATAATTACGCGTTTGATCTCAGTTACAGACCCGATAATCCGGCCGAGCGTAAGTGGATCGTACAAGCCACACTGTGGCGTGAAACTTCGACACTAACCTATGTACAGTAAGGTTAGTGAACAGCACACTTGCCGAGTTTACTGCAGTTGTTAAAAGACTGTCCGGCAGATTTACAGATTTCCCGGTTGGAAGACTAAGACGTAGAGAAGTTGTTCGGCACCAACTGTAACTCAGTGGCTGGAATTGAGAACAGCTGTTTGGATTTTTCTAACCATCTGACTCAAAAGCCTTGTCCATAAATAACATCAGGATGGGGAAGCAGTATGTAGACACCGAGCTCAAAATATCGCCGATCACCACCCGCTTATTGTGTTTTTTTAGTGAATTATGCCTTTGCAGCTGATCAGTGAAATGAAAGCTTTTTATCACATACTGGAGGGAGTGGTGGGGGAGATCTGTCTTTATTTGGTTAGTTTTAGCATGATCCTGAGCTAGGACCAAAATCCAGTGGTGGGGGGTGGGGGGTGGGGTGGGGGGCTGCCTTTATTTGGTTAGTTTTAGCATGATCCTGAGCTAGGACCAAAATCCAGCAGTCTGTAATGTCAGTGCTGGGAGCCAGCGTACATGTACCTGTTTGGCACAGTTTATTCTTCTGCGAGACGGCTTTGTTATGTTACAGGAATATGTTGAGTGTGGTTTTGCGCTGTCAATAGAACAGAACGAATCAAACATGAGCCCCCCCCCCCCCCCCCCCCCCCCCCCACCACATTCACCATTTCTTGTTCAGAGATTGTTTGATGTACCCATGTGACTGTATAAAACAAGCAATTTTTTTTTAATATTCATGAATCTGCTTGATATACTTTCCTTTTCAAAACCCTTACAGGCCAAAGAGGGTACAGTTTCGAATATGTCCATTAGTAATGAAATACTTCTAAGTGTGTTCGTAATCTCGAAAATGATATTCCCTTAACACATAAATGTTTACCGGCTTTTAATTCACTGATTTTGTCAAAAGACATTCACTTGTGATCTACTTCTGATTTCCGAACAGTGTCTATGGAGACAATCAGGTCGTTAAAACCTGACTTCTGCATGCTGATGTCCGTCTATTAAGCTTGTTGTCATTTGACGAAAGGCGTGTCAGATTTGACCGGAGGCTGTCCTTCAGCCAATTGCTGATGGAGAGGGCGTACCTACGAGAGCAAGCCGCCCAATCAGAACTGGATTTTGAGTCAGGGTGTAATTAGTGGATGTCACGTGACATCCTACGGCCGACCCTACGGTCTCTCCCCCTCCTCCCCTGCCCCTACTGGTCAGCCAAACGCCAGATTCATTCTCCATAAACAGTTAAACACCCTCGGCTGATCACACACCCCCTCAAAGTCCCTCTCCCGCCAGGCCTTCCCAGTCACCGGCCACCAGATCTCACTGTCCAAAAAGAGGCAGATGTAAATGCGGGAGAGATGGTTAATTTCGCTTTATGACCTAATACCCAGAACTAGCTTGTAGACTGAAACTCTGTTTCTACCGCAGGTGTTGTGGTTTCGCCGATAGACTTGCTTCATGCGCGTTCAAGCATTTGCACCCGCCGAGAAACGCAGGACAGTCGGGTTGAGGTATTGGCCGTAATTAGCGCCGGAGTGCGAACTGTACCAGTGACTCGGCGGCAGTAGTGTGGGCAGATAACCTTCACTGAGAATAGCCCAAGGGGTGGGGAGGGGGGGGGGGGGGCGAAAAGGGGGGGGGGGAAGCAAGTGATTCTCTGGGCCAACCCTACTTTATCAAGTCGGAGGAAAACATTTGTTTGATTGTTAAATATAGATCACTGATCATAACGGGCTTTAGACTCGATAATCCGGCCGAGCGTAAGTGGATCGTACAAGCCACACTGTGACGTGAAACTTCGACACTAACCTATGTACAGTAAGGTCCGTGAACAGCACACTTGCCGAGTTTACTGCAGTTGTTAAAAGGACTGCCCGGCAGATTTACAGATGAGCATTCGGGTAGTGCCTAATTAACCTAGTGCTTCTTCAGATGCTGAGTTTAAGACGCATATTAATTCAGTATGATCTGTTTATTTTAACCCGACAGATGTTTTTAATCTGAACATAAAATTGAAAATAGAAAATCTATTGAGTGACCAATCAGAGTCGATTCTTCCGTCAGTTTGGAAACTCTCCGTGAAATTACCGTGTCGATGAAGCCAAACATATTGCTTGGTAAAAGTAATTTGAAAAAAAGTCATTTGTGTTTAAGTCATGCAAGATACAAATTTTAATGACAAGCATGAAAAAAGTTCGAATCAACCCTAACAGGTGGTATTTCTTTTCAACCTTTTGTCAAACCGTGCAGACCGGAAGACAAGTTAAAGTTCGCAAAGACAAAAGCAGAAACAGTGGATATAGGCCAAGAAAAATAAATATCGCTGAGTCGTCTACATTCAGTTCGCGTTATGATTTTTACAATCGCTGTTTTATAGCGCCCACCGTCAAAATCGGTGATACCGACAAAACTGACAAATGGGCCTTGGAAAATTAAAAGAGGGAGGGGGGAGGCTGGTGGGGAGGGATGGGGCGGGGGGGGGGGGGGGCAGGTACTGGAAAATATGCTTTCCTTCAAGCCCCAGAAAATCAAGTAACATCTTGAATTCAATGTAATCTAATTCCGGTAATATAGTTTATTTAGTTTCGGCGTCACTCAGTGCCTCCGATCGGTATTTCTCAATTCTAACAAGCATCATCAACCGGCCACTACTCAGTTTCAAACCCGGTTTAAATCCGAAAATGACGAGTTAATGCGAACACTGTATATTCCTAAGTGATCTGTATAATCACCCCCCGTATGCCGCACTTTCATCACTGTATTCAGCTTTTCCGGGCGCTACAAGAAAGTCGGGCAATATTTGCGCGGAGCGTGGCCGTAGAAGGGTTGAGGGTACTTTAATAAATCCTCAGTATAATAGAAAACAAAATACAGAGTTAAAATATCGCTGTGTCGTCTACATTCAGTTCGAGCTGTGGGATGCCTGTTGCCGAGTCTGCATGAATCAACGTAAAAATGCTCCAATCGGAGAACACAAAAGCCCGAAATGAACACTGCACGGTCGGAACCCCGAAATAAGTCCTTGGGGGACCTAGGTGCACATGGCGGGTGTCGCTGTCACGGGCAGGTGTTATGATTATCAGTGGTCTTTGCGGGAAGGTGTTGGGAGATGCCGATCAATTATGCGTGACCAAAGTTATGGAGTAGTGTTTAATGTAATGTATCGATCAAAATGGAACGGCGCTAGCCATATTTGTTACTTGGGTTAATAAAATGAACCAGCAAATGACTGTGCAAGGGGGACATAAATATGAAATTATCGTATCGTAACCTGGAATTAGCGGAGAAGTAGAGAAGGCGGCTTAGGTCTTGCGTTAGAAGAAGGACGCAGATAGTGAAAACGTTTCTGGCCAGTTTCTTAGCAGTGCTCCGTACTACGGTATCGTTGTATGGTGTTGTGCATATTTTCATTTTCATATCGTCGGGGGAAAAAACTTCACACGTGTCTGGCAACGAGCAGTGACGCTTTCGAATGACGTCATACTAAATCAGACGCGTGGCATCAAGTCGCAACACCTTCCGTGCAATCCTAGTTTTCTTCATAGCTACCCAAGACTGGTCAGATAAAATTTGCTCGATTTGTGTACAAATGGTACCGGCACCGGCATTTAAATCCGTAGAACCGACCGCCCCTCTGTGACAAAGATTTCACAGAAATGCAGGTACATTAAGTAGAGCTAAACCCTAACGTGCAGAGAAGAACTCAACGGAGAAAGAAGCACGCTTAGAGAAGACAGTTACAACACAATTTATTATTGACGGACATTATTCGCCCGTTGTCGAAAAGCAAATGAAATCTTGAAAAACACAGACATACATAAAGTATTTGACTAGCTCTACGTAACGCAACAGGAAACTTCGATTCATTTAAACAGAATTAATTAGAGTAAACGTTGCAATAAATTAATTTCTATGTATCCCAAGGAAATGCTAAAACCTAAACGTGTGTCATGTTGGACGTATGTTACGTCGCAGTTTGAGGAAAGGTGTGAGTTTTTTTCAAAGTAAAAATTGAAAAAATATGTCTTTGTTTCTGTGTAAAAGTTGTGTCTATCGAGGTCTTTGGAAGCAGAACAGGTTAACACAGAAGCCTTTGATGTTCACAACTAGGAGTCTAATACATCACATGTATTATTGGGGACCCATTTGTCTGTATTATTGGGTCCCCTTTGTTTGGTCAGAGTATGTAATTTACCAACGTCTATCCTTTCTTTACATCTTGGAGAATAAAAGCTAATGCTGGGAACGAGTGCATCCAACAGTAGATCTCATAGACAAACTCCGCTGAACGGCCCGTGTATACGCCGGTGTGCACCAGCACACATCATCCTCTTGACACAAAGACTGCGGGGGCACTTCTGTCTTGAAAGAATAATAGCTATTAGACTATGATGACTCACAGACCAGTGTTTACCCCCCCCCCCCCCCCCCCCCCCCCCCGGCCCCCACTGCCGACTGTGCTGTTCTTTCCCCTCAGTCCCAACCACCTCCAACTGACCTAGAGCTACAAAAGCGCTTGCATCCGCAGGAACTCATGAGAATCATAGCGTCAAACTGAATGGTAATTCAGTCTTTCTCTCGAAGTTGCGAGATGAGTTAAACCACTGTGATGACGGTTTGAAGTCGCCGCCAATACACACGAGTCAGTTAAGTGCAAACTAGCAATGGGGCTATCGAGTTTTCTGGTTACTGCGTCATGAAAAGCCGACCATCTGCAAGAGGCATAGATTTTCATGCCTCTCTGTAGACTCAGTCCGGGGGAGAATCTTAGCGTCAACCAGAATGGTATCTCGGCCGCAAAATCTCATCTTAAATTTAAGTTTTGCGATGTATCATAGCATCACTGTGAACACGATCTCAGAGAAGTGTGTCTGGGTCCGGGTGATTACGTGCAGGTGAAAAGCAGTTGTCAATCAGCGCGCGTCTCAAGTCGCCAATACAGACACGTCAACTATTTGCAATCCAGCAATGGGCCTGTCGCGTTTTCTGGTCAGTCCGTCATGAAACACCGAACATCTGCAGGAGGCACATGCCTTCCCGTCTCTCTGTAGGCGCGGGGGCCCAGATCTGCGAATGTGTTTGCCTTGTTTGGCCGCTACTATAATTCCAATCATCAGTGTTACAGTCACAGGCTAATAATCACTCATTCACTACTCTCACGCGCAGAATCGCGGAACTCATGAATAAAACGCCACGCACAAAAAGTGATCACCCAATGAGGCCAAAATTAATTTTAAATTGAGTTGGCTTCAAACCCAGCGGTTTGGCCACTAATGTTGAATACTCTGTTCAGGTTTCAGTGACCACTGTCAAGCCATGGACAGTTTAAACGTCTTGCAGCGCCGGGCCGTTCAGCACTCAGGTGGAAGTTTACAGGAATCAATATATCAGTGATTCTACGAGGAGCTCGATCAGGATATATTTTAGCAAGTTTACTAGGTAATTTTCAAGATTTCCTGCACATTGTTGTCAGGAATAAAGGAAATTTAAAATATTAATAAGTCTAATGTTGGTGATCATATTTTTTTTTAAGTTGTCTTGAAATTATCTGCGTTCAAAAGTTATTTGAAAAAACACGAGGTGAGCTTTGCTCAAACTCAGGGCCGGACCTGGGAAAAGTCGATGGGGGGGTTACAGATTCAGTATAAAGCGAAGGCGCGAAGCGCCGAGCCTTCTAGGGGGGTCCGGGGGCATGCCCCCCCGGAATTTTTTTTTTTCAAGGATGCAAAATGGTGCAATCTGGTGCAATCTGAGCCTTGAAAAAGCCATTTGTGATGGTCTGGGGACTTTGAGCTTTTTGAACAATCGAACTGACAAACTCTGGGGTACAAAAATTATCACCTGCCCCTCCCTTAAAAAAAACACCCACACCCACACCCACACACACACACACACACACAAACAAACATTTATTTATCAACAGAGATGTTTTGTATACTATTATTATTCACTACTTTTCGTTGATCGTTAACGGTATAAAGCTTTACCTTGTAGTTTATGAACATCAGGGCCCTGCTTTCACTTCAGTTCAGTCTTGCTGCACTAGGTTCCTCGGCATTAGTACCATTTGTGAATTGTATCTTCTGGCAAAACAGTTCACTGCCTCTTTGAAGTCAATATCAACATCCCTGTGCACTTTCAGTAAAGCAAGTGCATTGAGTCTCTGTTGCCCCATTGTAGAGCGCAGGTAGTTTTTCAGGTTGCGCAACTGACTGTTTGAACGCTCACACTCGGCAGTAGTGACAGGCAGGGTGCAAAGGTTCTTTAGCATGATGAACAGGTTGGGATAAAAATCCCTGTCACGGTGTTTCAGTGCTTCTGATGCCGTGGATGGGATGATAGCTGTCGCATTCTCAGCAGCACTTCGCCATTTGCAAACCCACCGTTGGTATTCTGCATCAAGGGTAGCGTTGTCTGGTAGGTCAGACTCCCACAACATTGCCAGTGTCTTCACCCCTTCTGGAACCTGCATGAAACCATCCTGGTTGTCTATTAAAGTGCTTGGCACCAGACAGAGACCATCAACTGCTAGGTCAGCATTTTTGAACCTCGAGTCCAATTCGGTTGACAGGTGTTCCAAGAAAGGAATGGCAATGCTAATCTTGAAATATTCTTCTGGAGTGGCCGCAGGTTGGTTGTCACGGAGAGTCTGGCGGGATGCTTGACGAGGAACAACAACATCAGTTGTCAAAGCATTTGCCATTTTGCTGACTTCACCAAACCAGGCAACGAACGCTGTGTCGACATCTCTTCTAATAGAAGACATGCAGTTACTGACCTCTTTGATTTCCCTGTAGGCATCGACAACATCTTTTGTTCTTTTCTGGAGCTTCACTGTCAAGGGTTTTAAGTAACGCAAACAATTGCGGACGACAACGAATGCAACGAGGAAAACACTGCTGCTCAAGGTGTGGAGAAAGCCAGTTGCCTTGGTCAATGTCTCACTGTCCCAATTGTCACTGTCTTCACACATTTGTCCCAAACAGTCGTGAACAACCAGGAAGAGAGATGTGTAAACCTCCAGTGCTTCATGTTTTTCTACCCATCTTGTTCTGCACAGATCAACAAGCTCTGTCTTTGTCGTGTCAGGCTGAGATGCTTCGATGGTATCTTCAAGTTTTCGTTGTCTCTTTGGAGAGTTTGGAGCGGTATCGTCAGTAACAGGCAAGGGGTTAATAAAAGGCACGAAGTTCACACATTTGCTCCGAGTTTACACATTCGTTAGGATATTGATGTAGGTAAGAAAATGCACGAACGCCACACATTAAGCACAGTGAGTTGAGCTTTTGCAGCCAGCCCTGTAAAACACAATGTATTGTAGGTTCAGAAGTTACGCCTTAGGCGCCGAGCTATCACGAACGATTTGGTCAGTCCCGGTGATTGCTAATCCTCTAATCCCGTCACACACCACTCTCTGAGCACAGCCGTGGGTCTCCAGTCTCACTCAGATTGCGTTGCTTTGTCTTTTGAGGTAGTGTCCGTGGACATGCACCAGTGTCCATCAGTAGCTATGTAGTCATTGATGCGTGTCAGCGGACGGGAGGTGTGAAACGGCTCGATTTTATCACTAACTAACCCTTTAAGTAATCGTCAGCCAGTGTAAGAGGTATTCATCAGACTATTCTGTGATCTGATTGTGTGTTCCTCATGTGGAGGAGGTTTGTGGGTGTTTAGAGCAGTATAACTTTCACAAATGGTTGTGTTGTTCCTCAGACGGAGGAGTATTTGGTGTTCTTGTCAAACACAAGGTGATTGCTCCTGCAAAAACTCCGTATAGAACATTCTTTTCAATAAGAAAATTAACACAATAGAAGAATCAGAACTGCCCGATTAATATTGTTGTGTTAGGGAGGCGGGGAGGACAAGTGCATGTAGATAATTATGATCAGCCCTTCCTTTTATAAAGTGCCAAAAGCAGTATTGTGTCCCGAGATAAAAGAAGAAACGTTTTAACAAATAAAATCGTCATCTCTCGATATGACTCTAGGTATGTCTGAGAAAACCCCAAGGAAAAAATAAAAGAAACACGCGTAGAGAGAACGGTTACAACACGATAGGCCAGATTACAGATGAGGACGACAGACACTATCGACAGGAGATCGACGACTTTGTAGTGTGGTGCGATAGAAACTATCTTGAATTACATGTTGGCAAAACAAAAGAGATGGTCTTAGATTTCAGGAATAACAAACATCATCCCGGTCCTTTTGTCATCAAGGGAACAGAAGTTGAGCGTGTAGAGTCCTACAAGTATTTAGGTGTTTTTTTTTTTTGACAACACGCTCAACTGGAAACAAAACACAGATGCTATTGTGAAAAAAACGCATACCCGTCTTTACTGTTTGAGAAAGCTCAGATCATTTCATGAAAGCACTCAGCTTTTACAGATGTTTTACTGCTCCAGTATTGTAAGCATACTTTTTGGGGTAGAAATTTATGTAAAAGAGATCAAGATCGCCTTAACAAAGTAATCCGGAAAGGGGCGGGTGATTGGTAGGGCACAGGATAATTTGGACACACTGTACAACAGACGGATTATGAACAAACTGGCTGACATTCTTGATGACAAAACACAGCCACTTAGATATGAATTTGACAGCATACGTATCGAACGAAGTGGCAGACTTCGAGTACCCAAAAGTCGTACATCACGTTATGCCAACTCTTTTGTCTTTCAGACTGTTACCCTTTTCAACAGTAATAATATCAGTAGATAGTGTCTGTCAACATTTTTCAGTTCTTTAGTACTTGCCCTTTCTATAGTTCACTGCAACATTGCCGACACCAGAAGCACAGGTGGAATCCACCATTTTTTCTCTCTCGCTGTCCCATGAGGGATTAATTAAATATTATTGTATTGCATTATTGTATTGTATTGTATGGAAAGACAGCGAATTTCCCCATGAGGGATTAATACAGTATTATTGTATTGTACTGTATTGCATTGTATTGCATTGTATTGTATAGTACAATTTGAAAGAAAATCCTAAAAAGAAAAGCACAAAGAAAGAATAATTTCAACACAACTTATTTGTAATTGTTCTTTTTAAGCGTGTTTTCATTCTTTATTATGATTTTGTGCTCGCCTGATAGTCACTGTTTTGGTCTGGATTTTTTTTTGTATGACACAGTGGAAAACAGGGGGGGGGGGGGGGGAGGGGGTAGGGAGGGCTGTTGTGCCCCCTCCCCCCTCCCCGTCGAGACACCCTCTGGATCCGCCCCTGCCGGTGCCGTGGACCTTAAACCCCGAACTAACTAACACTATATCGTCAGTGTCGCAATGCAGCCTTCCTATGAGAGGCATGACGACAATAATTGTACTCGAGACCTAAACTAGCCGTACGTGTATTGTTTTCTTATTTTTTTGCAGTGTCCAGGAATGGTGTTGGCACAGGTTGGAGCTTGGGCCCCAAATGCAAGTTAGTCTCTAACATACACGCTTCCCGCACGCGCACGTTATTCAAATATTTCAATCAACCCGTTGGCTGTCGGTAGCGATTTTTGCAGGAATCATCGCGACAAAAAGCGCTAACGACAGCCAAGGTGTAAAAGAAACACACGAAATGTTGATACTGTTGGCACTGTATCATAGGAAACTAAGGGAAGACTTGTAAGGGTTGGGTGGAGCCCGTAAGGGACTTTCCGAAAGCGGGAATACCATTTCCAACAAGTTAACTGAACTGTATTGTGATAAACATTATTCAATCTGTGAATTGAATTGAGAATTTCAAGTTGCGCGATGTTTATTCCACAAAAACTATAATAATACTTTTATTCTGATGCACACTACTTATAGGTTTTTGTTTTTTTTATTAATGTGTGTGTGTGTGTGTGTGTGTGTGTGTGTGTGTGTGTGTGTGTGTGTGTGTGTGTGTGTGTGTTTAATACAAAATCTCCAGTGTATATCTGACAGAAAAAGATTATATTGTTTTCGATGTTAACGCTGTTTCAGACAACTGAAATTCAAATTACCATTAAGAATATTTGTGTCCTGAAATGTAATTTTCAGCCATACGGCTGTAGGCCTTGAGGTTCACACTCACATACCAGCACACATTTTAACTCATTCGAGACGTGCCGCCTCCGGATACGAGGCTTATGCCGCGTCAGTATCCGGAAGCCGCAAAGTATCGAATGAGTTAATTGTGTGTACAGTATCTATAAACATTCCTTCGTGTTTTTAAGTATTCACTCCGCTGGGCGCACTTATTGGAGCCTTACTATACGGGATGCTGGCACCGTACATAGAGCAGCTGACCAAACCTCGAAATGCCTTCAAGCACCACCAGTAAGTCCGATGAGTCCTATAGCGGAGCGCCTTGCTTAGTGGCTTGCACAGGATGCAAGTTCGTTCATGTATCCAATTGATGTCTGAGAAACAATTACGGATACTGATGTGCTGAACTGTGGTTTTGGACTTCGTGGCTATAGGCTGTAAGTTGCACAATCACAGGCGCCAAGTTAATCTGGCACTACCCTTGAATTATCATGGTCAATCCATCTCCAGCAACTGGTACATAGTCGTTAGGCAACACCTCCACAATTTGAGAAATGGGACCTTGGGGCTAAAAAGGGTTAAAAAGGTTTAAAGGTTAAAGCCCGGACAGCGATGATTCTTTCGAATTACTTTCCAAGTAACATTATTTCCAGTGAATGGAATAAGGAGGAGAATCTGACAAACCAAAAGCCTGACTCATTCAGCTGTCAAACATTACAACAAAATACTTACTCGGTGAAGGAGAAAGACAGCAAGTCCATTTCGTGAAAAGCTTGATTATCATTTCATTAAATAAAAACTCTCGCTTTTCACAAACAAGGCCTTATTGTCTTTTGCCTTCAAATGGCAGATATGGATCGACTGTAATATTTCAAGGGAGGTGCCAGAATAGCTTGGCACCTACAGGCACCAAGCTATTCTGGCACCACCCTTGAACTGTCATGGTTGGTGTACTCCCTGAACTGTAAAGCAGACTTGGGCATTTTGGCCCCAGCCTGGCTCAAGGAGATAAGCAAATTGAGGTTAATATCCCCCCCCCCCCTCCCCCCACCAATGCTTGTCGTAAAGCTGGACCAGAAACATGGCTTGGATAAATTTACAGGAACTGTTTTCCTGGATGGATTTAGACAGGACGTAGCTTCGTTTAAAAAATTGAAGACTGAAAGTGTCTTGCAGGAAGTAATACAATGGGTTATTTTTAGCCCACCGATCTTTCTCTCTCTCAATCAAGCAATCAATGAACTTTATTGTTCCAAATACATGTAGCCACGCACAGGAAAATGTGTCTCGCCACCTCAGGTGCAACTCACAAAGCAGTTTACAAACAGAAAATGGACAATGGCTCAGGACGGGAGATGCTTATCACCAAGGCGTCTCATTACCGGCACCAACGGCTCCAACCCGACCTAAACGTCCCGAACACAAAGAACTAAACAAAACCATATCTTAGTGTCTCTTAACCCTTATCATTCGGAATACACCAGTGTGTGAAATAAGTTTGACTAAAATAGTTCAAGGGTGGTGCCAGAATAGCTTGGCGCCTAGAGCTATTCTGGCACCACTCTTGAGCTAAATCCATTGGTCTATATTCTTATCTGTAAGTACTATGACGTAGTTTGCATATGGCAGTGCACAAATTTGATGCTTTTGGCCTCAGTATGATATGGGTTAAACACGTCTTTAAACTTTCTGCTTGGCTACAAGTCTATCCATGCCCACACCCCACCAGCCCGGCCAATTCCGCATTTCGATTTTTTTTTTCAAATTTTACGATTCCACTTTTCCGTTCACTTATTATTATTATTTCCGCATTTCGATCTTACAACTGTAGTAATCGCCCTTTAAGGGATAGATAAATTTTTTTTTAATTGAATTGAATTGAATTTTTCTAACCTTACGATTTCACTTGTTCGTTGGCTTTTATGATGATGATGATTACTGTAATAATAATGTTTATTATTATTATTATTATTATTATATTATAATTATAGTGTGGCTGTTTGGTTGTGATTGGTGGTTGTTGCTGTTTCACTCAATCGCGGCCAGCCGCATCCGGATGTGACTGGCCCGAAATGAGTTAATATACAATGAATGTGCAAGCAACGAAGGATATGTCGTCTAAACGTTTTAACAGGATGGGTCTTATGCAGGATCTGCGTAGGAGTGTGTTCCACAGAGCCAACAGCGGCTGATGTCGGACACCGGTGACTTTTCGCTCACTGGAAAGGAATGACTAGTATGTTGTGTATGTTGTTTTAGAATGCACGAACAGTTCAAGAAGCCCTTCGCTTTGTTGGCAATACCTTTTGGCCTTCTGATGGCACTGGTGGTGTTCCTACTCGAGTACTTTATTCCTTACAAGAATGACTTGGAGGTTAGTGTGTGTGTGTGTGTGTGTGTTTGTGTGTTTATGTGTGTGTGTTTGTGTGAGTAATGTGTGTGTGTGTGTGTGTGTGTGTGTTTGTGTTTGTGTGAGGTGTGTGTGTTTGTGTGAGTTGTGTGTGTGTGTGTGAGTTGTGTGTGTGTGTGTGTGTGTGTGTGTGTGTGTGTGTGTGTGTGTACACGAAATAGCTCAAATGGGTGACTGTCTTTACCATCCTTATGGACAATGGGTGTGTGTAAAATTCTGGGTGACCAAGTCAGACACCCATTTTTTCTGAGGGTTGTTTCTGCATTGTCATGCTTTAAGAAGTTATAAAAGATAAAAAAAAATCTGTTTTTCCCACTTTGAGGTTATTACACACACTTTTGTGCTTAAAATACACTGTGGTAGTGTGTTTGAACTTGCCCAGCAGTGTTTGTGTGTTTTCACAAACCAGTAAAATGGATGAGTATGTGTGTGACATCACCCTTCTCAGCTATAAATAACTTAATACCTGATCGGTGGTTGACTGCGTCGGTGAGCCGAAGTGAAACGGAGAGATACGAAAGGTAGTGGGGCGAGAGGGAAGGGGGGATGGGGTGGTATTGTATTTGTGTGAGGGAGGAAATTTTTTATGTTGCTGCAAAATGAAGTTGTTATTTGAGGGTGTAGTTATTTTGTAAAAAAAATAAAAAAAAAAAAAAAAAAAAAAAAAAGTGTGTTATGCTTCCGGGTTGATGTTGTCGGAGGTATTGTCTAGTGACAAATTTCATATGGTAACCCCTAACACGACCTTGCATACCCACTCTAGAAGGTTTCCGACCTTTCACAAAACAAAAGAAAGGCTTCTCAATTCACGCAAACAGAAAACAAAATGTTGCGAAATGTTCCCAATTTACCAACGTCACACAAACGAAGTCACTAGACAGTGCAACCTTTCTAGAACGTTCTGGACTAAACATAACAAAACAAAATCTGCTCTACCCACGAACAAAAGAAAATCTTACTGAAAAAGGCACGTGAATTGTAACTATGATAGCTCAAATAAATATCAGATCGTTTCTTAGGATAACACGTGCATATTCTCACAAACGTAACAACCCCATGGTCACACTTCCAAACTTTTAGAGGCGTTGTCTAACGACTATGTACCAGTTGTAGGAGCTGGATTGATCATGATAATTCAAGGGTAGTGCCAGATGAGCTCCTGCTGCAGGATCCCCGGGCTAACTGGGTTAAGCTGACCTGATGACGTTTTGTTCAAAGTGTGGTATGTGGAGCTCTTCGTTCCGCAATTCATCAGCAACGTCGCCACGGCCCAGTTCAGCCAGATGGTGAGCCAGTGCAGACAACGTGAACTGCCCACGTGTGCACTTTTGTTTCCATTTGAGCAACATGCGGTAGACTATTTCATGCTGACCTTCTGCTCTGAAATCCAACTGGATCTGATCCAGGTTGGAGTCGTCGATACCCATCAGTCGGCCCAGCTGGCGCCACTCAGTCCTCAGCTTAGAGCTCACCATGTCTAAGTGCGTCAACTGGGGCTCTGCAGCACTTGCTGCAAAAAGAAAAGAACGCTGCGTTCCTTCCATCTTGACAATTACCCTTTGCACATGCTGAAAACACCTATCCCTGTGGCTGTCTGTGGCGGTTTTTGTCGCAATGATTCATGCAGGAATCATCGCAACCAAAACCACTACTGACAACCTTGACAATTAATCCATTTAGTCCTGATGCACAGCAGGAGATAGATTAAGTATGGTAATTCAAGTGTAGTTCCAGATTAGACTGGCACCACTACCTTTGAATTGTCATGGTCGTCGATCCATCTCCTGCAAATGGTACAATTTGAATAGGTGACACCTCTAAAATGTGGGAAATGCGGCTTTGGGGTTGCGTGGGTTAAAGAACCATGTGCATGCAGCAACCAGTACTGTAAACAGTACCAATGACTGCATACACAAGGGAGTTACATTTTGTTGAGAAATGTAATGTTTACAGCAGCTTCATGTAGTTGAACCACAGAGTGGTCAGCCATCATGGTGGAGACACAACCTTCTATCACCACACACGAATTGAGATGAAATCAACCCCCTGGAAAAGGGTGAGAGTTGTATTTTTTTTTTTTTTCAAAGAACGGAATTGACCTTATGGCTGATTCAAAACTTTGATCGAAACTAAAATTCTAACAAAAATTGAGTCATCCAAGCAAAGAAGTTATTACCATCTGGTATATCTGTACCAAGTTTGGGTCTTTTGCTATCACACATAGTATATATTTACTTGTATGGAAAATGTGTGCCCATAATTGTCAAACAGCAGGACTGTTCCAGGTGCCTGCATGCAAGGCATAAATAAATGATCAAAGTTTGCTGCTATATACATTAATTTTTTTAAATGTCTAGAGCAAATTATTCATTATCAAGATGGTTGAGTCTGACTTATCAAAATGTCTCTTGTATAAGGTTATCCAGACATTTTGATAACTCAAAAGCTAAAGCCCTTGACTCTCACCTCCCGACATTTACACCCCTGACTAGACCCTCGAGGTGGCAAGAACCACCGGCAAAGGCCTAACTTGTAATACAACTAATAATATCTCTCAACATCTCTCAGTAATCCAATAATCTCTCAGTAAAACTAGTACATGCGAAAATGCCAGTGCTGAAGTTTTCATACACAGATATTTTTGAAAAGCCAATGAATGATTTGCAATCAGAATGCAACAAGGCATTTCTGACAAAACAAGCTCCCGCTATAAACCCCTTTGTGAGTGCAGTCACCAGTACTGTTTACAACCCTGCCCAATATGCAAAAATGCATTGGGCTGACATCAGCCGCTGCTGGCTTGTGCATGGGCCAACAGCAGCTGACATGAGCCTGGTGACCCTTTGCACACTGGGTGGTGAGTGCATGAACAAGAGGTAAAACATCTCTTACTTGTCAGAGGGTATTTGTTTTCCCCAACTCTGACTTTAGCCGAGTCCTCCTTATTTTGGACGATTTGGATGTCGACCCCCATCTGGAACACCCCTCCAGGACCCAGAACTGCTTCTAGGCCCTCTGCTTGGATTGTGCAGCCTTTCCCTGCACATATATACATGTAATGAGGTTAATACCTGTGGTGCTGCGAATGAGTGTGATCAGTCATGTTAGTTAGTTATTGGGGTTTAATGCCGAGCAGGCGACTAAGGCCGTCTCATGGCGGGATGGGCAAAAGTCTGGTCAGCCAGACTAAAAGAAAGGTCTTAAGACAAGATGTAAATATACCTTAAAAATATGTCAGGCTAAAATGTCACACGAGTCTTTAACCTTTAGCGCGCTAGTGGTGACATTTGTCGCCAGCCGCCATCTTGCTTGATTTACGGATGGCAACATATGTCGCCACCATGACGTCTGCCGGAATAGGCTATGATAAACACACAGGGTTGCCATGACAGCCTTTGCAAAGGATTATGGGTAATTGTATCTAGGCTTGCTTCCGTTTTCTGTTGGCCATCTTGCTACCTTCGAATGTGTTCAAGCGATTCAAATTTTCTAAACGCGAGTTTGTTCTGACGGCTTCATTTTGACAATAGATGGCCGATGAGGAGTCAGAAGCATTCATCAAGGAATACTTTATGGAGTCAGATTCAGATGATGAAGACTATCTTGGCTTTTTGCCAGAAGACTTCAGATCAAGGGGGGGGGGGGGGGGGGGGGTGGGTGGGTGGCAGATGCATAGCTGCCAACCTTGAGGCAACAAAAATCCTGTCAGCCCGCCTAGGTTTACTGTGCACCAACGTTTATGTCCGCCCGGCACATTTTACAAACGGCAAAGTGTTCACCCTTTCTCGATTCGTCGATGATGCAAGGAACGCTTGTAGTCTGGATGGAACTTCACCAACCACTTCTGCTTCTTTGGAGGCATCATTTTGTTGAAAATCGAAAATAACACTTGTGAAAATCGCTAAGCATGTGCTCCAGAGAAGGGCAATTTCGAAGGAACCGGAACAAACACAGAATGGATGTAAATTTGCTGCGCATGCGTAATCAAGACTGGCTGTGGGTCCCTGAAAGCTTAGCAGTACAGTATAGCGGCAGGCTCTCAACTACAGGCGCTTGACCGGGAGCTTTTACGCCAAAATGCCTCGAATTTTCAAACAAAACTTGAAAATCTGAAAATCGGGAAAAATGTACCCAAAAAATGGAAAATCGGGACTTGAAAAAAAATCGGGAAATTCCCGATAAAATCGGGAGGGTTGGCAGCTATGGAGATGGTGGTGATGGACAGGGGAGTGATTCTAAATCGAGTGCTAGTGAACGCGGAAACGGTTTGATTGATTGTACATTGCTTAACGTCCCGACAGCAACAAGGCTTTCTCAGGACGTGCCTGCACTGCTTGTGAAAAAAAAACTAAACAGAAAATTGAATGTATGTCGCCAGCCGGTCAAATACGTTAAATAAACCTACAACATGGGGCCTAAATAAAGCTAAGACCATTTAGCAACACACATCCAATATCAAGAGCTACAGGCAGTGCAGACAGTAGGGAGAGTTTTAAAAAGGCAAATACAGGTGAATGGACAAAGGGTAGACAGAAACACATGCCCCAGAATATAGAGAAAAACCCACCCTGTGGGGCTGACCAGGGTGACCCTGGGAACTAAAAAATGCCTAACCCCACCCAAGTCCCCCAGGGCAGACCCGGGTGGGGTGAACGCGGAAACGGTGCGTAGTAAGCATTGATTATTTATTTTTGTTAGGATAATAAAACAGATAAGACAGTTTAAAGAATTGTGACCCTTGCGCTGGGACCATACGGCGTTGAGGCGCGCCCCCTGGGTGGTGGATAGGGGGTCCCTCGAGAGAGGGGTGCACCGAATAAAATAAGGTGCCGTGAACCAACATGGTCTAAGGGAAGGTGACCCCGACAGAAAACCCCTGGTCCTCCTAGTAAGGGGGTTGGGCGTGGGGGTAGCTTCCCCACCCTGCAAAAAAGGAAATAGCTACAAAAACGCCGACGAAAAGACTAACAGTAATTCCTTTCCTGGAGGAGGAAGGTTCTTCTACCAGAAGACTTATGACGTCCTGTGGTGAAAGCCGGAAGTCTTCGGAAGCCACAGGACCGAGCCGCCTCTCTCTATCCAGGGATACAACCATGGGCACATGGAACGTTAAGACCATGTACCAGAGCGGCAAGGCCGCCCAGATAGCAGCGGAAATGCAAAAGTACAACCTTTCCCTGCTAGGTATCAGTGAAGCCAGATGGACGCAGTCTGGCCAGAAAAGGCTGTTAAGTGGGGAGATGATTCTGTATTCAGGTCATGAAGAGGAGAATGCCCCCCATACAGAAGGCGTAGCATTCATGCTGTCACCAGTGGCACAAAGAGCGCTGATGGGCTGGGAACCTCTTGGGCCAAGAATCATTACAGCAGCCTTTAGAACCAAGAAAAAGCTCAAGCTGAACGTCATCCAGTGTTATGCGCCCACTAATGACAGGGACGAGGAAGAGAAACAAGAGTTCTACGACCGACTCCAGAGTGCCTTGGACAAATGTGCGGAGCGAGACATCACCATCGTCATGGGCGATTTTAATGCCAAAATAGGGGAGGACAATACCGGATACGAAGAGGTGATGGGGAGACAGGGACTAGGCTCGGAGATGAGTGAGAACGGGGAGAGGTTTGTAGACTTTTGTGCTCTAAACCGACTTGTCATTGGAGGCAGCATCTTCCCACACAGAAGGATACACAAAGCAACTTGGGTCTCACCTGACCATACAACAGAGAACCAAATAGACCACATCTGCATTAGCAAGAAATTTAGAAGATCCCTTCAAGATGTTCGAGTAAGGACAACAGAGACAACAAGAAGACAGAGCTATAATGTAGGCCTCCTGAGAGAAACTGGAGTTAGAGAAGAGTTCAAACTGGTGCTGTCCAACCGGTTTCAAGCGCTACAGGAGCTAGTAAATGAAGAGGAGGCGGTCACCACAGAGCAGCAGTGGAAGGCAGTTAGAGAGGCGCTGAACTCAACCTGCAAAGACACTGTAGGGTTCAGGAAACACCATCACAAGGACTGGCTGTCGGCACAGACCTTGAAGAAGATAGAAGTGAGGAAGCAGAAGAAAGCAGTTGTCAACAACAGTCGCACGAGAGCAGCCAAAGTAAGGGCACAGGGGGAATACTGGGAAGCCAACCGCGAGGTGAAGAGGAGTATCAGGGCAGACAAAGAGGGCCTACACAGACAACCTGGCAGCAGAGGCAGAAAAGGCAGCAGGCAGCGGCAATATGAAACAGCTCTACGACATTACCAGAAGATTGTCAGGCAAGTATGGCCATACAGAAAGACCAGTAAAAGACAAAGAAGGCAAGCCTATTGCAGACAGAGCAGACCAGCTCGACAGATGGGCCGAGTATTTTGAAGAGTTACTGAACAGACCTAGCCCACCCGACCCCCCAGACATCCAGCCGGCAGAGACCGAACTACCCATCAGCTGTGACAGACCCAGCCGGGAAGAGATCAGAAGAGCAGTGGCATTTTTGAAGAACGGCAAAGCAGCAGGCCCAGATGGCATCCCAGCGGAGTCTCTGAAAGCAGACCTAGAGACAACAGTGGAGATGCTGTACCCACTGTTCGGAAAGATCTGGGAAGAGGAGGTGATGCCGGCTGACTGGAAAGAGGGGTACCTAATCAAGCTTCCCAAGAAAGGCGACCTCAGCAAGTGTTCCAACTACAGAGGAATCATCTTGCTGTCAGTACCAGGAAAGGTCTTCAACAGGATCATCCTGGAGAGAATGAAGAGCTCCGTTGACCCCCAGCTGTGAGATCAGCAAGCAGGATTCAGAAAGAACCGATCATGTACAGACCAGATCGCCACTCTCCGCATCATCGTGGAACAGTCTCTGGAGTGGAGCTCCCCGCTGTACGTCAACTTTGTGGATTATGAGAAAGCATTTGACAGTGTGGACCGAGAGACTCTGTGGAAACTCCTACGACACTACGGTGTACCCATAAAGCTCGTCCGCCTGATCAAGAGCAGCTACGATGGCATGACATGTCGCGTGATCCACGAAGGGCAGTTCACCAGGGAGCTCCAGGTCAGAACTGGTGTCAGGCAGGGGTGTCTGCTGTCTCCGTTCCTCTTCCTACTGGCCATAGACTGGGTCATGAAGATGACCACAGAGCACAGACAAAGTGGAATACAGTGGACACTGTGGACACAGCTTGACGACCTCGATTTTGCAGACGACTTGGCATTACTGTCCCACACTCATCAACAAATGCAGGACAAGACCACGAGGCTTGCTGACATCTCGTCCCAAGTGGGCCTCACCATTCACAAACAGAAAACAAAGACAATGAGGCTGAACGCAACCAGGGAGGAACCAGTCTTGCTTGCTGGCACCCCGTTGGAAGAGGTGGAGTCCTTCACCTATCTCGGGAGCATCATAGACAAAAAAGGCGGCACTGATGCAGATGTCAGAGCACGAATCGGTAAAGCCAGAGCAGCCTTTCTCCAGCTGAAAAAAGTGTGGAGTTCCAGAGAGCTGTCACAACACACCAAAGTCCGGATATTCAACTCCAATGTAAAAGCAGTTCTCCTATATGGAGCAGAGACTTGGAGATTGACAAAAACCACAGTCAACAGAGTACAGACCTTCATGAACAGTTGCCTTAGAAGAATTTTGAAAATCCACTGGCCAGAGAAGATCAGCAACATCAGACTCTGGGAGAGAACAGAGCAGATAACAGCAGAGAATGAAATTGGGCGAAGAAGATGGGGATGGATCGGTCACAGTCTGAGAAAGCCAGCTTCCAGTATCACTAGGCAGGCATTGTCATGGAACCCCCAGGGAAAGAGGAAAAGAGGTAGGCCGAGAAATTCCTGGCGTCGAGACCTCCAAGCAGACATCAAGAGACTGGGAACCACCTGGAGTAGAATCGAAGGAGAAGCACAGGACAGGAGTTGCTGGAGGTCTCTCGTCGACGGCCTATACCCGGGTAGGGGTGACAGGCGTAAGTAAGTAAGTAAAGAATTGTGACATAATCTTGATTCATTTATTTACAAACATGCCAAATTCCACAATCATACACAGAAAAATGAAAAAGTTGTAGGTTTTTGAAGTAGGGTAGCGTTGGGTTCAGCCCACACAAAAGAATGCAGTTGCAGGGAAAAGAACTACCAGCGGAAAGCAGAGTGCTAAAGGTTAAAAGAAACGTCTACAGACTATCAAAAAAGGCAAAAATAAGGAAAGTCACATAGTCTATGAATGCTCAGATCTTGTTAAAAATATTGCATTCTCTCAAGAAACTGAAGATTTTCTCCAGGGGAACATCCCGGAACAAAGCCTTCAAGGAGTCTGCTGTGAAGTGTTTATATCTTGTGTCAATTAGATCGGCACAAGACAGCAAAAAGTATCAAACAGAAAACTGTTCATCACAGACAAAACACCTTGGACGCTCATCCTGTTTTAGTAAGTAAGAGCACGTAACATACGTGTGCCCGAGTAAGGACAGTCTCCTCACGGAGGCTGCCGCAGCGATGAGGTAGACTGTTTGGACACCATAGGAAGAGCTTCATGCAGATTGTTCCCTTCCTCTTTGTCCCACTCGGACTGCCACTCGCGGGCTATGTACGCACTAATCACAGGTTAAAAATCACTGTGAACAGTCTGTGTGTCAGGGACAGGGTCATTGCAGGCATCGTTGGCAGCAGAATCTGCGATCCTGTTGCCTTCGATGCCCACATGCCATGGGACCCAAATAAAAATGATGACATAATATTCCTTCATCAAGTCTGCGTAAAGATCTCAAATCTGCACCAGCAGGGGTGGTCTGTTCCCACACCCTGAAGGGCCTGCAGGGCAGAAAGTCAGACAGAATCAGGAAGTTCCATTCCCCGAGACTGATAGGCATGCTTGAGTGCCAGCAGAATTGCCTGCAGTTCTGCACTAAATACAGGGAGGTGGAGCTTAAATGAGCGTCTATGATGGCGAGAAGACACTGCAGCCGCAGCCACTCTCCCATCCTCAGACTTGGACCTATCCGGATAAATACGACAATAGCCAGGAAAACGTGAAAGGAGTTCATCGAGGCTCTGTTGGTATATGGCTGGTGCAGTACAGTCCTTCTTGTGGGCGATCAAGTCCACCAAGATGTCAGGAACTGGCAATAGCCAGGGTGGAGTGATGTGTTGCAGAGATTCCGAAACTTTAGGAAGATTACAAAGTAAAGTAGGTAAAGGCACTGTCAGTGACTGGAGGCAATGCATATGGAAGCCATGTCTAAGCTCACCATATCTAAGTGCGTCAACTGGGGCTCTGCAGCACTTGCTGCAAAAACAAAAGAACGCTGCGTTCCTTCCATCTTGACAATTACCCTTTGCACATGCTGAAAACACCTATCCCTGTGGCTGTCTGTGGCGGTTTTTGTCGCAATGATTCATGCAGGAATCATCGCAACCAAAACCACTACTGACAACCTTGACAATCCATTTAGCCCTGATGCACAGCAGGAGATAGATTAAGTATGGTAATTCAAGTGTAGTTCCAGATTAGACTGGCACCACTACCTTTGAATTGTCATGGTCGTCGATCCATCTCCTGCAAATGGTACAATTTGAATAGGTGACACCTCTAAAATGTGGGAAATGCGGCTTTGGGGTTGCGTGGGTTAAAGAACCATGTGCATGCAGCAACCAGTACTGTAAACAGTACCAATGACTGCATACACAAGGGAGTTACATTTTGTTGAGAAATGTAATGTTTACAGCAGCTTCATGTAGTTGAACCACAGAGTGGTCAGCCATCATGGTGGAGACACAACCTTCTATCACCACACACGAATTGAGATGAAATCAACCCCCTGGAAAAGGGTGAGAGTTGTATTTTTTTTTTTTTTCAAACAAGAACGGAATTGACCTTATGACCGATTCAAAACTTTGATCAAAACTAAAATTGTAACAAAAATTGAGTCATCCAAGTAAATGCGCAAAGAAGTTATTACCATCTGGTATTTCTGTACCAAGTTTGGGTCTTTTGCTATCACACATAGTATATATTTACTTGTATGGAAAATGTGTGCCCATAATTGTCAAACAGCAGGACTGTTCCAGGTGCCTGCATGCAAGGCATAAATAAATGATCAAAGTTTGCTGCTATATACATTAATTTTTTTAAATGTCTAGAGCAAATTATTCATTATCAAGATGGTTGAGTCTGATAGTATGACTTATCAAAATGTCTCAACTTGTATAAGGTTATCCAGACATTTTGAGAACTCAAAAGCTAAAGCCCTTGACTCTCACCTCCCGACATTTACACCCCTGACTAGACCCTCGAGGTGGCAAGAACCACCGGCAAAGGCCTAACTTGTAATACAACTAATAATATCTCTCAACATCTCTCAGTAATCCAATAATCTCTCAGTAAAACTAGTACATGCGAAAATGCCAGTGCTGAAGTTTTCATACACAGATATTTTTGAAAAGCCAATGAATGATTTGCAATCAGAATGCAACAAGGCATTTCTGACAAAACAAGCTCCCGCTATAAACCCCTTTGTGAGTGCAGTCACCAGTACTGTTTACAACCCTGCCCAATATGCAAAAATGCATTGGGCTGACAAAAGCCGCTGCTGGCTTGTGCATGGGCCAACAGCAGCTGACATGAGCCTGGTGACCCTTTGCACACTGGGTGGTGAGTGCATGAACAAGAGGTAAAACATCTCTTACTTGTCAGAGGGTATTTGTTTTCCCCAACTCTGACTTTAGCCGAGTCCTCCTTATTTTGGACGATTTGGATGTCGACCCCCATCTGGAACACCCCTCCAGGACCCAGAACTGCTTCTAGGCCCTCTGCTTGGATTGTGCAGCCTTTCCCTGCACATATATACATGTAATGAGGTTAATACCTGTGGTGCTGCGAATGAGTGTGATCAGTCATGTTAGTTAGTTATTGCGGTTTAATGCCGAGCAGGCGACTAAGGCCGTCTCATGGCGGGATGGGCAAAAATCTGGTCAGCCAGACTAAAAGAAAGGTCTTAAGACAAGATGTAAATATACCTTAAAAATATGTCAGGCTAAAATGTCACACGAGTCTTTAACCTTTAGCGCGCTAGTGGTGACATTTGTCGCCAGCCGCCATCTTGCTTGATTTACGGATGGCAACATGTCGCCACCATGACGTCTGCCGGATTAGTTAGTTAGTTAGTTATTTGGGTTTAACGCCGAGCAGGCAACTAAGGCCATCTCACGGCGGGAAGGGTAAAAATCTGGTCAGCCAGACTAAAAGAAAGGTCTTAAGACATGATGTAAATATACCTTAAAAATATGTCAGGCTAAAATGTCGCACAGGTCTTTAAAGAAAACGTCGGAAGACTCTCAAAAAGGTCAAAATAATAGAAACATCATAATCTATAAACGCTCAAATCTTATTAAAAATATGGCACTCTCTCAGAAAACTGAAGATCTTGTCCGGGGGCACATCCCGGAACAAAACCTTCAAGGAGTCTGCTGTGAAATGTTTATACCTTGTGTCGATTAGATCAGTACAAGACAACAAAAAGTGTTGAACAGAGTACTGCTCGTCACAGGCATAACACCATGGACGCTCCTCCTGTTTAAGTAAATAATAGTGCGTAACATACGTGTGGCCGATGTGGAGCCGAGCCAGGACAGTCTCCTCACGGCGGCTGCCGCAGCGATAAGGTAGACCGTCGGACAACTTAGGAAGGGCTTCATGCAGCTTGTTAGCTTCCTCTTTGTCCCACTCGGACTGCCACTCACGGGCTATGTACGCACTAGCCACATGTCTAAAATCACTATAAACAGTCTGTGTGTCAGGGACAGGGTCATTGCGGGCATCGTTGGCAGCAGAATCTGCGATCCTGTTGCCTTCGATGCCCACATGCCCTGGCACCCAAATAAAAATGATATCATAATATTCCTTCATCAAGTCCGCGTGGAGCTATCTGATCTGCACCAGCAGTGGGTGGTCATTTCCCGTGCCCTGAAGGGCCTGCAGGGCAGAAAGAGAGTCAGACAGAATCAGGAAGTTCCTTTCTCTAGATCGATAAGCATGCTTGAGTGCCAGCAGAACCGCCTGCAGTTCCGCACTAAATACAGATGAGTGGTCTGGGAGGCGGTGCTTAAATGGGCGTCTAGGATGGCGAGAGGATACTGCGGCCGCAGCCACTCTCCCATCCTCAGACTTTGACCCATCGGTATAGATGCGACAATAGCCAGGAAAAATTGAAAGCAGTTCATTGAGGCTCTGTTGGTATATGGCTGGTGGAGTAGAGTCTTTCTTGTGGGCAGTCAAGTCCAGCAAGATGTCAGGAACTGGTAAGAGCCAAGGTGGAGTGATGTGTTGCAGGGATTCCGAAACTCTGTCCAGGTCCAATCCGGCCGCCTGCAGATGAGTTCGGACACGGAAAGAAAGTGGACGGACAGCTCCCGGATGGGTATCGTAAATCTCTGCAAACGACTGTTTAAAAACACAATCATAGGCAGGATTGTCTGGATGGGCCTTCAGTTTCAGAACGTAGCTGAGCATGAGGCGGATGCGGCGGAGCTTGAGAGAAGGCTCCCCTGCCTCGGCATACAGACTAGGAACTGGAGACGTCCTGAAGGCCCCAAGACATATCCGCAGACCCTGATGGTGAATTGTGTTCAGACGCTGTAGCACAGACTTGGAAGCTGAGCCATACACCACAGAGCCGTAATCCAGTTTGGACCGAACAAGGGCCCGGTACAGACGAAGTAAGACAGTACGGTCCGCACCCCAGTCAGTACGACCGACGACACGAAGAATGTCGAGAGCCTTCTGACAAGAGGTTCTAAGGTAATTAATATGGTTGCGGAAGGTAAGTCTTTTGTCAAAAATGACCCCCAGAAACTTTGCCTCCTCGGCCACCTTAATTGGCACTCCAGCAATGCTCAGGCTAGGTTCTGGAAAAAATTTCGTCTGGTTAGTAAAATGCACACAAACAGTCTTGGAGGGCGAGAACTTGAATCCATTGAGAGACACCCACCGCTGGATGCGATCAACGCACAGCTGCAAGCGCCTCTCAAGGGACGCAAGTCCTCGACCACGTGCGCACAAAGCAAAGTCGTCAACAAACAAAGAGCATTCAGAATCATCCTTGACGGCCTTTACAATGTTATTAATTTTAATACTAAATAAAACAGGAGATAGAATGCTGCCCTGTGGGACACCCATCTCCTGTTCAAAGGAGTCGGAGAGGGTGGAGCCCACACGGACATGGAACGACCGGTTAGTCAAAAAATTGTGAATAAAAACGGGCAGGTGCCCTTTAAAACCCATGTCCAACAAGTCAGACATTATGCCATACTTCCAGGTAGTGTCATACGCCTTCTCAAGATCGAAAAAAATTGCATAGACATGCTGCTTGTTGACAAAAGAATCTCGAATAAATGATTCAAAGCGGACTAAATGGTCAGTTGTACTACGGAAGCGCCGGAAACCGCACTGGAGGTCTGAGAGAGGGGAGTTGTGGGTGTTTTTCGACAATTTATATCTATCCCAAAATTCCGGGATTTTGAGACCACAAACTTCCACGCCTTTCCGCCGCCCAATTTTCTTGGTTTTCTCCTTTTTTTTTTCAGTAAAATAAAGATATCCAAATTCAATGACATTAAAATTAATATTTTTTATTATAAAATGAATTAAGACGAATTACTTCTTCTAAACGATATTAATGCTGTAGAAAACAAAGACTTAGACTTGAAAAAACAGCGTCTTTTGTCTGTAGTTGTGTCAGGCAAATCAAAGACTTATCTCGGAAAACAATACATGACAGAGGATATTGAATCTCTAAGCTCTGACGAGCTAATCAAGCTTCATTCAAAATATGAGAACCACATTGCCTCACTAATGACACGTGATTTGAGTCGATCTCTTGTATGCCTATACACAAAAGCAGTGAGTCACTTTCTACCTGTGGATAGTGACAGTTTATCACACGACCTTGAAAGTAATCCTATTGTTTCAAGTTCAATTGGCAAATTAGCATGTGTCATGTTTTACAAGTTTGGAAATTACCTTGCACCTGTCGTAACATTACTAGTTACTGGGAGCCATATTGATTTCTCAAAAATAAATTTTACTGCAGAAGAAAATGGACGAAACCCAGACGACTCCACAACCGAACCCCAGTCCAGTTTTGACACAGGTTCAAACTGTGACGAAGACTAAAAGTCCAGGCAGGGTTGAGGCTGGAAAAAGATTAGCCGAATATAATAGGCAAAAAAAATTACAGCTTAAGGCACAAACAGAAAAGACTCATGTAACTGATCCACCGTCAGGATCGTCAGGACCTGTGTCAATACCGTCAGGGCCGTCACTCTCTCATCAAAGTGAGAGACAAACAACTAAGTCTGACCCTGACCCCGAACATCAATCAACAAAATATATAATTGCCGGATTTGTTGTCGGATTTGGTTACATAGGTTATCAATTATACAAAAAATACAAACCAGAGACTCGTACAGTGACCAAAAAATCAGACACTCCAAAAACAAAACCAGAAGTCGCCACATTACCAGTAACACCCAAAGCCGTTGACCCATTTTATATGCAGTAAATAAAAAATATTATTTTAATTTTTCTTGCCTTAAGAAATGAACGACTCAAAGAACATAATGAACCTTGTCTATCACTCTGCCGTAATCAGTGGATTAGCAGTAGCTTATTCTATGCTAGGAAAAAGTCTACTCAAAATGAAATCAGCAGACTTGAGTAGACTCGATTTCGAAGACAGTGCTAAGCTAATTGTAGTTGTTACAGCGTCGATTGCGACAAAAGATTTTCTTGTCAAGCAGGGAATTATTCCCGAAAATGTTTCTATGTAAATAAAAATAATATGGCGACGATAGCTATTATGATTGGTGGGGCAGTTGTTAACGCATTGGCTTTCAGTGGCTCAAACTATCTCTTTTCAAAAATGGGTAGAGAAGAATCTGCAGAAGAAATGAAACGTCACAATGAGGCATCAGAAAAACTTGCTCAAGCCCAGCAGGAATATGAAAAGAATAGAATTGAAAAGCTTGATTTCATCAATGAAAAACTCAGGCTTGAAGGTCACGCACAACATACGTTTTCAAATACAGACGAAGCAATCAGGGAATATTTTCTTGTCACGGGTGAAGACATGTCTATCCCAAAACCGAAACTAAGTGACTATTACAAACCGAGTACAGAACAAAGAAACGGAGATAATCTTTGTTCTAGTGGGAATGACATTTGTTTATTTTACTGGAGTTTTTATTGCTAGAAAAAATGGCAGCCGAAAATAAACTATCGAAAATATATTACTCTCCATCAGGCTATTGGAAAGGAGCAACAGCTATTCAGAAATTACATGCCGCTGTGGGCGGAGATATAACACTCAATCAGGTCAAACAATGGTTACAGAGACAAGCAATTTGGCAGATATATCTTCCTGCTCCAAGAAAGATAACAAGGCCTCATTTTCAGAACACTACCCCAAATGACACACACCAAATGGACCTCCTGTTCCTACCACATGATACAATAAGAAAGAAACGATACAAGTATGCACTGACTGTTGTAGACATTGCTTCAAGGTACAAAGACGCTGAACCCATATCTGACAAAACAGCCAGTACAGTTGCTACTGCTTTATCAAAAATATATAGTCGAGGCCCCTTAAGATACCCCAGACTTGTACAAGTTGATGATGGATCAGAATTCAAAGGTGCAGTTAATCAGTTATTTGCTAAGCATGGTGTACTGGTCAGACGAGGCATTCCAGGTGTGCACAGATCGCAGGCAATTGTTGAAAACTTTAACAAACAGTTATCAGAAAGACTTTTCAGTTACCAGTATTCTAAGGAACTCATGCATGACACACGTAACACTGAATGGGTACAAAGGTTACCACATGTGATAAAAGCAATGAACAATGAAGGACACCCAAAACCTGCTGATGCTATTAAATTGAAAACAATTACAGAGCCAAAAACAGGACCAACCCCGGCACCAGACACAAGTTTATTTACTAAACAGGTGAGATATTTATATCAGCCAGGGGAGGCTGAGAACGGCGACAGACGCAGGGCAACAGACCCCATCTGGTCAACGTCTGTACACAATATAAAAAAAATAATTCCCGGTCCTGACGCAACAATATATTACCTGTACGACCCTGCGCCCCAGAGGGCATTTGTCAGAGAAGAATTACAGATTATTCCCCCAGACACCGTTACTCATTTCAGTAACTAAGTCGTCAATTAATTCATCAACCAGTTCATCACAAATGTCTTCAGATAACTTGAGCCTGTAATGACCTGGTGCATAAGCTTTTTCCTTACTGTGAAAAACACGTTTCGTGTCTCCAACTGCAAGTGACTTCTTATGTGTTTGAATTATTTCAAGATTATGTTTGTTTGATCTCAGTGACTTGTTTGGATAGTCAGGCATCAATGCACCATCTAACACTTGCTTGTAATGTTCATGACGAATGTCTTTATTTTTTATTGCTGTTTTTTTAATTCCTTTGGCTTTTGACTGACTACCTTTCTGGTGCAGTATAGAATACATTTTTGACCTCAGTCCAACATACTCAACTATAGGCACACCATTCAGTTCATCTTTAAACTTACCAGGCACTTTCTTGTTTTGTGTGCTAAACAGTGGGTGATCTTTAGGGTAATCAGACGTGTCATACATGTGTAACTCTGTTTTCATGTCTTCATAAAAGTCTTCAGTACACACATCAATGATCATAGAGTCAGTGTCAGTGTATAGCAGACGGCAGTCAGGATACTTTGGTTTGAAGTAATCATAATAAAATTCAAGCATCAACAGTTTTGACAACTCAAGAATTGCCATACCAATGAATACTGGCTTGTCCAGTTTAACAATCTTTTTTTTGAGTGACACTGCATACAATGATGAATGAATTTCTTTATACCCTGTGTATTGTGGCTTGCCTGTAAGTTTAATTGCACCCGATTCAGTTGCAACAAGTCTCACATCTTTTCTGTGATGAGGATTTTCCATTGTCTTGCCAAAACAGGCATTGTTCATAAGCTTAAAGAAGTCTTTGTCAAATGCAGTGTTGCCGTCTCTGGCACGAAGGGTTGTGTTCTTCATTATGTAATCTTTCATGAAAGCACTCTGATCAAATTGAATTCCTCTGTGAACTTTCTTTAATACTAACCCATGTCTGATGTAAAACTGCAGCAAGCGATAGTGGCAAACGTAATTGAATTTATCATTCAGATTAGGTACAAGTTTAGTGTCTTCTTTTTTCCCTGTCATACTCATTTTTTCAACAGCTAATGGATAATCATTATGGTAATCGTGTAGGTGGTGTGGGTACTCCAGGTCGACTTCAAAGATCCAACCCTTCGCGTCGTTTCGGTCAAGAGTCATAATATAGTTTGTTAACCCTGACTCTGTTACATCATACTGTGACAAATCATACAGACAAAAGTTTTTCAAGGGCAATAATTCACACATCGCGAATCCGTAAAGGTTATTAGCGTCCAAGTACGTAATGAATGACCTTGACCTTGAGGGGTCAAACCCCCGGCCAAGGTCACCATGGGCGTCCATATATTTATTGTTGGCTCTGGCATAGTTGTTTGAAGCTATACTAATGCCTCCCCTCAATCCACGTTCCACCATTTCACCCATCGTACGATCAGACACCAGGTCAATAAATATCTTACTGGATTTCAAAAATGCATCCCATGTCATTCCAGGACTAGTTATGTAACAAGCAGGGTCAAGTCTGTAGTGTAACAAACCCTTCTCACGGTAACTTTCAAATACATCTGCTAGCAAACAAACGTCAGCTTTCAAGTACTGGTCATGGTAGTCACCAATTGTCTGACACCCCAACTTCCCCCACGCATCAAGTGCATGCTGGTATTCAGAGTCAGAAATACCTTTTCCAGTTAGTGTAGAATAAAATTTCTCTTTTGGTGGCAGTCTTGTTTCTTCAAACACAACCCAGTGATCAATGTACTCATATGGATACACACCTTTCTTAATCAAGTCTGGCTCAAAATATTTACTTGTTATTGGATACTCAGTCAGTCCTTCTGCAAGACTAGCCAATCCTAAAGACAAATGTTGCATGGAGTCATAAAATGATAATTTGTTGTCCAATCTAAAAGTCAAGTATTTCTCAGTTGTCTGGGCAATACAACTAATTTTTTTGTAAGATTCATCCACAGCCTGCATGATAATGTGTGAATCATATCCTTTGAGATTGTGGAAAAAGATTGGTAACTTGTATGTCTTAGGATCTATTTTTAATTTCAAGTTACAATCACCATGTGCAGCACCCCTGTAACGCCCAGTTATGTGATCGTGGTCACGAACTTTATCACCCTGGAGGGGTTGTTCACAAATCCAACACGTCTCAGCTGTATCAAATTTTAGTTTGTCTTCTTCTGTCATTACCAAAGGCATCTGGCATGTTGTGAGATACTGTACTACCTGACTATACAGATGTCTCATTTCTGTTAAAAACAGACATGCTGCATTTTCTCCCCTGTAGATAACAGGCTCTGAATGAAGACCGTCTGACCTAACAAGAATGTATCCAAAAGAACACACCACTTGGTCACTCAGTTTTATAGTCTTTGGTAATGACTCTGGAACATGACCTTCATACGGAACAACTAATGATTCGAAATCTGCATACACTACAAATGGCAACTTTTGCTGATTCCCATAGTTCTTAAAATAAACCTTGCTGCCAGGATCTGGATACTTAAGTACAGTTTGTATGTCATCAGCTGATCTGCAGTGTAGGACGTGTTTGTGCGCTACTGAAATAGAGGAGAATCTTTGTAAACATCTTTTACAAACTTCTTGTTTACCATTGTGTTTTGTTGTATGTCCATGAATTAGATGTGACATATTTCTGATAATTGTGTAGTGAAAGTTATCACCAGAGTTTATTAGTAACATGTCAACATGCTTATCTTCTGACTGCCCATAGGTTGGGGCAATTGGGGACACTCTAATTGGCTGTAACTTATCAACAGACTCATTATCCCACACATACACATTTACAGATATACCAGGATTTAGTTTTTCAAACAAGTCTATGTCCTCTATTTTAACAGGAAACTCAATGCCACTAAAATCGAGTTCATTTACAAATTTGGTGTAGTTAGATACACGTTCAGGTTTTGACTTTACAAAGTGTAGTTTAGCAAGCACACACCACATGAAACAATAGTTGTCATTGTTCTGTATGTTGACGACAGCCTTTTTGTTTGCAACCTCTGTTGGCAGTGGCAACCACGATTTACCTAATATAGGATGATACCTAGACTGCTTTAGTTGTAATTCATGTACATGTCCTTCATGCCAGCCAGACCCCTTCATTTTTGCACTGTCAATTGCTTGTAGAAAGTCAGGTAATAGTCTGTCTCTAAACACGTTTTCTAATTCCCTTCTTGTGTTAACTGTGTGTTGTCTTGTTGATATATACGATACAATCACCTCACAGTCTACTCTAGTGAATTCTATTTTTGCAACAATTTGAATCTTAACACTGCCTGTAAGAAGATTATCTTGTATGACAGAAAAAGAGTTTTCTATTGATTCATAGACATTATTAGTATTGGATATAGGCAAGTCTGTTGTGTGAAACACGTTACGTAGGCCTGATGGGCCAGGGTTTGATGGGCCAGGGTTTTGAACATTGTCCGTCATTTTTATTTGACCGACAAAATAATAAATGAAAAAATATTACCGCTGGCTCACCTTGTGTAATATCACTTTATTAACTGTAACACTGTTAATATGAACATTTAGTTTACGTAGTTGCTTAAATATGCTATAACAAAGTTCCCCTAACCAGCCATAGTTGGTATCATCAACTTTAAAAGTAGGTACTCACAAACCATATAGGTGAGGCTAGCGCTGGAATAAATGTACTCAAACCAAGGGGAATCACAGCGCTGGACAGACAAACAGTTAGATCCCCTGCCCCCGCCTATCAGGCACCCAATCGCCAGCCCACAGAGAAATACGCAGGTATAGAATAAGACGATCATTTCCATCCTCAATAAGAATGGATCAGGTCTCTTATATAACCCATGTCTTTCTCCGGAACTTAGGAAGTAGGCAGGAGAAACATACATACACAAACATGAAGGTGCGCTACTATATGTGGTCGGGTAAATACCCTGAATGCCCACAGTAGATGCACAGAACATTACACAACAATGTAACGATACAAATTTGCCTCGAGTTATTGATACAAGTACTCACAAACCATATAGGTGAGGCTAGCGCTGGAATAAATGTACTCAAACCAAGGGGAATCACAGCGCTGGACAGACAAACAGTTAGATCCCCTGCCCCCGCCTATCAGGCACCCAATCGCCAGCCCACAGAGAAATACGCAGGTATAGAATAAGACGATCATTTCCATCCTCAATAAAAATGGATCAGGTCTCTTATATAACCCATGTCTTTCTCCGGAACTTAGGAAGTAGGCAGGAGAAACATACATACACAAACATGAAGGTGCGCTACTATATGTGGTCGGGTAAATACCCTGAATGCCCACAGTAGATGCACAGAACATTACACAACAATGTAACGATACAAATTTGCCTCGAGTTATTGATACAAGTACTCACAAACCATATAGGTGAGGCTAGCGCTGGAATAAATGTACTCAAACCAAGGGGAATCACAGCGCTGGACAGACAAACAGTTAGATCCCCTGCCCCCGCCTATCAGGCACCCAATCGCCAGCCCACAGAGAAATACGCAGGTATAGAATAAGACGATCATTTCCATCCTCAATAAGAATGGATCAGGTCTCTTATATAACCCATGTCTTTCTCCGGAACTTAGGAAGTAGGCAGGAGAAACATACATACACAAACATGAAGGTGCGCTACTATATGTGGTCGGGTAAATACCCTGAATGCCCACAGTAGATGCACAGAACATTACACAACAATGTAACGATACAAATTTGCCTCGAGTTATTGATACAAGTACTCACAAACCATATAGGTGAGGCTAGCGCTGGAATAAATGTACTCAAACCAAGGGGAATCACAGCGCTGGACAGACAAACAGTTAGATCCCCTGCCCCCGCCTATCAGGCACCCAATCGCCAGCCCACAGAGAAATACGCAGGTATAGAATAAGACGATCATTTCCATCCTCAATAAGAATGGATCAGGTCTCTTATATAACCCATGTCTTTCTCCGGAACTTAGGAAGTAGGTGTCTTTAAATCAACTGTCATGCACTCCACATTTGGATGCTCATCGACATAATCCAAAGTCACACTATATGTAACATATATTTCTGATGGTGCTGAAAGGCTTATGTAAGTCTGTTTGGGTGATATTAAATCAGTAAAGTGCATAACATCTTTGAAAAGGTGTGTGAGATCAAGCACCTGTATGATTTGTCCGTCTGTCATTTTTATTGGACAAACAAAAGAATAAATTAATTTACATCAATTTACTAACCCATACCCTGTGGGCTGATCTGTCTTTAAAATGAGCTTTAGATGCTTAGTTGATTTCAGTTTATTTTTTACATCATCACGTTCATGCTTATTTGGGATGACATCATTCTCTCTGAGACAGTCTTCAAAGCTGTCACGATCCTTGCAGTAAAACAAACAGATAAACTTTAACTGTTCTCGAAAATCTTTCAGTACAGCATTATATTTCTGAGTGAGAATCCATACACTGACGTTTGCGTGTCTGCCACTGAAAGCAAGTTCTGCCAGAGTGTTTCTCTTCTTGACAATGTCTTTCTCTGCTGAGCAGTCATCAACAATAAACAACGTTGGCTGTCCTTCAAATTGCTTGTAAAAATATTGTAGGTAGTCATTCAGTTTTTTCTCAGGGTCGACTAAGTATATGTTGCTGTCAGTCCAAATGAATAAACGGTTGTGATAAGCTTTGTTGTGTTTTATTGTAGGACAAAATATTACAATGTTTTCAAAATGGTGGATGTATCTTGTTTGTAAGAGGTTAAGTACAAATTCAGTTTTCCCACACCCTGTGGCGCCACAAAATAATCCACAGTGTGGGTCGAGTGTCATTAAGCTCAGGTTCATTTTAATACACAATATAATTTTAATATATGTGTCCACTTAGTCTGCTTTCTGCAATATTGAGTTGTGCGTCATATATCAGGTACAAATATATGTTAATGGCTGCAGCAGTTTCAACCTTCTTTTGTATCTGAATTGTAATCCCATCACTACCGTTCTCGACAGTTCGTCCTGACCCATGAAGGTAATCATCATCTGTACTACGAAGGTCTAGCCACAGTGCATACTTGTTTGTAAGGTATTGTCCGATCCTAACATCATACAGATGTAGATCTTTGCACGCAATGTTTGCTGGTTTATCTCTAATCCTTCCACCCGCAAAATACTTTGTGGTTTCGTCATAGTGTTGATAAGGTAACATTCCTGAAGCGTACACTTGATTAGGACGGCCTTCGATTGTGCAGGACAAATGTGTAATCTTAGGATTGTAGAATTTTTCTGAATCTCTTTTGTATGGACTCACCGGTTCAACAAACAACATAAGAATACCTTTCAGTGACCTGGCTGGTGTGTTTAAGTTTAAGTTCCACATTGGGTCACTCTTGTCTTTGGGAATTAAACTATGTCTAATCACCCTGTCATAATAAATTGGAAGTCTTGACTGGTACTGATTTTGTATGAGTCTGGCTAGTTCAATATGTGTGACAATTTCATATTCCAAGGAAATGTTAGAGATCTTGTATGTTGCATCTGTGGCAGATGATTTAATACCTTTGGAGTAGTCATTGAAAGTTAGTTCAAAGCTCAGACGGTCATTCAGTGCCCCTTGATAATAAGGCAAATGAGCTGTGAGGATTTCAAACTCAAGTGGAATGTAAAATCTGGTTCCATATGTTTCTGCTAATATAACTTCCTTTGGTACCCCAGTAGTTACCTTATCTCCAGCATTGATTCGAATTTTACAAACATTATCAGATTGTATGCCTTGATAAATACGGTCTTCTCGTTCTTCTCTTGTGAGCCAAAGATCTTTGTAACAGTAAAATACATCTGAGTCGTCAAGACTAAACACTTCCTGTCCTTCAAGTTTTACTTTAATAGTCCTAACAATTGCTCTGCCAAGATTGTCAACCAGTGTTCTGTTTACATCTGCGTCTGATGATAGTTCAATATTAAATGCTAGGCGTGCAGTGCCAGGAACAATAACGTCACTGGGACCTAGGTTTGGAAACTTGACTGTAAGTGTTTGATTCTGGTCTATGGTACTTGGATTGTTCGTGATGACGATTGATTGTCTTATGCCCTTAACACCCAGAGGCTCACGTAGTTTTCTGTATGGGTCTAACTTTGATCCGTAAGACTGTGTCATTTTTATTATGCACAATAAAAAATAATAAATTAATAAAACAATGGCAGCAGGAGGATTTAATCATGAAGATTTTGAAATGGATGACATGCATGTCTCAGATACCAGTATCACAGATATGACTGGAATGGTAACTAGTTCTAGTATGCATCACGAACTGCTAAAAGACAAAGTAAACTCATTTTATGACAGTGTTGGAGCGCGCCCAGATGTCTTAGATCCTAACCAGTTTGAATACGAAAAAGGACATTTATTTGTAAATACAGACAGAGGGAAAATATATCTAACACATAAAAACAATTCTTCTAAGTTTAGAGCTTTAAGTACAATTAAAGGTGAAGTCGGTGGTAACTCTGGGTTGGCAAGGTACCTTGGAATTGGAGGGTCTCCCGTTCCCCCAAGACTGGTTAGTGCGCTTCACGACACGCAAACAAAGTTGCCAACAGAGCAAGAGATTGAAATGGCACCAGTAACAAGCCTACCAGAAATAGCAAACACTGTGATACAAGAAACCTCATTTACTGAAGGGCAAATAAATGACGCTTTGAAAACAATAGATGATCCACCTTTGACAATGAGGGAGATTATGGGATTGGATAAATCACTGCAGACAATAAGAGGTGAGATGGTTAATAATCTTGCCAAACTGGGAGAGCTTGATAAACACATAGAACGTGAAAAAGAGAAACTGGCTACAGCAGACAATGGAAATCTTGACACAGAAATGAAAGAAAGAATACAACACAGATTAAATGATTTGCAGATAGAAAGATCAGGACGGTTAGAAACAATTAGTATTGGAAGACAAAAACTGAAATCACAGGTCAACAGAATTAGAGAAACTATTCAGAAAATACTTCATGAAGACACTACTCTGGCTGAGAGACTAAAAACACTTTTCAGAGAACAGGGTATCACAATTGCTAGTTTAATTACAGCTCTGGGATTTATTATCAGTACTGTAGTGCTGGCTGTCTCCGGCAGTGGTGGTGGTGGACCACTGCCTCCAGCACCACCAACCCCACCGGCTCCAACAGACCCAAAAGATTTACAGTCATGGGTAAAGAAACAACTGTCTCACATATCAGACCTGCTTAAGAAATTGGCTCTGAAAGCAGTGGACGCTTTGCCTGGCATTATAGGCACTGTTGTCAGTTGGCTGATTAGTACAGCGGCAAAGGCAGTAGGGTTTATGGCAGAACATGTGTGGGTCTTTTTGGTTACAGTAGGAGGGTTGATGGTGGGTTATTTAATGAAACAGATAAAGAAGTAAAACCCCTAATCCAGTGAGGCCTATTACCAATGCAGTTCTCTCTGACTCATGAGTGTCAGGGGTTGGTGTTGACTGTACTGGTTGTATGGGTGCCGGTGATGGGGCTGGGGCCGGGGCCGGGGGTGTTACCATCTGTAATGATTTTAACGGCTGTACGTGTGTGGTTGTTGCTCCAAAGTTTACAGATTGATTGAGACCGAGTTTTTGACCAACACCTGCAACAATGATTTCATTATTATAATTTGTTATTGTCCCCATTTGGAGTTGAAGGTCAGATGGTAACATGTATAACCCGATGCCAACTACAAAGTCAACTTTTGATCTGGCATATCTGAGAACGTCTTGGTAGCGCTGTATGCTAGATGGGAGATCAACTGATGAATTAATTGAATCTTCAAGATTTGCAAGAAACTGTTTTTGTGCTTCAAATTTTCCACTTCCATTCAAAATGTTTGATTTTGTTAATGATTGTGCTCCTAGTATACACCAGACATATGTTCTGATAGACTCATTGACGCGCTCGACTCCCGCTTGAGTAAACCCGTCAGATTTATCTAAAATAAATGTGGTCCAGGCGTTAGACTGTTTCTGCTCTATTGATCCTAACCAGACTTGTGATTTTGATGAGAATGAAGTGTAACCAGGGTAATAATCTTGAGGGTATTGTCTGTGGCTCATAGCATAATACAATGTACCCATGCCGTTGTGATCATCAAGTTTTTGTGTAAAGTCATACTTGGGGCTGATGTTAAATTCATTACAGATGCGTTCAAATGCTTTCATATCCATGGGGTTGTTATACCTGTTGAAACTGGATTCAGTTGGCAGTGGTGTATGAAGTTCTGACAGAATACGTCTAAGCTGGTAATAAACATGGAAACGATACACAGATCTAATCAGTTTGTTTGAGTGATTCAAATGGTCTGTAAAAGAAACACCACAGCCAGTAGTTGAGCATAGTATGGCAAAGTTGAGTTGGTTTTGAAACATCTGTAGTGGACTTGAGGACCACTTTCTTGCAGTTGAGTCATCTGTTATTGGAGGGTTTAGGTAATGGTCAAATGGATTCGGTACTTTCACTTGAAATAAATCTTGTTCTGATACAGCTATGTCAAGCTGATTTAGTTGAATTATTTTCTGTTCATAAGTAGGTGCAACATTATATTTGGCATCCACATTAAATTGAAATGCGTTTGTAGTGGTAATGGTTGGTGATTTAAATTCCATCCTTTTTTATATGAGATAATAAAAATGTTTATTACCTTAACAAATCTTGACACAAGCAAACCAGTGTGGTTAACTAATGGGATTGATAATCGTGATGGTAGCAAGGCTGCAGCTATCCATGAAATGTTCTATACAGTAAAATGGTTTAATGTAACAGATGATATATATAATAAAGTAATTTTTGATGGTAAGACTGAAGCTATACCACCTGGGTATTATGACTTTTGTACTATAGCTGAATGGTTTCAAAGTAAATTTAAAATTAAAGCAACTTTAAATCCAGCTAACCTACTTGTTACATTAGAATTTCTGAAACAAGATTGGTTAAAAATTTCAGATAGATTTGCATATTTACTTGGATTTTATATTGACGAAGATTGGTGGAGATCAGATGATTTAGATGAAGCTATGTCTGGTATTATAACAATGAAGACCAAAAAACTTAAAATAACTGGAAAACGCCCTGTCAATTTGTCAGTACACACAGTGCTAAATGTTTATTTGAAAGAACTAAACACATCTGAGAATGTTCACAATGGAAAGCCTTCAACTTTGTTGAGATGCTTACCTACTGGAACTGCTCCGTATTGTGAAAGTGTAGTTGTTAGATTTCCTAATTTGCAGTTTAAGAAATTAGGTTCTAGTTTCTTCGAGTCACTGAGTATATCTGTAACTAATCAGGATGACAAACCAGTTCTTATGCATGATTTTAGTGTTGTGTTGGAAATTAAATAATTTTATTTTTGTTTATAAAAAATGAGTGGTGGTCCAAAGCCAAGAATCATACCAGTTGCATGTCCAGTAACAGAGTTGAGTTAGTTAGTTATTTGGGTTTAACGCCGAGCAGGCGACTAAGGCCATCTCACGGCGGAGTAACAGAGTTGAAAGATTTGGCTGATGTACAGGATTTTGAGAAGGAAGGGGATGTTGGAGAAATATATGGTTTTGAACTTGATTCAAATGGCATGTACAAGAGGAAAGTAATTGTCGACATGAAAGAAAAGACGGTGAAAGACAGATTCCTAAACTTGGTCAGCTTCGTGATGTTACTGTACCTACTCCACCTGTAAATAATGTGCCCTACAACTTCATACATGTAGGTAGTAAGTGGGTGGTTTCACCTGTGCCTGTTCCACCACCCACAATTGACTGGGACATAAAGTTGGAATTTATTAGTCCTTATGTATACACTGATGATGAAGGCGCCTTAGTGTTTAGGAAGGTTGTTAATTCTGGGCCGCTTATTGTAAGCCTTGTTCCAAGTTTTGCCCCAGACAACAATAGCAGAGAAAAACTGAAAGTTGAAAATTATGAGAGACGGCGGTATCTTCTTACAACTAGAAAGGGTAGATCAGATACTTCTGTTGTGTTTATGCCAGCAAACTTTACCATCACAAGAGAAGTGACAATAGTATTTGAAATTATCATGAAATCAGTAACTACTGCTAAAGAGGCTCAAATTGCACAGGGAATTAAACTTACATGGGACGAAACAGTAACAGAATCATCAAAGGTCTTTATTGCTATTACAAAAAATGTTGATGTTATTAATGTTTCGAGCAGTGTTCCAGCTGTCAAGGTGGTGGTCGACAAAACAACTTTTGTTCGTCTAACTTACATAAACCTTGAACACATTGACCTTGTTGCATTTTATTATGCCAGCAAATTGTATACTTTTGAAGAGTTGCAAAATGTAATTGCTGATTAAATAAAAAAAATATTTGTCAATAAAAAAAATGGTAAACTTCTATCCGCAACTACCGACGCTTAAGCCGACTGAAACAAATGTGATGACTAAAACAACACTTGCGCCTGATACACAGGTGACAATTGCTTCAGATAAAACATTACAGGCAGATGCATTCAGATTAAATAATATTACAGAAGCTTTGAAATATTTGGAAGGAGAAGAAGCGAAATATTCACGGTGCAAAAGACGGTATAAGTCAGTATTTAATTCTGTTCAAAACACTTCTATGGCTATTGGCGCAGTTTCAGCTTCATGTTCTGTAGGGGGTATCGTTCTGTTCGCCACAGGAATTGGAAGTTTGGCTGGAATAGCAGTTGAGGGTGTTAGCGTTGCTACATGCCTGACTTGTTTTGGTTTGGAAGCCTTAAACAAAAGGTTTCACACAAAATTACAGAAACATGAAGCATTGAGTACTTTGGCTGGTGCAAAGCTGAGCAGTATGAAACTTATTATCAGTAAGGCATTGAATGATAATTTTATTGATGACGAGGAATTTAAGAGAGTCCAGGATAATTTAAATAATTACAAGAAACAAAAATCTGAAATACAGAATAAAATGCGTAGTCAGACTCCTGTGAATGTTGAAGAACTGAAGGCTAGTTTTTTAGAGATGGGAAAACAGATCGGTGTTCAGGAAACCACAGAAAAACTACACAATCTTTTAAACAAATAAAAATCAGATTTGGTAATCGTTTATTAATGACATACACTTCACAGAAAAATGACATGCCACCTAACTATTTAACCCCATCAGCACCACCACCACCACCTGACTATTACTAAAAAAAAGTTTTTTCATTGTCCTTGTATCTTGTCAAATCTGTCCGAGTAAGTTGTGACTTAAGTTGTGACTTGAGTCAAGAACTTACAATTTGTTGTGTTTAAGTTCTTATAAGTTCTTGACTTAAGTCACTTAATAACTAATTATAGGTTCTTAAAAGGTTACCTGTAAAGTTATTTGTCAGTTATAATTGACTTTGGAAAATTTGTTATCAAGTATTTGTAGGTAACTTAAATAATTTGTTATCAAGTGCATATAGCAATAGTGTTGTTTTTTTTTGTGTGTGTGTGGCTATTATTTAAATAACTATGTTTTGGGGGGTATTGGCACAGAGGCAATGAAAAAAAAAATGTTCTTGGAATCTTATATTTTATATCTCTAACACACATATAATATACACGCACACAAACAAACACACACGCACGCACGCAAACACGGACGCACATACACATATAAACACATGCATACACGCACGCAAACACACATACATACATACACGCACACATGCACTCACACACTCACACACACAAACACACTCACACGCACGCACACACACGAACACTCACACACACATACAGACACGCACACATACATACACACGCATACACACACACAAACACTCACACGCATACACATGCACTCACACACACACACACATGCACTCATACACACACGCACGCATTTACACAGACGAACACACGCACGCATACATACATACACACGCATTCACACATACAGACTCACACGCATAGACAGACAGACAAACAAACACAAAATCTTTATTCTGCATGAATATTGTAGACTCGTCCACAAAACACCGCGGGCCGTATGACACGCGATACACAACCTGTGTACTCGAATCGACACTGTGCACTTCGTCCCGTCACTAAGGCTCTACGTCATGTGTTTACGTTAGATACCTGTCCCCAGTGGGGGACGAATCGCTAAGGACATACGTCATGTGTTTACGTTAGATACCTGTCCCCAGTGGGGGACGAATCGCTAAGGACATACGTCATGTGTTTACGTTAGATACCTGTCCCCAGTGGGGGACGAATCGCTAAGGACATACGTCATGTGTTTACGTTAGATACCTGTCCCCAGTGGGGGACGAATCGCTAAGGACATACGTCATGTGTTTACGTTAGATACCTGTCCCCAGTGGGGGACGATTGACTGTACATTGATTGTACATTGCTTAACGTCCCGACAGCAACAAGGCTTTCTCAGGACGTGCCTGCACTGCTTGTGAAAAAAAAACTAAACAGAAAATTGAATGTATGTCGCCAGCCGGTCAAATACGTTAAATAAACCTACAACATGGGGCCTAAATAAAGCTAAGACCATTTAGCAACGCACATCCAATATCAAGAGCTACAGTCAGTGCAGACAGTAGGGAGAGTTTTAAAAAGGTAAAAACAGGTGAATGGACAAAGGGTAGACAGAAACACATGCCCCAGAATAGAGAGAAAAACCCACCCTGTGGGGCTGACCAGGGTGACCCTGGGAACTAAAAAATACCTAACCCCACCCAAGTCCCCCAGGGCAGACCCGGGTGGGGGACCAGTGGGGGACGAATCGCTAAGGACATACGTCATGTGTTTACGTTAGATACCACGATATGAAGGCTTGACCAGGGCGCTGAGTGATTTATAAATCAATTATTCAGATACAATGCAAATAAACACATTTCTTTGACAGCGTGCTACAAGTGGGCTGACCAGGGTGCCGTTTTGTAAATCAATTATTCAGATACAAAGCCAAAATCATCTTTCTTTGCCAGTGTGCTACAGGTATACCCCACCGTCTGTCTTGTTACTAAAACCTATGTAAAATCCGTTTTCAATTCACTTGCAAAAAGCAAGCTACTTGCATGAGCGCGGCGAAAACACCTCACACTTGGTCCATAACATTTGGAATAATACAAACATAAAAAGCATGGTTACGGGCCGTTAAGGCCACGCCAGAGCCTTTGTGCAACGTGACAACACAAACAACAAATAAGATTATGGTCCTCCAGAGCCTTTTTGTTCAATTTCAGTTCTGAACAAGGTTACGGACCGTTTAAAACAAAAGGTTACGAGCATTTAAAGCCGCGCCAGAGCCTTTGTTTTAAACAGCAATATTATGGTTCTTTTGGTCGTGCCAAAAACTTTTGTTCAATTTCAGTACCGAACAAGTTTATGAACCGTTCAAAACAGTAGGTTACGGGCCTTTTAAGCCACGCCAGAGCCTTTGCACAAACAAAACAAACAAACAATAAACAAGGTTACAGACCAGCGTCAGGGTTTTTTCCAAAAATCGGCTATTTCCTGTATTTTCAGCATTTGTTCAATTTGCTCCCGCAAACTAAACACCTTTTGGAAAGACAGTGCAAGAAAATGAAATTTGGGGTACCCTCGTAGCAGCCTGGCTAGAACACACAACCGATGAGCATACGACTTGGAAATTTTTACGTTTACTTTTAGCCAATCTGGCCAGTTCAATTTAGTCTGTTTTCGTATTTTCTGAATTTTAAGGATTTCAGCACCTTGGATTAGCCACTCTCCATAGCAGATTGAAGCTGAAATGTTTAGGCGTTTGGTTTCCTGAAGTATTTTGTAGCCGTCTTCCAAATTCTTTTTTAACATGTCTAAAGTAAATATGGTCAAATCGCAATGTTCTACTCTACTGCACGCAGGCGGCTTGCCATCAGAAAGATTTTGTCTAAAGAACAAATCTAGTTCTTTTGGTTCTTTATTTGTCTTTTGTTTTTTCGAACCACTGTTGAGTATATCACTCAAATTTCCAAGTGGTTTCCCCGGTTTTTCAAGCCAAAATTCCGGAGCTTTGTTCAAAACGGAATGAATGAAAGCGGTCATTTTTTCATGGTATTCACCATGAGATCGCAAGATTGTCACCTCTTCCTGAGTCCAATTCATTTTTGAAATGAGCGAATGATAGTTAGCGTAGCCTGGGCAAATAAAACTAGACCGGTCTGGTTAACTATTGAACAGTAAGACTTAGCGCAACTTATCCAGACTAACCGCGAGGCCTGTCTTGTTTCTAAATGTGACAAATTAAACAGACAAACTATCGATCTTACCGTCGTATATATTCACAAGATTTATCGACCACTGAATATCACCTCTGAGAATCAAGTCAGTCCTCAAAACACGTCCCGTCTCCTACAAAGCCGCTTAACAGAAAGAAACTCGACCCGCTTGGTGTTTACAAACTAACACGTGACTGTTGCCAGGAGCCGTCGGCGGTGAGTGCGTGTCATGTCTAAGGGAAGTAACTGTGTATGTTGTTTTGCTTTATAACCAAAAGTTACATCCCTTTTGTCTGTGCTATCGGAAATACCTGTAATTGACTAAGTAATCAATAAACTACGCATTGTAGAATGAACACACTTACATAACCGATGGGTTAATTAGCTCATGTGTTAACCCCCTGTTGGTATTACTCTGCTGAGAGGTACATAAAATGGTGATTGTTCAAATAATAATGCAGTGGCGTGTTCAGTAGCGGACGGAAATTTAGACAAACATGCCGAGGCTCTGAAAAAATTGGGCGGCGGAAAGGCGTGGAAATTTGTGGTCTCAAAATCCCGGAAATTTGGGATAGATATAAATTGTCGAAAAACACCCACAACTCCCCTCTCTGGTCTGTGAGGAGACCCTGTGACTCAAGATGCCACACCAGGCGGGCGTTGACCAGGCGCTCCATAGTTTTACATAAACATGATGTCAAAGCGATAGGCCGGTAGTTGCCCGGGTCGGAAGGATCCTTACCCGGCTTGGGGATCGGTACAACCACAGCCTGGCGCCAAGACGGCGGAAAATGACCAGTTCTCCAGATATGGTTAAAGGCCTTGAGAAGTACAAGGAGTGACCTCTCAGGCAGATGCGTTAGGAATTGATAGTGGACGGTATCTAGGCCAGCAGCAGAGTCATTACATTTCTGCAAAGCTTGCTGCAATTCTGATAATGTAAACGGGACATTATAGTCTTCTGAGTTATCGGACTCAAAATCACAAATACGAGACTCTCGTTTCTCCTTCTCTCTCTGGAAGAAAGGTGAATAATGCTCCGTTGAAGAATTATGGGCAATGGTGGAGGCAAGCAATTTGGCCACAGCTTTTTTATCTGTAACCAAACTGACACCATCTCTAAGATGGCCAACAGAAGCCGAGCCACCTCTGCCCCTAATTCTCCGAACAGCCTTCCATACTTTCTGGGACGGAGTCCGAGAAGTTAAAGATGAGACGAAGCGTCTCCAGGAAGCACGGCGTTCACGTTTAAAAATGTAACGGGCTTTCGCCCTCTGTCTTTTAAAGGTTAAAATATTTACTTGCGACGGATTACGGAAAACACGTCGCTGAGCAGATTTGCGCGCTATTTGGGCCTTGCGGCACTCTTCGTTGAACCATGGTACTCTCGGCTTTCGAGGGACTGATGCGGAAGTTTTAGGGATGGTTTCACCCGCTACGTCCAACAAAATAGTAGTAAAAGAAGAAATAGGTTCTTCAGATGACATGACCACCTCCTCTGTAAGACGAGACTGACAGAGGGAGGCGAACAGAGGCCAGTTAGCTTTCTTAAGATTCCAGCGCCCCACCGGCGGATCCTCCCCACAGCTGACCGATGACAGGACTACTGGAAAGTGGTCACTACCACACAGGTCATCGTGAACCTTCCAGTCAAAGTCCAGCATGAGAGAAGGATCACACACAGTGAGGTCTAGAACAGAACTAGATCCTGAACCTGGGTTAGAGTATGTAGGTGAACCATCGTTAAAGACACATAGATTAAGTTGAGAAAAAACATCTTCTAACATCTGACCTCTGCCATCATAGTGGTCACTACCCCAAAGGTGAGCGTGACCCTTAAAATCCCCCATGAGAATAAAGGGAGGGGGCAGTTGATCAACTAAATTAAAAAAATCATTACTACAGACCCGCAGGGATGGTGGCAGGTAAATACTGCATATAGTTATGGTCTTCTTCAAGGTAACCCGAGCTGCGACAGCCTGAAGACAGGTGTCGATGCTAACGGGGCTACATAAAATTTGGCTACTAATGAGAAGAGCCACTCCACCCGAGCGCCTCTCCGAATCAGAGCCTTTATGTATAGCGTTAAAACCATTAAAGGACACAGGGTCAGAAGTCTTCAGGTAAGTCTCCTGAAGAGATATTACTGAGGGGTTATAGCACTTGACTAAAAGACGTAATTCCTCAAAGTTAGCTTGAAAACCACGACAATTCCACTGAAGCAGAGAGTCCATGATTATGTCTTATCTGGGGGTGCGGAGTTTTTCCCCCCTTTGTCCTTTGCCTTGGAAGGAGTCGGAGAAACAGAGGGGGGCCGGCTCCCGGGCCTCCTCTGGTTCCTAGGAGATGAAGGGGGTGGAGCTGCCGCAGCATCGACAACTTCCACTCCCTCCATCTGCTCCTCCAACGCAGCTTATTTGTTTTGAAGGGGGACATCAATGTTCCCCTTCTGGGCCCGTGCGCACGGCGGTCCCATAGATTTCTTTGACTTCTGGTCCTGGGCAGCGTTCCTGCCGCTAGAGTTAGCGGCCTTAGAAGGCTGACCAGAGCCAGAAACCTTTGGTGTTGACAAACTAGCAGGTTTGGGTGGGGGCTGAGGCTTAGGGGCAGCAGAAGGCGGTGCCACCGGACCGGTAGCGTCCGCCCTCTGCGTTCCCTGGCTCCTCGTCACCACCGGAGGAGGATTACTCTCCAGGGGTGAGAGGATCCGAGGCTCCGCCCCCAACCAAGAAGTTGGGGTTTGACAAGAGAAGTCTTTGGTGGGGCGCTTGCCTGCCACCGCAGCACTGAAAGTATACACAAAGTTGTTATTTGAGTTTGGCGCCGCCTCAGCTGCACCAGGACCGTCAACCAGTTTTTTTGCGTCCGCAAAGGACAGCCCCTTCTCCACACGCACCTGCTGAATCCTGCACTCGGAGATCCAACGAAGGCACTTCTTGTCCGAAGCCATATGCGCCCCCTGGCAATTCACACACAGGGGGATGGCTATGCAGGACTCAGCAGAGTGTCCGGGCTTAGTGCAACGGGCGCATAGGGCCTCTGCCTGGCGGCATGTCTTCTGCCCATGGCCATACTTTTGGCACTTAAAGCACCGAAGGGGGAGAGGGACGTACTTTTTCACTCTCAGGGAGTAGTAACCTCCCCAGATGGTAGTAGGAGCTGTGGGGGTGCCAAACGTCAGGATGATGGTAGGGAGACGGATCTCCCTACCACCTCGTTTGGAAATGAAGCGCCTGACGTAGGTCACCCCCTGTGACTTAAGGTTCCGTACAAGTTCATCTTCAGACAGTTCGGCCAATGCTTGATCTTTAATCACTCCTCTAGAGGAATTCATTGTTTTGTGGGGAGTGACCTCCACTGGAGTGTCTCCGATGGAGGAGAGCCTCAGTAGCCCATTGGAGTGTGCCCGGGTACGGCACTCTACCAACAAGTCACCAGACCTGAGGCGCTGGGCCTCAGGCCTGCCAACACGGCTCCTGAGGGTCTCCCCCACCAGGAAAGGGTGCAGCTTGGAAACAGGCTTCTCTTTAACTTTGCTGTGGATAATGAGAAAGCGAGGCCAGACGGCCGAAACCTGAGGCGTCGCTTCCCCACAATCAGAGTCGCTATCATTTTCAAGGTCAATGTCAGTGGCTATGTGCCGCTTTGGTGCCAGTTTTGGTTTTTTGATATTTTCCATATTATAGTATGATAGATATTCATCCCCCGGGGGTCCCCGCCCGCCACCGAGCCCAACAAGGGAAAGTGCAATTGTCGGCGGGTCTCCAGCCGACGCACAATGGAGACTGCCCGAAAGATATACTCAAGGGGGTAAGCCCGATTGAACCGTTTGAGCCACCGCCTTCTATCACACTGTTGAATACAGGGGAATACTGGCGTAAAGCACCCAATCAGCATCAGAGGCTATAGCATGGTGCTCCGTATAACAACCCGCATGTCAACAGGGGGATAGGGCTCGACGTGACAAGAGCCGATTGACTAGGCCGGTACGACTAGCCTCCCGTTTAGGCAGAAGTCAAGGCCAAAGTGGAGTGTTTCAGCCACCAGGATCCTCTTCTCCCCCGACACGGGTCTCCAAGCACGGCAAACCCTTGGGATCCAAAGGACCAAAAGCTCACGTGTATTTTTAAGGACCAATCCAACATGGTAAGACCTGGGTAAGCACAGCTCCTTAAAAACCGGACCAGTGAAAAAGACTGAACAACATATCTGCTGACATCAAGTCCTAATCCTGGACAAAGATGGCACCCGTCTGCTAGCCCACTCAGTCAGGGACCGAGTGGACTACCCACCCACGCCACGTGGAGGCCGGTGCCAGGTAGGCTCGTCTGCCGGAATAGGCTATGATAAACACACAGGGTTGCCATGACAGCCTTTGCAAAGGATTATGGGTAATTGTATCTAGGCTTGCTTCCGTTTTCTGTCGGCCATCTTGCTACCTTCGAATGTGTTCAAGCGATTCGAATTTTCTAAGCGCAAGTTTGTTCTGAAGGCTTCATTTTGACAAAAGATGGCCGATGAGGAGTTAGAAGCATTCATCAAGGAATACTTTATGGAGTCAGATTCAGATGATGAAGACTATCTTGGCTTTTTGCCAGAAGACTTCAGATCAAGGGGGGGGGGGGGGGGGGTGGCAGATGCATAGCTGCCAACCTTGAGGCAACAAAAATCCTGTCAGCCCGCCTAGGTTTACTGTGCACCAACGTTTATGTCCGCCCGGCACATTTTACAAACGACAAAGTGTTCACCCTTTCTCGATTCGTCGATGATGCAAGGAACGCTTGTAGTCTGGATAGAACTTCACCAACCACTTCTGCTTCTTTGGAGGCATCATTTTGTTGAAAATCGAAAATAACACTTGTTAAAATCGCTGGAATACAGTGGTCACTGTGGACACAGCTTGACGACCTCGATTTTGCAGACGACCTGGCATTACTGTCCCACACTCATCAACAAATGCAGGACAAGACCATGAGGCTTGCTGACATCTCGTCCCAAGTGGGCCTCACCATTCACAAACAGAAAACAAAGACAATGAGGCTGAACGCAACCAGGGAAGAACCAGTCTTGCTTGCTGGCACCCCGTTGGAGGAGGTGGAGTCCTTCACCTATCTCGGAAGCATCATAGACAAAAAAGACGGCACTGATGCAGATGTCAGAGCACGAATTGGTAACGCCAGAGCAGCCTTTCTCCAGTTGAAAAAAGTGTGGAGTTCAAGAGAGTTGTCACAACACACCAAAGTCCGGATTTTCAATTCCAATGTAAAAGCAGTTCTCCTATATGGAGCAGAGACTTGGAGATTGACAAAAACCACAGTCAACAGAGTACAGACCTTCGTGAACAGTTGCCTTAGAAGAATTTTGAAAATCCACTGGCCAGAGAAGATCAGCAACGTCAGACTCTGGGAGAGAACAGAGAATGAAATTGAGCGAAGAAGATGGGGATGGATCGGTCACAGTCTGAGAAAGCCAGCTTCCAGTATCACTAGGCAGGCATTGTCATGGAACCCCCAGGCAAAGAGGAAAAGAGGTAGGCCAAGAAACTCCTGGCGTCGAGACCTCCAAGCAGACATCAAGAGACTGGGAACCACCTGGAGTAGAATCGAAGGAGAAGCACAGGACAGGAGTTGCTGGAGGTCTCTCGTCGACGGCCTATACCCGGGTAGGGGTGACAGGCATAAGTAAGTAAGTAAGTGTCAGGGACAGGGTCACTGCGGGCACTGTTGGCAGCAGAATATGCGATTCTGTTGCCTTCGATGCCCACATGGCCTGGGACCCCCCCAAAAATAGATGTCATAATATTCCTTCATCAAGTCTGCGTAAAGCTCTCTAATCTGCACCAGCAGTGGATGGTCTGTTCCCGCGCCCTGAAGGGCCTGCAGGGCGGAAAGAGAGTCAGACAGAATCAGGAAGTTCCTTTCCCGAGACTGATAGGCATGCTTGAGTGCCAGCAGAATTGCCTGCAGTTCTGCACTAAATACAGAGGAACGGTCAGGGAGACGGAGCTTAAATGGGCGTTTGGGATGGCGAGAGGACACTGCAGCCGCAGCCACCCTCCCATCCTCAGACTTGGACCCATCCGTATAAAGACGACAATAGCCAGGAAAAATTGAAAGGAGTTCATTGAGGCTCTGTTGGTATATGGCTGGTGGAGTACAATCCTTCTTGTGGGCGGTCAAGTCCAGCAAGATGTCAGGAACTGGTAGTAGCCAAAGTGGAGTGACGTGTTGCAGAGATTCCGAAACTTTGTCCAGGTCCACTCCGGCCGCCTGCAGATGAGGTCGGACACGGAAGGAAAGTGGACGGACAGCTCCCGGATGGGCATCGTAAATCTCTGCAAACGACGGGTTAAAAACACAATCATAGGCAGGACTGTCTGGATGGGCCTTCAGCTTCAGAACACAGCTGAGCATGAGGCGGATGCGGCGGAGCCCGAGAGAAGGCTCCCCTGCCTCTGCATACAGACTAGGAACTGGAGATGTCCTGAAGGCTCCCAGACATATGCGCAGACCTTGATGGTGAATTGTGTTCAGACGCTGTAGAACAGACTTTTAAGCTGAGCCATATACCACAGAGCCGTAATCCAGTTTGGACTGAACAAGGGCCCGGTACAGTCGAAGTAAGACAATGCGGTCAGCACCCCAGTCAGTACGACCAACGACACGAAGAATGTCGAGGGCCTTCTGACAAGAGGTTCTAAGGTAGGTAACATGGTTGCAGAAGGTTAATCTTTTGTCAAAGATGACCCCCAGCAACTTTGCCTCTTCGGCCACCTGAATTGGCACTCCAGCAATGCTCAGGGTAGGTTTTGGAAAAAATTTCGTCTGGTTAGTAAAATGCACACAGATTGTCTTGGAGGGCGAGAACCTGAATCCGTTGAGAGACACCCACCCCTGGATGCGATCAACGCACAGCTGCAAGCGCCTCTCAAGGGACGCAAGTCCTCGACCTCGTGCACACAAAGCAAAGTCGTCCACAAACAAACAGCATTCAGAATCATCCTTGACGGCCTTTACAATGTTATTTATTTTAATGCTAAATAAAACAGGAGATAGAATACTGCCCTGCGGGACACCCATCTCATGTTCAAAGGAGTCGGAGAGGGTGGAGCCCACACGGACATGGAACGACCTGTTAGACAAAAAATTGTGAATAAAAACAGGCAGGTGCCCTTTAAAACCCATGTCCGACAAATCAGACATTATACCATACTTCCAGGTAGTGTCATATGCCTTTTCAAGATCAAAGAAAATTGCATAGACATGCTGCTTGTTGACAAAAGCATCTCGGATAAAAGATTCAAAGCGGACTAACTGGTCAGTTGTACTACGGAAGCGCCGGAAACCGCAGTGGAGGTCTGTGATGAGACCACGTGACTCAAGATGCCACACCAGTCGGGCGTTGACCAAGCGTTCCATAGTCTTACATAAACATGATGTCAAAGCTATTGGCCGGTAGTTGCCCGGGTCGGAAGGATCCTTACCCGGCTTGGGGATTGGCACAACCACAGCCTGGCGCCAAGATGGCGGAAAACGACCGGTTATCCAGATATGGTTAAAGGCCTTGAGAAGTACAAGGAGTGAATCCTCAGGCAGATGAGTTAGGAGCTGATAATGGATGGTATCTAATCCAGCAGCAGAGTCAGTACATTTCTGCATGGCTTGCTGCAATTCTGAAAACGTAAAGGGGGCATTATAGTCTTCCGAGTTATCTGATATAATGCTCTGTTGAAGAATTATGGGCAATGGTGGAGGCAAGCAAATTGGCCACAGCCTTTTTATCTGTGACCAAACTGGCACCATCTCTAAGATGGCCGACAGAAGCCAAGCCACCCCTGCCCCTAATTCTTCGAACAGCCTTCCAGACGTTTTGGGATGGAGTCCTAGAAGATAAAGATGAGACGAAGCGTCTCCAGGAAGCATGGCGTTCACGTTTAAAAATGTAACGGGCTTTTGCCCGCTGTCTTTTAAATGTTAAAATATTTGCTTGCGACGGATTACGAAAAGCACATCGCTGAGCAGATTTGCGTATTTTTTGGGCCTTGCGGCACTCTTCATTGAACCATGGTACTCTCGGCTTCCGAGGGACTGATGTAGAAGTTCTAGGGATGGTTTCACCTGCTCCGTCCAACAAAATCAAAGTAAAACAAGAAACAGGTTCTTCAGCTGACATGACCACCTCCTCTGTAAGACGAGACTGTTAGTTATTTGGGTTTAACGCCGAGCAGGCGACTAAGGCCATCTCATGGCGGGATGGGTAAAAATCGGGTCAGCCAGACTAAAAGCAAGGTCTTAAGACAAGATGTAAATATAGATTAAAAATCTCAGGCTAAAATGTCGCACATGTCTTCAATAGAAACGTCTACAGACTCTCAAAAAGGGCAAATAAAAAAGATTCACATAGTCTATGAATGCTCAGATCTTGTTAAAAATATTGCATGCTCGCAAGAAATTGAAGATTTTGTCCGGGGGAACATCCCGGAACAAAACCTTCAAGGAGTCTGCTGTGAAGTGTTTATATCTGGTGTCAATGAGGTCAGCACAATACAGCAAAAAGTGTCGAACAGAAAACTGCTCATCACAGGCAAAACACCATGGACGCTCATCCTGTTTAAGTAAGTAAGAGTGCGTAACATAAGTGTGCCCGATGTGGAGCCGAGCAAGGACAGTCTCCTCACGGTGGCTTCCACAGCGGAAAGGTAGACTGTCGGACAACGTAGGAAGAGCTTCATGAAGCTTGTTCCCTTCCTCTTTGTCCCACTCGGACTGCCACTCGCGGCCTATGTACGCACTAATCACAGGTTTAAAATCACTAAAAACAGTCTGTGTGTCAGGGACAGGGTCACTGCAGGCACTGTTGGCAGCAGAATCTGCGATTCTGTTGCCTTTGATGCCCACATGGCCTGGGACCCAAATAAAAATGATGTCATAATATTCCTTCATCAAGTCTGCATAGAGCTCTCTAATCCACACCAGCAGTGGGTGGTCTGTTCCCGCGCCCTGAAGGGCCTGCAGGGCAGAAAGAGAGTCAGACAGAATCAGGAAGTTCCTTTCCCGAGACTGATAGGCATGCTTGAGTGCCAGCACAATTGCCTGCAGTTCTGCACTAAATACAGAGGAATGGTCAGGTAGGCGGAGCTTAAATGGGCGTCTAGGATGGCGAGAGGACACTGCAGCCGCAGCCACTCTCCCATCCTCAGACTTGGACCCATCCGTATAAAGACGACAATAGCCAGGAAAACTTGAAAGGAGTTCATTGAGGCTCTGTTGGTATATGGCTGGTGGAGTACAATCCTTCTTGTGGGCGGTCAAGTCCAGCAAGATGTCAGAAACTGGTAGTAGCCAAGGTGGAGTGACGTGTTGCAGAGATTCCAAAACTTTGTCCAGGTCCACTCCGGCCGCCTGCAGATGAGGTCGGACACGGAAGGAAAGTGGACGGACAGCTCCCGGATGGGCATCGTAAATCTCTGCAAACGACGGGTTAAAAACACAATCATAGGCAGGATTGTCTAGATGGGCCTTCAGCTTCAGAACGTAGCTGAGCATGAGGCGGATGCGGCGGAGCCTGAGAGAAGGCTCCCCGGCCTCTGCATACAGACTAGGAACTGGAGATGTCCTGAAGGCCCCTAGACATATGCGCAGACCATGATGGTGAATTGTGTTCAAACGCTGTAGAACAGACTTGGAAGCCGAGCCATATACCACAGAGCCGTAATCCAGTTTGGACCGAACAAGGGCTTGGTACAGTCGAAGTAAGACAATGCGCTCTGCACCCCAGTCAGTACGACCAACGACATGAAGAATGTCGAGGGCCTTCCGACAAGAGGTTCTAAGGTAGTTAACATGGTTGCGGAAGGTCAATCTTTTGTCAAAGATGACCCCCAGAAACTTTGCCTCTTCGGCCACCTGAATTGGCACTCCAGCAATGCTCAGGGTAGGTTTTGGAAAAAATTTCGTCTGGTAAGTAAAATGCACACAGACTGTCTTGGAGGGCGATAACCTGAATCCGTTGAGAGACACCCACCCCCGGATGCGATCAACGCACAGCTGCAAGCGCCTCTCAAGGGACGCAAGTCCTCGACCTCGTGCACACAAAGCAAAGTCGTCCACAAACAAACAGCATTCAGAATCATCCTTGACGGCCTTTACGATGTTATTTATTTTAATGCTAAATAAAACAGGAGATAGAATGCTGCCCTGCGGGACACCCATCTCCTGTTCAAAGGAGTCGGAGAGGGTGGAGCCCACATGGACATGGAACGACCTGTTAGACAAAAAATTGTGAATAAAAACAGGCAGGTGCCCTTTAAAACCCATGTCCGACAAATCAGACATTATACCATACTTCCAGGTAGTGTCATATGCCTTTTCAAGATCAAAGAAAATTGCATAGACATGCTGCTTGTTGACAAAAGCATCTCGGACTAGATGGTCAGTTGTACTACGGAAGCACCGGAAACCGCACTGGAGGTCTGTGATGAGACCACGTGACTCAAGATGCCACACCAGTCGGGCGTTGACCAAGCATTCTATAGTCTTACATAAACATGATGTCAAAGCTATTGGCCGGTAGTTGCCCGGGTCGGAAGGATCCTTACCCGGCTTGGGGATTGGCACAACCACAGCCTGGCGCCAAGATGGCGGAAAATTGATTGATTGATTGTACATTGCTTAACGTCCCGACAGCAAGAAGGCTTTCTCAGGACGTGCCTGCACTGCTTGTGAAAAAAAAACTAAACAGAACATTGAATGTATGTCGCCAGCCGGTCAAATACATTAAATAAACCTAACACATGGGGCCTAAATAAAGCTAAGACCATTTAGCAACACACATCCAATATCAAGAGCTACAGGCAGTGCAGACAGTAGGGAGAGTTTTAAAAAGGCAAATACAGGTGAATGGATTGATTGATTGTACATTGCTTAACGTCCCGACAGCAACAAGGCTTTCTCAGGACGTGCCTGCACTGCTTGTGAAAAAAAAAAAAAAAAAAAAAAAAAAAAAAAAAATTGAATGTATGTCGCCAGCCGGTCAAATACATTAAATAAACCTAACACATGGGGCCTAAATAAAGCTAAGACCATTTAGCAACACACATCCAATATCAAGAGCTACAGGCAGTGCAGACAGTAGGGAGAGTTTTAAAAAGGCAAATACAGGTGAATGGACAAAGGGTAGACAGAAACACATGCCCCAGAATAGAGAGAAAAACCCACCCTGTGGGGCTGACCAGGGTGACCCTGGGAACTAAAAAATACCTAACCCCACCCAAGTCCCCCAGGATGGCAGAAAATGACCGGTTATCCAGATATGGTTAAAGGCCTTGAGAAGTACAAGGAGTGAATCCTCAGGCAGATGAGTTAGGAGCTGATAATCATCATCATCATCATCAGTCCCTTGCCCGAACTGGGCGTTGGGGGGACTGAAAGGCAGCAGCAACAGACAGTGCTCTCCACTGAGTTCTATTTTGGGCGGTGGCAAGCAAGTCTGACATCTCGAGTTCGGTCCATTCTTTTATGTTTGCGACCCAACTCTTTCTCTGACGACCTCGCCGACGACTTCCTTCGAGAGTGCCTTGGAGGATAGTCTTGGACAAGGTGTTGTGTCGGGTCACGTGGCCAAACCAAGCAAGCTTGCGCCGTTTCACGGTTGCCAGAAGGGGTTCATGTGGGCCCACCAGGGAAGTGACGATGCTCCGTACATATTCGTTGGTCTTGTGCTCGCGGTACGAGATGCGGAGCAACTTCCTCAGGCACTTGTTCTCAAAGGCCTGGATTTTCTTTTCTGAGTCTGCAAGCAGTGTCCAAGTCTCACAGCCGTAGAGTAGAATAGACACTATGAGGGACTTGTAAAGCCTGTACTTGATGGTGAAGCTGATGGAGTTACTTCGCCATATCCTGTCCAGCCTGGCCATTGCGGATGTTGCTGTACCTATCCTGATACGGATCTCTGCTATGCAACTACCGTCTTTGGACAGGGTGGCTCCCAAGTACTTGAAGCTATTGACCTCTTTTAGCTTTTGGCCATTCATGTCAATGTTGCTGCTGCTGTCGCTTGTGGTGTTGATCATCACTTTGCTTTTATCCGTACTGATCTCCATGCCATAAGACCCTGCGCTACTTGAAAGTTTGTCTGTCAGGTTTTGGAGCTCACTATTGCTGCCTGCCATGAGGTCAATGTCGTCTGCGAATCGAAGATTGCACAGGGATCTGCCACCAATAGAGATTGAAGTATGGTGGTCGTGGAGGGTTTCCTGCATGATCTTCTCCAGGAATATGTTGAAAAGGACAGGAGAAAGCAGGCATCCTTGACGGACACCGATCGTCGTCCTGAAGAACTCGCCTGACTGATTGTTAAGTAGAACCGCGCTGCAGGCGTTCTTGTAAAGCGCTTCTATCATTTGGACCAGTCCCTCCTCTATGTTGAACGATCTCATGACTTGCCAGAGTCCGTCGTGCCAGACGCGATCAAATGCTTTCCTGAAATCAATGAAGTTGTGGTAGAGTTCGCGCTGATGCTGCAGATGTTTCTCGATCAGGACGCGGCAGTTGAAAATCTGCTCTACAGTGCTTCTTCCAACTCTGAAGCCAGCCTGTTCTTCTGCCAGCAGTTCCTCGGCGAAAGTTTTGAGGCGGTTGAGAATGATTCTAAGCATTACTTTGCTAGGGTGACTTATCAGACTGATAGTTCTGTAGTTCGGGCACTGTTTCAGGTTTCCTTTCTTGGGGAGCGGGATCACTAGAGACTGTGTCCATTCTACTGGCCATTTCTTTTGCTCCCAGATCTTTTGACAGAGTGTAGTGAGGACCTTCGTTGTTACTTCTCCTCCATGTTTCAACAGTTCAGCAGGTACGTTGTCTACACCTGGAGACTTTCCTCCCTTCAGGCCGCGTACGGCTGCTTCCACCTCTTCAGCTAACACTGGCAGGTCTTCAGCCTTCCTGGCCCCAGCCTGGTTGTTTTGGAGGATGCTGGTGTCTGGCTCAGCTTTGTAGTTATACAAGTCTCGGCAGTACTCAGTCCATCTGTTTAGTACAGCAGTGTTTTCCGTAAGGAGTTGGCCGCTGCTGTCTTCGATGACTGTGGCTGTTCGCTGTTGAGTCTTGGTGAGGGTCCTTAGCGTTTCATAAGCCTTCTTGCTGTTGCCATTTGCCATGCCCTCTTCCACGCTACAACACTGGTCTTCAATCCAATCTTCTTTGGCTTCTTTCATCCTCTTCCTGATCTTCTTGTTGACAAGTCTGTACTTGTTTGCTGATGTGAGGTCTTGGGGGTGTAGAGTGTTCATGGAGAAGTAGTACCTTTGACTTTTCAGCCAGCAGCGCCTCTTGGGGCAGGCGGGAGCACTGGTCTTCACATGGCACTCAACTCTCACAGCTGGCTCCAGGTCCTTTACTTAGCCACACCCCGGTAACCGCTTCTGCTGGCGGGCGAAACGTTGTGAGGGGCTGACGCGTCTTTCAGTCAGTTGAAATACTTGGAGAGGAGACGGGCGCCGCCAAGTTCGCCTAAGCCCATTGAAAGGACTGATGGACAAGCAACAGAATAAGAATAACATGCCGGATCGGTCGGGGCCCGGATCACCAACGACCGCGCACCCCATTGGAGGTAACCAGGGTGGGGGCGACAAGTGTGTTACTGGAACCAAACCCACCATCAAGCTGCCCACGCAAGGAATAACTATCGGAACTTGGAACGTTCGCACACTCTACCAGTGCGGCAAAGTGAAGGAACTCACCCACGAGTTGAAGCGCTATCACTGGGACATTGTAGGACTTGCAGAAGTTCGATGGACAGGCTTCGGAGAAACAACAACAGATGAAGGCCATAAAATCTGGTTCAGCGGAAAAGAAACCAAGCACGAACATGGCGTAGCTTTTATCGTAAGGAAAGAGGTGGTTGGAACTGTCATCAGCTGCACCCCCGTGTCAAGCAGACTAATCTCCATCCGCATCTCCGCCCGACCGCACAACATCACTATCATACAAGTATACGCTCCAACAGCAGACCATGATGATGAAGAATTAGAAGAATTTTACGAACAACTGGACAACATCATCAAGAAAACACCTAAGAAAGACATTCTGACTGTCCTCGGTGACTGGAATGCAAAGATCGGCCCTGACGCCTACCAACAATGGGCAGGAACAGCTGGCAAGTTTGGCCTTGGAGAAACAAATGACAGAGGCCTGCGACTTTTAGAGTTCGCAGAGAGTCACCGTCTCACCGTTGCTAATACCCTCCATCCACACAAGAAGTCAAGAACAGTGACATGGCAATCGCCAGGAGGCCTGGTCCATAACCAGATTGACTTCATCTTGCTGCCTCGACGATTCAAATCCAGCGTTAACAAAGCACAAACGAGGTCCTTTCCTGGCGCTGATATTGGCAGCGACCACAACCTCGTCCTTACTAGCCTCAAGTTGAAGCTGGCATTGAAACGAGATAGCAAGAACCCTCGCATCAGATTCGACCTCCAGAAGCTAAAAGACCCGGAAGTAGAAGAGCTCTTCCAAGCCCAGGTGGGAGGCAGATTTGCAGCCTTGGCTACTTTGGACTGCGACGTAGACACCCTTGCTGGAAATATAAAAGAGGTGTTACTTTCTACAGCAGAAGAAGTGCTGGGGAAGCAGAGGAAGCGCAAACAGCCCTGGGTCACCGATGACATCCTCGATCTCTGTGATGAGAGGAGAGCCTGGAAGAGCTGATAATGGATGGTATCTGTATCTAATCCAGCAGCAGAGTCAGTACATTTCTGCATGGCTTGCTGCAATTCTGAAAACGTAAAGGGGGGGCATTATAGTCTTCCGAGTTATCTGATAGAAAATCACAAGCATAAGATTCTCGCTTCTCCTTCTCTCTCTGGAAGAAAGGTGAATAATGCTCTGTTGAAGAATTATGGGCAATGGTGGAGGCAAGCAAATTGGCCACAGCCTTTTTATCTGTGACCAAACTGGCACCATCTCTAAGATGGCCGACAGAAGCCGAGCCACCCCTGCCCCCAATTCTTCGAACAGCCTTCCAGACTTTTTGGGACAGAGTCTTAGAAGATAAAGATGAGACAAAGCGTCTCCATGAAGCACGGCGTTCGCGTTTAAAAATGTAACAGGCTTTCGCCCGCTGTCTTTTAAATGTTAAACTATTTGCTTGCGACGGATTACGAAAAGCACGTCGCTGAGCAGATTTGCGTATTTTTTGGGCCTTGCGGCACTCTTCATTGAACCATGGTACTCTCGGCTTCCGAGGGACTGATGTGGAAGTTCTAGGGATGGTTTCACCTGCTACGTCCAACAAAATCAAAGTAAAACAAGAAACAGCTTCTTCAGCTGACATGACCACCTCCTCTGTAAGACGAGACTGACAGAGGGAGGCAAACAGGCCAGTTAGCTTTCTTGAGATTCCAACGCCCCACCGGCGAATCCTCCTCACAGCTGACCGATGACAGAACTACTGGGAAGTGGTCACTACCACACAGGTCGTCGTGAACCTTCCAGTCAAAGTCCAGCATGAGAGAAGGATCACACACAGTGAGGTCTAGAACAGAACTAGATCCTGAACCTGAGTTAGAGTATGTAGGTGAGCCATCGTTAAAGACACATAGGTTAAGTTGAGAAAAAACATCTTCTAACATCTGACGTCTGCCATCATAGTGGTCACTGCCCCAAAGGTGAGCGTGACCGTTAAAATCCCCCATGAGAATAAACGAAGGGAGCAGTTGATCTACTAAGTTAAAAATATCCTTGCTACTGACCCGCAGTGATGGTGGCAGGTAAACACTGCATATGGTTATGGTCTTTTTCAAGGGAACCCGAGCTGCGACAGCCTGAAGACAGGTGTCGATGCTGACGGGGCTATATAAAATTTGGCTATTAATGAGAAGAGCCGCTCCACCCGAGCGCCTCTCCGAATCAGAGCCTTTATGTATAACGTTAAAACCATTAAAGGATACATGGTCAGAAGTCTTCAGGTAAGTCTCCTGAAAAGATATGACTGAGGGGTTATAGAACTTGACTAAAAGACGTAATTCCTCAAAGTTAGCTTGAAAACCACGACAATTCCACTGAAGCATAGAGTACATGATTATATCTTATCTGGGGGTGAAGAGTTTTCCCCCCCCCCCCCCTTTTTCCTTTGCCTTGGAAGGAGTTGAAGAAACAGAGGGGGGCCGGCTCCCGGGCCTCCTCTGGTTCTTCGGAGATGAGAGGGGTGGAGCTGCCGCAAAATCAGCAACGACAACTTCCACTCCCTCCATCCGCTCCTCCAGTGCAGCATATTTGTTTTGAAGAGGGACATCAGTGTTCCCCTTCTGGGCCCGTGCGCACAGCGGTCCCATAGATTTCTTAGACGCCTGGTTCTGGGCAGCGTTCCTGCCGCTAGAGTTAGCGGCCTTAGAAGGCTGACCAGAGCCAGAAGTTAGTTAGTTAGTTATTTGGGTTTAACGCCGAGCAGGCGACTAAGGCCATCTCACGGCGGGATGGGTAAAAATCTGGTCAGCCAGACTAAAAGCAAGGTCTTAAGACAAGATGTAAATATAGATTAAAAATCTCAGGCTAAAATGTCGCACATGTCTGGAAAAGAAACGTCTACAGACTCTCAAAAAGGGCAAATAAAAAAATTCACATAGTCTATGAATGCTCAGATCTTGTTAAAAATATTGCATTCTCTCAAAAAATTGAAGATTTTGTCCGGGGGAACATCCCGGAACAAAACCTTCAAGGAGTCTGCTGTGAAGTGTTTATATCTGGTGTCAATTAGGTCAGCACAATACAGCAAAAAGTGTCGAACAGAAAACTGCTCATCACAGGCAAAACACCATGGACGCTCATCCTGTTTAAGTAAGTAAGAGTGCGTAACATATGTGTGCCCGATGTGGAGCCGAGCAAGGACAGTCTCCTCACGGCGGCTGCCGCAGCGGAAAGGTAGACTGTCAGACAACTTAGGAAGAGCTTCATGAAGCTTGTTCCCTTCCTCTTTGTCCCACTCGGACTGCCACTCGCGGGCTATGTACGCACTAATAACAGGTTTAAAATCACTATAGACAGTCTGTGTGTCAGGGACAGGGTCACTGCGGGCACTGTTGGCAGCAGAATCTGCGATTCTGTTGCCTTCGATGCCCACATGGCCTGGGACCCAAATAAAAATGATGTTATAATATTCCTTCATCAAGTCCGCGTAGAGCTCTCTAATCTGCACCAGCAGTGGATGGTCTGTTCCCGCGCCCTGAAGGGCCTGCAGGGCAGAAAGAGAGTCAGACAGAATCAGGAAGTTCCTTTCCCGAGACTGATAGGCATGCTTGAGTGCTAGCAGAATGGCCTGCAGTTCTGCACTAAATACAGAGGAATGGTCAGGGAGACGGAGCTTAAATGGGCGTCTAGGATGGCGAGAGGACACTGCAGCCGCAGCCACTCTTCCATCCTCAGACTTGGACCCATCCGTATAAAGACGACAATAGCAAGGAAAAATTGAAAGGAGTTCATTGAGGCTCTGTTGGTATATGGCTGGTGGAGTACAATCCTTCTTGTGGGCAGTCAAGTCCAGCAAGATGTCAGGAACTGGTAGTAGCCAGGGTGGAGTGACGTGTTGCAGAGATTCCGAAACTTTGTCCAGGTCCACTCCAGCCGCCTGCAGATGAGGTCGGACACGGAAGGAAAGTGGACGGACAGCTCCCGGATGGGCATCGTAAATCTCTGCAAACGACGGGTTAAAAACACAATCATAGGCAGGATTTTCTGGATGGGCCTTCAGCTTCAGAACGTAGCTGAGCATGAGGCGGATGTGGCGGAGCCTGAGAGAAGGCTCCCCTGCCTCTGCATACAGACTAGGAACTGGAGATGTCCTGAAGGCTCCCAGACATATGCGCAGACCTTGATGGTGAATTGTGTTCAGACGCTGCAGAACAGACTTGGAAGCCGAGCCATATACCACAGAGCCGTAATCCAGTTTGGACCGAACAAGGGCCCGGTACAGTCGAAGTAAGACGATGCGGTCTGCACCCCAGTCAGTACGACCAACGACACGAAGAATGTCGAGGGCCTTCCGACAAGAGGTTCTAAGGTAGTTAACATGGTTGCAGAAGGTCAATCTTTTGTCAAAGATGACCCCCAAAAACTTAGCCTCTTCAGCCACCTTAATTGGCACTCCAGCAATGCTCAGGCTAGGTTCTGGAAAAAATTTCGTCTGGTTAGTAAAATGCGCACAGACTGTCTTGGAGGGCGAGAATCTGAATCCATTGAGAGACACCCATCCCTGGATGCGATCAACGCACAGCTGCAAGCGCCTCTCAAGGGACGCAAGTCCTCGACCTCGTGCACACAAAGCAAAGTCGTCCACAAACAAAGAGCATTCAGAATCATCCTTCACGGCCTTTACAATGTTATTTATTTTAATGCTAAATAAAACAGGAGATAGAATACTGCCCTGCGGGACACCCATCTCCTGTTCAAAGGAGTCGGAGAGGGTGGAGCCCACACGGACATGGAACGACCTGTTGGACAAAAAATTGTGAATAAAAACGGGCACATGCCCTTTAAAACCCATGTCCGACAAATCAGACATTATACCATGCTTCCAGGTAGTGTCATATGCCTTTTCAAGATCAAAGAAAATTGCATAGACATGCTGCTTGTTGACAAAAGCATCTCGGATAAAAGACTCAAAGCGGACTAGATGGTCAGTTGTACTACGGAAGCGCCGGAAACCGCACTGGAGGTCTGTGATGAGACCCTGTGACTCAAGATGCCACACCAGTCGGGCGTTGACCAAGCGTTCCATAGTTTTACATAAACATGATGTCAAAGCTATTGGCCGGTAGTTGCCCGGGTCGGAAGGATCCTTACCCGGCTTGGGAATTGGCACAACCACAGCCTGGCGCCAAGATGGCGGAAAACGACCGGTTATCCAGATATGGTTAAAGGCCTTGAGAAGTACAAGGAGTGAATCCTCAGGCAGATGTGTTATGAGCTGATAATGGATGGTATCTAATCCAGCAGCAGAGTCAGTACATTTCTGCATGGCTTGCTGCAATTCTGAAAACGTAAAAGGGGCATTATAGTCTTCCAAGTTATCCGATATAAAATCACAAGCACAAGATTCTCGCTTCTCCTTCTCTCTCTGGAAGAAAGGTGAATAATGCTCTGTTGAAGAATTATGGGCAATGGTGGAGGCAAGCAAATTGGCCACAGCCTTTTTATCTGTGACCAAACTGGCACCATCTCTAAGATGGCCGACAGAAGCCGAGCCACCCCTGCCCCTAATTCTTCGAACAGCCTTCCAGACTTTTTGGGACGGAGTCCTAGAAGATAAAGATGAGACAAAGCGTCTCCAGGAAGCACGGCGTTCGTGTTTAAAAATGTAACGGGCTTTCGCCCGCTGTCTTTTAAATGTTAAAATATTTGCTTGCGACGGATTACGAAAAGCACGTCGCTGAGCAGATTTGCGTATTTTTTTGGGCCTTGCGGCACTCTTCATTGAACCATGGTACTCTCGGCCTCCGAGGGACTGATGTGGAAGTTCTAGGGATGGTTTCACCTGCTACGTCCAACAAAATCAAAGTAAAACAAGAAACAGGTTCTTCAGCTGACATGACCACCTCCTCTGTAAGACGAGACTGACAGAGGGAGGCAAACAGAGACCAGTTAGCTTTCTTGAGATTCCAGCGCCCCACCGGCGAATCCTCCACACAGCTGACCGATGACAGGACTACTGGGAAGTGGTCACTACCACACAGGTCATCGTGAACCTTCCAGTCAAAGTCCAGCATGAGAGAAGGATCACACACAGTGAGGTCTAGAACAGAACTAGATCCTGAACCTGAGTTAGAGTATGTAGGTGAGCCATCGTTAAAGACACATAGGTTAAGTTGAGAAAAAACATCTTCTAACATCTGACCTCTGCCATCATAGTGGTCACTGCCCCAAAGGTGAGCGTGACCGTTAAAATCCCCCATGAGAATAAAGGGAGGGGGCAGTTGATCTACTAAGTTAAAAATATCATTGCTACAGACCCGCAGTGATGGTGGCAGGTAAATACTGCATATGGTTATGGTCTTCTTTAAGGTAACCCGAGCTGCGACAGCCTGAAGACAGGTGTCGATGCTAACGGGGCTACATAAAATTTGGCTACTAATGAGAAGAGCCGCTCCACCCGAGCGCCTCTCCAAATCAGAGCCTTTATGTATAACATTAAAACCATTAAAGGACACAGGGTCAGAAGTCTTCAGGTAAGTCTCCTGAAGAGATATTACTGAGGGGTTATAGAACTTGACTAAAAGACGCAATTCCTCAAAGTTAGCTTGAAAACCACGACAATTCCACTGAAGCAAAGAGTCCATGATTAAGTCTTATCTGGGGGTAAGGAGTTTTTCCCCCCTTTTTCCTTTACCTTGGAAGGAGTTGAAGAAACAGAGGGGGGCCGGCTCCCGGGCCTCCTCTGGTTCTTCGGAGAGGAAGGGGGTGGAGCTGCCGCAGCATCAGCAACAACAACTTCCACTCCCTCCATCTGCTCCTCCAGTGCAGCATATTTGTTTTGAAGGGGGACATCTGTGTTCCCCTTCTGGGCCCGTGCGCACAGCGGTCCCATAGATTTCTTAGACTTCTGGTCCTGGGCAGCGTTCCTGCCGCTAGAGTTAGCGGTCTTAGAAGGCTGACCAGAGCCAGAAGCCTTTGGAGTTGACTGACTAACAGGTTTGGGTGGGGGCTGAGGCTTAGGGGCAACAGAAGGCGGCACAACCGGACCGGCAGTGTCCGCCTTCTGCGTTCCCTGGCTCCTTGTCACCACCGGAGGAGGGTTACTCTCCAGGGGCGAGATGAGCCGAGGCTCCGCCCCCAACCAAGAAGTTGGGGTCTGACATGAAAAGTCTTTGGTGGGGCGCTTGCCTGCCACCGCTGCACTAAAAGTATACACTGAGGTGTTAGAGGTTGGGGCAGCCGCAGCTGCACCAGGGCCTTCAACCAGTTTTTTGGCATCCAGAAAGGACAGCCCCTTCTCCACACGCACCTGCTGAATCTTGCACTCGGATATCCAACGAGGGCATTTCTTATCCGAAGCCATATGCGCCCCCTGGCAATTCACACACAGGGGGGTGGCTGTGCAGGACTCAGCAGAGTGTCCGGGCCTAGTGCAACGGGCGCATGAAGCCTCTGCCTGACGGCATGTCTTCTGCCCATGGCCATACTTTTGGCACTTAAAGCACCGGAGGGGAAGAGGGACGTACTTTTTCACTCTCAGGGAGTAGTAACCTCCCCAGATGGTAGTAGGAGGGGTGGGGGTGCCAAACGTCAGGATGATGGTAGGGAGACGGATCTCCCCACCACCTCGCTTGGAAGCGAAGCGCCTGACGCAAGTCACCCCCTGAGACTTAAGGTTCCTTACAAGTTCATCTTCTGACAGTTCTGCCAAAGCTTGATCTTTGATTACGCCTCTTGACGAATTCATAGTTTTGTGGGGTGTGACTTCCACAGGAGTGTCTCCGATGGAAGAGAGCCCCAGTAGCCCGCTGGAGTGTGCCCGAGTACGGCACTCCACCAGCAAGTCACCAGACCTGAGGCGCTGGGCGTCAGGCCTGCCAACACGGCTCCTGAGGGTCTCCCCCACCAGAAAAGGATGCAGCTTGGTAACTGGTTTCTCCTTCACCTTGCTATGGACAATGAGGAAGCGAGGCCATACGGCCGACGCCTGAGGCGTCGCTTCCTCACAGTCTGAATCACTGTCATGTGCAATGTCGGTGTCTATGCGCCGTTTCTGTGCTAGTTTTGGTTTTTTTGTTTTAT
>BTPG01000002.1:35864634-36106607 GCA_036245525.1 Semisulcospira habei
AAGAGCCGATTGACTAGGCCGGTACGACTAGCCTCCCGTTTAGGCAGAAGTCAAGGCCAAAGTGGAGTGTTTCAGCCACCAGGATCCTCTTCTCCCCCGACACGGGTCTCCAAGCACGGCAAACACTTGGGATCCAAAGGACCAAAAAGTCACAAGTATTTTTAAGGACCAATCCAACATGGTACAACCTGGGTTAGTACAGCTCCTCAAAAACCGGGCCAGTGAAAAAGACTGAACAACATATCTGCTGACATCAAGTCCTAATCCTGGACAAAGATGGCACCCGTCTGCTAGCCCACTCAGTCAGGGACTGAGCGGACTACCCACCCATGCCACGTGGAGGCCGGTGCCGGGTAGGCACTTCAGATCAAGGGGGTGTGGGAGATGGTGGTGATGGACAGGGGAGCGATTCTAAATCGAGTGCTAGTGAACGCGGAAACGGTGCGTAGTAAGCATTGATTATTTATTTTTGTTAGGATAATAAAACAGATAAGACAGTTTAAAGAATTGTGACATAATCTTGATTCATTTATTTACAAACATGCCAAATTCCACAATCATACACAGAAAAATGAAAAAGTTGTAGGTTTTTGAAGTAGGGTAGCGTTGGGTTCAGCCCACACAAAAGAATGCAGTTGCAGGGAAAAGAACTGCCAGCAGAAAGCAGAGTGCTAGAGGTTAAAAGAAACAATAAATAATAATAATAATTACGGTATTTATAATGCGCTTATCTTATAATAATTATAACTCTAAGCGCACACTCACAACTCGCACACGCATGTGCACGCTTTAGACAATGACTCACGTACCACAAACAGTGAAATACATTACGACGGTCAGCTTGGGGTGGGGAGTGTGGTGATATAGTGCTAAAACTGTTGAAAGAGGTGAGTTTTGAGGGCGGACTGGAAGGAGGAGAGAGAGTGTTTCTGACGGAGAGAGAGTGGGAGAGTGTTCCAGGTGGATGGACCATAGACGGAGAAGGCGCGGGGGCCGAAAGTGTTAAGTTTGGTGCGAGGGATGTGGAGGCGGAGAGGGTTGGAGGCAGAGCGGAGAGAGCTATTCAGGGACAGAAACGTCTACAGACTATCAAAAAAGGCAAAAATAAGGAAAGTCACATAGTCTATGAATGCTCAGATCTTGTTAAAAATATTGCATTCTCTCAAGAAACTGAAGATGTTCTCCAGGGGAACATCCCGGAACAAAGCCTTCAAGGAGTCTGCTGTGAAGTGTTTATATCTTGTGTCAATTAGATCGGCACAAGACAGCAAAAAGTGTCAAACAGAAAACTGTTCGTCACAGACAAAACACCTTGGACGCTCATCCTGTTTTAGTAAGAGCATGTAACATACGTGTGCCCGAGTAAGGACAGTCTCCTCACGGAGGCTGCCGCAGCGATGAGGTAGACTGTTTGGACACCATAGGAAGAGCTTCATGCTGATTGTTCCCTTCCTCTTTGTCCCACTCGGACTGCCACTCGCGGGCTATGTACGCACTAATCACAGGTTTAAAATCACTATGAACAGTCTGTGTGTCAGGGACAGGGTCATTGCAGGCATCGTTGGCAGCAGAATCTGCGATCCTGTTGCCTTCGATGCCCACATGCCATGGGACCCAAATAAAAATGATGCCATAATATTCCTTCATCAAGTCTGCGTAAAGATCTCAAATCTGCACCAGCAGGGGTGGTCTGTTCCCACACCCTGAAGGGCCTGCAGGGCAGAAAGTCAGACAGAATCAGGAAGTTCTATTCCCCGAGACTGATAGGCATGCTTGAGTGCCAGCAGAATTGCCTGCAGTTCTGCACTAAATACAGGGAGGCGGAGCTTAAATGGGCGTCTATGATGGCAAGAAGACACTGCAGCCGCTCTCCCATCCTCAGACTTGGACCCATCCGGATAAATACGACAATAGCCAGGAAAACGTGAAAGGAGTTCATCGAGGCTCTGTTGGTATATGGCTGGTGCAGTACAGTCCTTCTTGTGGGCGATCAAGTCCACCAAGATGTCAGGAACTGGCAATAGCCAGGGTGGAGTGATGTGTTGCAGAGATTCCTAAACTTTAGGAAGATTACAAAGTAAAGTAGGTAAAGGCACTGTCAGTGACTGGAGGCAATGCATATGGAAGCCATGTCTAAGCTCACCATGTCTAAGTACATCAACTGGGGCTCTGCAGCACTTGCTACAAAAACAAAAGAACGCTGCGTTCCTTCCATCTGACAATTACCCTTTGCACATGCTGAAAACACCTATCCCTGTGGCTGTCTGTGGCGGTTTTTGTCGCAATGATTCATGCAGGAATCATCACAACCAAAACCACTACTGACAACTTTGACAATTAATCCATTTAGCCCTGATGCACAGCAGGAGATAGATTGAGTATGGTAATTCAAGTGTAGTTCCAGATTAGACTGGCACCACTACCTTTGAATTGTCATGGTCGTCGATCCATCTCCAGCAAATAATAATAATAATAATAATAAGCGCATTAAATAGGCGCTTTATCCCAATTGAAAATCGGCTCAAAGCGCCGCTGCGAACTGAACCCAACAAGCACGCTCACATGAATCACGCGCATTCACTCACACACTGAACGTAAACACGGAACTTTCACGTGGTGCTAAGGGCAAGCTCAAGCAAGCTACTGTAGTTTTTGGAAATTCAAAATCGTTTGTATTTGAAATTTGATTAAGTGGACTGAAACTGATACCAAATGGTACAATTTGACTAGGTGACACCTCTAAAATGTGGGAAATGCGGCTTTGGGGTTGCGTGGGTTAAAGAACCGTGTGCAGACCTGTTTACCACCTGGGTGCAGTCAGTGTACTTTCAACTGACTAAATGTGTACTTTGGACCTCACATGTGTATTTATTCACAAGCCAGTGAGTTGTCAGTTTCTCCAAAATGTGTATTTTTGTGTATAAACGTGTACATGTATGTGTACCCCAAAGCAAAATTGTGTACTTTAATATGCCAAATGTGTATGGTAAACAGGCCTGCGTGTGCATGCAGCAACCAGTACTGTAAACAGTACCAATGACTGCATACACAAGGGAGTTACATTTTGTTGAGAAATGTAATGTTTACAGCAGCTTCATGTAGTTGAACCACAGAGTGGTCAGCCATCAGAGAGAGGAACTATGGGCGAAAATGGACAATTTATATCTATTCCAAATTTCCAGGATTTTTCGACCGCTTACTCCCATGCCTTGACGCCGCCCGTTTTTCTATGTTTCTCCTTATTTTTTTCAGTAAAATAAAGGTTTCCAAATTCAATGTCATTAAAATTAATATTTTTTATTATAAAATGAATCAAGACGAATTACTTCTTCTAAATGATATCAATGCTGTAGAAAACAAAGACTTAGACTCGAAAAAACAGCGCCTTCTTTCTGTAGTTGTGTCAGGCAAATCAAAGACTTATCTCGGAAAACAATACATGACAGAGGATATTGAATCTCTCACTGCTGACGAGCTAATCAAGCTTCATTCTAAATATGAAAACCACATTGCTTCACTAATGACTCGTGATTTGAGTCGATCTCTTGTATGCCTATACACAAAAGCAGTGAGTCACTTTCTACCTGTGGATAGTGACAGCCTATCACACGACCTTGAAAGCAATCCTATTGTTTCAAGTTCAATTGGCAAATTAGCATGTGTCATGTTTTACAAGTTTGGAAATTACCTTGCACCTGTTGTAACATTACTAGTTACTGGGAGCCATATTGATTTCTCAAAAATAAATTTTACTGCAGAAGAAAATGGACGAAACCCAGACGACTCCACAACCGAACCCCAGTCCAGTTTTGACACAGGTTCAAACTGTGACGAAGACTAAAAGTCCAGGCAGGGTTGAGGCTGGAAAAAGATTAGCCGAATGGAACAGGCAAAAAAAAATACAGCTTCAGGCACAAACAGAAAAGACTCATGTAACTGACCAGGTGTCAGGACCGTTATCACCGTCAGGACCTGTGTCAATACCGTCAGGGCCGTCACTCCCTCATCAAAGTGAGAGACAAACAACTAAGTCTGGCCCCGAACCTCAAACAACAAAATATATAGTTGCCGGATTTGTTGTCGGATTTGTTTACGTAGGTTATCAATTATACAAAAAATACAAACCACAGACTCGTACAGTGACCAAAAAATCAGACACTCCAAAAACAAAACCAGAAGTCGCCACATTACCAGTAACACCCAAAGCCGTTGACCCATTTTATATGCAGTAAATAAAAAATATTATTTTAATTTTTCTTGCCTAAGAAATGAACGACTCAAAAAATTTAATGAACCTTGTGTATCACTCTGCCGTTATCAGTGGATTAGCAGTAGCTTATTCTATGCTGGGAAAAAGTCTACTCAAAATGAAATCAGCAGACTTGAGTAGACTCGATTTCGAAGACAGTGCTAAGCTAATTGTAGTTGTAACAGCGTCGATTGCGACAAAAGATTTTCTTGTCAAGCAAGGAATTATTCCCGAAAATGTTTCTATGTAAATAAAAATAATATGGCGACGATAGCTATTATGATTGGTGGGGCAGTTGTTAACGCCCTCGCATTCAGTGGCTCTAATTATCTCTTTTCTAAAATGGGTAGAGAGGAATCTGCAGAAGAAATGAAACGTCACAATGAAGCATCTGAGAAATTAGCACAGGCAGAACAGGCGTATGAAAAACAAAGAATTGAGAAACTTGATTTCATCAATGAAAGATTGAGGCTTGAAGGCCACGCCCAACAAACATTTTCAAATACAGACGAAGCAATCAGGGAATATTTTCTTGTCACGGGTGAAGACACGTCTATCCCAAAACCGAAACTAAGTGACTATTACAAACTGAGTACAGAACAAAGAAACGGAGAGATAATCTTTGTTCTAGTGGGAATGACATTTGTTTATTTTACAGGAGTTTTCATTGCTAGAAAAAATGGCAGCCGAAAATAAACTATCGAAAATATATTACTCTCCATCAGGCTATTGGAAAGGGCAAACAGCTATTCAGAAATTACATGCCGCTGTGGGCGGAGATATATCACTCAATCAGGTCAAGCAATGGTTACAGAGACAGGCAATTTGGCAGATATATCTCCCTGCTCCAAGAAAAATAACAAGACCCCATTTTGAAAACACATCACCAAATGACACGCACCAAATGGACCTCCTGTTTCTTCCACACGATACAATAAGAAAGAAACGATACAAGTATGCACTGACTGTTGTAGACATTGCTTCAAGGTACAAAGACGCTGAACCCATATCTGACAAAACTGCTAACACTGTTGCGACTGCTTTATCTAGTATCTATAAAAGAGGCCCTTTAAGATACCCCAGACTAGTGCAGGTTGATGATGGATCTGAATTTAAGGGCGCAGTTAATCAGTTATTTGCTAAGCATGGCGTACTGGTCAGACGTGGTATTCCAGGCGTGCACAGATCGCAGGCAATTGTTGAAAACTTTAACAAACAGTTATCAGAAAGACTTTTCAGTTACCAGTATTCTAAGGAACTCATGCATGACACCCGTAACACTGAATGGGTAAAGAGATTACCACATGTGATAAAAGCAATGAACAATGAAGGACACCCAAAACCTGCTGATGCTATTAAATTGAAAACAATTACAGAGCCAAAAACAGGTCCAACCCCAGCGCCAGACACAAGTTTATTTACTAAACAGGTGAGATATTTATATCAGCCAGGGGAGGCTGAGAACGACGACAGACGCAGGGCAACAGACCCCATCTGGTCAACGTCTGTACACAATATAAAAAAAATAATTCCCGGTCCAGACGCAACAATATATTACCTGTACGACGCTGCACCCCAGAGGGCATTTGTCAGAGAAGAATTACAGATTATTCCCCCAGACACCGTTACTCATTTCAGTAACTAAGTCGTCAATTAATTCATCAACCAGTTCATCACAAATATCTTCAGATAGCTTGAGCCTGTAATGTCCAGGTGCATAAGCTTTTTCTTTAGTGTGAAACACTCGTTTCGTGTCTCCAACTGCAAGTGACTTCTTATGTGTTTGGATCATTTCAAGATTATGTTTGTTTGATCTCAGTGACTTGTTTGGATAATCAGGCATTAATGCACCATCTAACACTTGCTTGTAATGTTCATGACGAATGTCTTTATTTTTTATTGCTGTTTTTTTTATTCCTTTGGCTTTCGACTGACTACCCATCTGGTGCAGTATAGAATACATTTTTGATCTCAGTCCAACGTACTCAACTATAGGCACACCATTCAGTTCATCTTTAAACTTACCAGGCACTTTCTTGTTTTGTGTGCTAAACAGCGGGTGATCTTTAGGGTAGTCAGACGTGTCATACATGTGTAACTCTGTTTTCATGTCTTCGTAAAAGTCTTCAGTAGGCACGTCTATGATCATAGAGTCAGTGTCAGTGTATAGCAGACGACACTCAGGATATTTTGGTTTGAAGTAATCATAATAAAATTCAAGCATCAACAGTTTTGACAACTCCAGAATTGCCATACCAATGAATACTGGCTTGTCCAGTTTAACAATCTTTTTTTTGAGTGACACTGCATACAATGATGAATGAAATTCTTTATACCCTGTGTACTGTGGCTTACCTGTAAGTTTAATTGCACCCAATTCAGTTGTGACTAGTCTCACATCTTTTCTGTGATGAGGATTTTCCATTGTCTTGCCAAAACAGGCATTGTTCATAAGCTTAAAGAAGTCTTTGTCAAATGCAGTGTTGCCGTCTCTGGCACGAAGGGTTGTGTTCTTCATTATGTAATCTTTCATGAAAGCACTCTGATCAAATTGAATTCCTCTGTGAACTTTCTTTAGTACTAACCCATGTCTGATGTAAAACTGTAACAAGCGGTAGTGACAAACGTAATTGAATTTGTCATTTAGATTTGGCACAAGTTAGTTAGTTATTTGGGTTTAACGCCGAGCAGGCGACTAAGGCCATCTCACGGCGGGATGGGTAAAAATCTGGTCAGCCAGACTAAAAGCAAGGTCTTAAAACAAGATGTAAATATAGATTAAAAATCTCAGGCTAAAATGTCGCACATGTCTGGAAAAGAAACGTCTACAGACTCTCAAAAAGGGCAAACAAAAAAATTCACATAGTCTATGAATGCTCAGATCTTGTTAAAAATATTGCATTCTCTCAAAAAATTGAAGATTTTGTCCGGGGGAACATCCCGGAACAAAACCTTCAAGGAGTCTCACAGTGTTTATATCTGGTGTCAATTAGGTCAGCACAATACAGCAAAAAGTGTCGAACAGAAAACTGCTCATCACAGGCAAAACACCATGGACGCTCATCCTGTTTAAGTAAGTAAGAGTGCGTAACATGTGTGCCCGATGTGGAGCCGAGCAAGGACAGTCTCCTCACGGCAGCTGCCGCAGCGGAAAGGTAGACTGTCAGACAACTTAGGAAGAGCTTCATGAAGCTTGTTCCCTTCCTCTTTGTCCCACTCGGACTGCCACTCGCGGGCTATGTACGCACTAATAACAGGTTTAAAATCACTATAGACAGTCTGTGTGTCAGGGACAGGGTCACTGCGGGCACTGTTGGCAGCAGAATCTGCGATTCTGCTGCCTTCGATGCCCACATGGCCTGGGACCCAAATAAAAATGATGTCATAATATTCCTTCATCAAGTCCGCGTAGAGCTCTCTAATCTGCACCAGCAGTGGATGGTCTGTTCCCGCGCCCTGAAGGGCCTGCAGGGCAGAAAGAGAGTCAGACAGAATCAGGAAGTTCCTTTCCCGAGACTGATAGGCATGCTTGAGTGCTAGCAGAATGGCCTGCAGTTCTGCACTAAATACAGAGGAATGGTCAGGGAGACGGAGCTTAAATGGGCGTCTAGGATGGCGAGAGGACACTGCAGCCGCAGCCACTCTTCCATCCTCAGACTTGGACCCATCCGTATAAAGACGACAATAGCAAGGAAAAATTAAAAGGAGTTCATTGAGGCTCTGTTGGTATATGGCTGGTGGAGTACAATCCTTCTTGTGGGCAGTCAAGTCCAGCAAGATGTCAGGAACTGGTAGTAGCCAGGGTGGAGTGACGTGTTGCAGAGATTCCGAAACTTTGTCCAGGTCCACTCCGGCCGCCTGCAGATGAGGTCGGACACGGAAGGAAAGTGGACGGACAGCTCCCGGATGGGCATCGTAAATCTCTGCAAACGACGGGTTAAAAACACAATCATAGGCAGGATTTTCTGGATGGGCCTTCAGCTTCAGAACGTAGCTGAGCATGAGGCGGATGCGGTGGAGCCTGAGAGAAGGCTCCCCTGCCTCTGCATACAGACTAGGAACTGGAGATGTCCTGAAGGTTTAGTGTCTTCTTTTTTCCCTGTCATACTCATTTTCTCAACTGCTAATGGATAATCATTATGATAATCATGTAGATGGTGCGGGTACTCCAGGTCGACTTCAAAGATCCAACCCTTCGCGTCGTTTCGGTCAAGATTCATAATATTGTTTGTTAACCCTGTTATGTCATACTGTGACAAATCATGCAGACAAAAGTTTTTCAAGGGCAATAACTCACACATCGCGAACCCGTAAAGGTTATTAGCGTCCAAGTACGTAATGAATGACCTTGACCTTGAGGGGTCAAACCCCCGGCCAAGGTCACCATAACCGTCCAGATATTTATTGTTGGCTCTGGCGTAGTTATTTGCTGCAATACTAATGCCTCCTCTCAATCCGCGTTCTACCATTTCACCCATCGTACGATCAGACAACAGGTCTATAGATATCTTACTGGATTTCAAAAATGCATCCCATGTCATGCCAGGACTAGTTATGTAACAAGCAGGGTCAAGCTTGTAGTGTAACAAACCCTTTTCACGGTAACTTTCAAATACGTCTGCTAGCAAACAAACATCAGCTTTCAAGTACTGGTCATGGTAGTCACCAATCGTCTGACACCCTAATTTACCCCATGCATCAAGTGCGTGTTGATATTCAGAGTCAGAAATACCTTTTCCAGTTAGTGTAGAATAAAATTTCTCTTTTGGTGGCAGTCTTGTTTCTTCAAACACAACCCAGTGATCAATGTACTCATATGGATAGACACCTTTCTTAATCAAGTCTGGTTCAAAATATTTACTTGTTATTGGATACTCAGTCAGTCCTTCTGCCAGACTAGCAAGACCTAAAGATAAATGTTGCATGGAGTCATAAAATGCTAATTTGTCTAACCTAAAAGTTAAGTATTTCTCAGTTGTCTGGGCAATACAACTTATGTTTTTGTACGACTCGTCTACAGCCTGCATGATGATGTGTGAATCATATCCTTTGAGATTGTGAAAAAATTGGCAGTTTGTATGTCTTGGGATCTGTTTTTAATAATAAGTTACAATTGTTATGTGCAGCGCCTCTGTAACGTCCAGTTATGTGATCATGGTCACGAACTTTATAACCCTGGAGGGCTTGTTCACAAATCCAACACGTCTCAGCTGTATCAAATTTTAATTTGTCTTCTTCTGTCATCACCAAAGGCATCTGGCATGTTGTGAGATACTGTACTACCTGACTATACAGATGTCTCATTTTTGTTAAAAACAAACATGCTGCATTTTCACCTCTGTAGATAACAGGCTCTGAATGCAAACCGTCTGACCTAACAAGAATGTATCCAAAAGAACACACCACTTGGTCACTCAACTTTATAGTCTTTGGTAATGACTCTGGAACAGGACCTTCATATGGTACAACTAATGATTCAAAATCTGCATACACTACAAACGGCAACTTTTGCTGATTCCCATAGTTCTTAAAATATACTTGACTACCAGGATCTGGGTACTTAAGTACAGTCTGTATGTCATCAGGTGACCTACAATGTAGGATGTGTTTGTGTGCCACTGCAATAGAGGAGAATCTTTGTAAACATCTCTTGCACACTTCCTGTTTGCCATTGTGTTTTGTTGTATGACCATGAATTAGACGTGACATATTTCTGATAGTTGTGTAGTGAAAGTTATTGTTATCACAGGTAGGACCGATTAGCAACATGTCAACATGTTTATCTTCTGACTGCCCATAGGTTGGTGCCAGTGGTGATACTCTAATTGGTTGCAACTTGTTCTCAGATTCATTATCCCACACAAACACATTCACAGATATACCAGGATTTAGTTTTTCAAACAAGTCTATGTCCTCTATTTTAACAGGGAACTCAATGCCACTAAAATCGAGTTCATTTACAAATTTGGTGTAGTTAGATACACGTTCAGGTTTTGACTTTACAAAGTGTAGTTTAGCAAGCACACACCACATGAAACAATAGTTGTCATTGTTCTGAATATTAACAACAGCCTTTTTGTTTGCAACATCTGTTGGCAGTGGCAACCACGATTTACCTAATATAGGATGATACCTTGACTGCTTTAGTTGCAGTTCATGTACATGTCCTTCGTGCCAACCAGATCCTTTCATTTTTGCACTGTCAATTGCCTGTAGAAAGTCTGGTAATAGTCTGTCTCTAAACACGTTTTCTACCTCCGGTTCTCTTCTTGTGTTAACTGTGTGTTGTCTTGTTGATATGTACGATACAATCACTTCACCGTCTACTCTAGTAAATTCTATTTTTGCAACAATCTGAATCTTTACACTGCCTGTAAGAAGATTATCTTGTATTACAGAAAAAGAGTTTTCTATTGATTCATAAACATTATTAGTATTGGATATAGGTAAGTTTGTTGTGTGAAACACGTTACGTAAACCTGATGAGCCAGGGTTTGATGAGCCAGGGCTTTGTGAATTGTCCGTCATTTTTATTTGACCGACAAAATAATAAAATAAAAAATATTAACGTTAACTCTGCTGACTCACCTTGTGTAATACCACTTTATTAACTGTAACACTGTCAATATAAACATTTAGTTTGCGCAGTTGTTTAAATATGCTATAACAAACTTCCCCTAACCAACCATAGTTGGTATCATCAACTTTAAAAGTAGGTGTCTTTAAATCAACTGTCATGCACTCCACATTTGGATGCTCATCGACATAATCCAAAGTCACACTATATGTAGCATATATTTCTGATGGTGCTGAAAGGCTTATGTAAGTCTGTTTGGGTGATATTAAGTCAGTAAAGTGCATAACATCTTTGAAAAGGTGTGTAAGATCAAGCACTTGTATGATTTGTCCGTCTGTCATTTTTATTGGACAATCAAATGTATAAATTAATTTACATCAATATACTAACCCATACCCTGTGGGCTGATCTGTCTTTAAAATGAGCTTTAGATGCTTAGTTGATTTCAGTTTATTTTTTACATCATCACGTTCATGCTTATTTGGGATGACGTCATTCTCTCTGAGACAGTCTTCAAAGCTGTCACGATCTTTACAGTAAAACAAACAGATAAACTTTAACTGTTCTCGAAAATCTTTCAGTACAGCATTATATTTCTGAGTGAGAATCCATACACTGACGTTTGCGTGTCTGCCACTGAAAGCAAGTTCTGCTAATGTGTTTCTCTTCTTGACAATGTCTTTCTCTGCAGAACAGTCATCAACAATAAACAATGTTCGCTGTCCTTCAAATTGCTTGTAAAAATATTGTAGGTAGTCATTCAGTTTTTTCTCAGGGTCGACTAAATATATGTTGTTGTCAGTCCAAATGAATAAACGGTTGTGATAAGCTTTGTTGTGTTTGATTGTAGGACAAAATATGACAATGTTTTCAAAGTGGTGTATGTATCTTGTTTGTAATAGGTTAAGTACAAATTCAGTTTTCCCACACCCTGTGGCACCAACAAATAAGCCACAGTGTGGGTCGAGTGTCATTAAGCTCAGGTTCATTTTAATACACAATATAATTTTAATATATGTGTCCACTCAGTCTGCTTTCTGCAATATTGAGTTGTGCGTCATATATCAGGTACAAATATATGTTTATGGCTTCGGCTTTTTCAACCTTCTTTTGTATCTGAATTGTTATCCCATCACTACCATTCTCGACAGTTCGTCCTGACCCATGAAGGTAGTCGTCATCTGTACTACGAAGATCTAGCCACAGTGCATACTTGTTTGTAAGGTATTGTCCGATCCTAACGTCATACAGATGTAGATCTTTGCACGCAATGTTTGCAGGTTTATCTCTAATCCTTCCTCCTGCAAAATACTTTGTGATCTCATCGTAGTGTTGATAAGGTAACATTCCTGAAGCGTACACTTGATTAGGGCGGCCTTCGATTGTGCAGGACAAATGTGTAATCTTAGGATTGTAGAATTTTTCTGAATCTCTTTTGTATGGACTCACCGGTTCAACAAACAACATAAGAATACCTTTCAGTGACCTGGCAGGTGTGTTTAAGTTTATGTTCCACATTGGGTCGCTTTTGTCTTTGGGTATATCACACGGTCATAATAAATTGGAAGTCTTGACTGATACTGATTTTGAATGAGTCTGGCTAGATCAGTATGTGTAACAATTTCATATTCCAAGGAAATGTTAGAGATCTTATATGTTGCATCTGTGGCAGATGATTTTATAACTTTGGAGTAGTCATTGAAAGTTAGTTCAAAGCTCAGACGGTCATTCAGTGCCCCTTGATAATAAGGCAAATGAGCTGTGAGGATTTCAAACTCAAGTGGAATGTAAAATCTGGTTCCATATGTTTCTGCTATAATAACTTCCTGGGCTGCTGACTTTGATTTATCTCCAGCATTGATTCGAAGTTTACCAACATTATCAGACTGTATGCCTTGGTAAATACGATCCTCTCGTTCTTCTCTTGTAAGCCAAAGGTCTTTGTAACAGTAGAATACATCTGAGTCGTCAAGACTAAACACTTCCTGCCCTTCAAGTTTTACTTTAATAGTTCTAACAATTGCTCTGCCAAGATTGTCAACCAGTGTTCTGTTCACATCTGCGTCTGATGATAGTTCAATATTAAATGCAAGGCGTGCAGTGCCAGGAACAATAACATCATTGGGACCCAGGTTTGGAAACTTGACTGTAAGTGTTTGGTTCTGGTCTATGGTACTTGGATTGTTTGTGATGACGATTGATTGTCTTATGCCCTTAACACCCAGGGGCTCACGTAGTTTTCTGTATGGGTCTAACTTTGATCCGTAAGTCTGTGTCATTTTTATTATGCACAATAAAAAATAATAAATTAATAAAACAATGGCCGCGGGAGGATTTAATCATGAAGATTTTGAAATGGATGACATGAATGTCTCAGATACCAGTATCACAGATATGACTGGAATGGTAACTATGTCTAGTATGCATCATGAACTGTTAAAAGACAAAGTAAACTCATTTTATGACAGTGTTGGAGTGCGCCCAGATGTAATAGATCCTAATCAATTTGAATATGATAAAGGGCACTTATTTGTAAATACAGACAGAGGGAAAATATATCTAACACATAAAAATAATCCTTCTAAGTTTAGAGCTTTAAGTACAATTAAAGGTGAAGTCGGTGGTAACTCTGGGTTGGCAAGGTATCTTGGAATTGGAGGGTCTCCTGTCACGCCAAGACTGGTTAGTGTTCTTCATGACACGCAAACAAAGTTGCCAACAGGGCAAGAGATTGAAATGGCACCTGTAACAAGCCTACCAGAAATAGCAAACACAGTGATACAAGAAACCTCATTTACTGAAGGACAAATAAATGACGCTTTGAAAACAATAGATGATCCACCTTTGTCAATGAGGGAGATTATGGGATTGGATAAATCACTGCAGACAATAAGAGGTGAGATGGTAAACAATGTTGCCAAACTGGGAGAGCTTGATAAACACATAGAACGTGAAAAAGAAAAACTGGATACCGCAGACAATGAAAATCTTGACACAGAAATGAAAGAAAGAATCCAACACAGATTAAATGATTTGCAGATAGAAAGATCAGGAAGGTTAGAAGCGATTAGTATTGGGAGACAAAAACTTAAAACCCAGGTCAACAGAATTAGAGAAACTATTCAGAAAATACTTCACGAAGACACAACTCTGGCTGAGAGACTAAAAACACTTTTCAGAGAACAGGGTATTACAATTGCCAGTTTAATTACAGCTCTTGGATTTATTATCAGTACTGTTGTGTTAGCTGTCTCCGGTGCTGGTGGACCCGGTGGTTCAACACCGCCAGCCCCGGCACCTCCACCAGCCCCCACAGACCCAAAAGATTTACAGTCGTGGGTAAAGAAACAACTGTCTCACATATCAGACCTGCTTAAAAAATTGGCTGTGAAAGCAGTGGATGCTTTGCCTGGCATAATTGGCACTGTTGTCAGTTGGCTGATTAGTACAGCGGCAAAGGCAGTAGGGTTTATGGCAGAGAATGTGTGGGTCTTTTTGGTTTCAGTAGGAGGGTTGATGGTGGGTTATTTAATGAAACAGATAAAGAAGTAATACTCCTAGTCCTGTTAATCCTATTACCAATGCTGTTCTCTCTGACTCATGTGTGTCAAGGGTTGGTGATGGTGTTATCGTTATGGGTACCGGTGTCAAAGCTGGAGCTGTTACTGTCTGTACAGGTGATGATGTTACTGGTGCCGTGGCCGGGGCTGGAGGTGTTACCATCTGTAATGATTTTAATGACTGAACATGTGTGGTTGTTGCTCCTAAGTTTACAGATTGATTAAGACCGAGTTTTTGACCAACACCTGCAACAATGATTTCATTATTATAATTTGTTATTGTCCCCATTTGGAGTTGAAGATCAGATGGTAACATGTATAACCCGATGCCAACTACAAAGTCAACTTTTGATCTGGCATATCTGAGTACGTCTTGATAGCGTTGTATGCTAGATGGGAGATCAACTGTTGAGTTAATTGAATCTTCAAGATTTGCAAGAAACTGTTTTTGTGCTTCAAATTTACCACTTCCATTCAAAATGTTTGATTTTGTTAGTGATTGTGCACCTAGTATACACCAGACATATGTTCTGATAGACTCATTGACGCGCTCGACTCCTGCTTGAGTAAACCCGTCAGATTTATCTAAAATAAATGTGGTCCACGCATTAGACTGTTTCTGCTCTATTGATCCTATCCAGACTTGTGATTTTGATGAGAATGAAGTGTAACCAGGGTAGTAATCTTGAGGGTATTGTCTGTGACTCAAAGCATAATATAATGTGCCCATACCATTGTGATCATCAAGTTTTTGTGTGAAGTCATACCCGGGGCTTATGTTAAACTCATTACAGATGCGTTCAAATGCTTTCATATCCATGGGGTTGTTAAACCTGTTGAAACTGGATTCAGTTGGTAGTGGTGTATGCAGTTCTGACAGAATACGTCTAAGCTGGTAATAAGTGTGAAAATGATACACAGATCTAATCAGTTTGTTTGAGTGATTCAAATGGTCTGTAAATAAAACACCACAGCCTGTAGTTGAACATAGTATAGCAAAATTGAGTTGGTTTTGAAACATCTGTAGTGGACTTGAAGACCACTTTCTTGCAGTAGAGTCATCTGTTATTGGAGGGTTTAGGTAATGATCAAACGGATTTGGTACTTTGACTTGGAATAGATCTTGTTCTGATACAGCTATGTCAAGCTGGTTTAGTTGAATTATTTTCTGTTCATAAGTAGGTGCAACATTATATTTGGCATCCATATTAAATTGAAATGCGTTTGTTGTGGTAATGGTTGGTGATTTAAATTCCATCCTTTTTTATATGAGATAATAAAAATGTTTATTACCTTAACAAATCTTGACACAAGCAAACCAGTGTGGTTAACTAATGGGATTGATAATCGGGATGGTAGCAAGGCTGTAGCTATCCATGAAATGTTCTACACAGTAAAATGGTTTAATGTAACAGATGATGGTGAATATTCTGTACATGGAATGGTAGGTACTACAAGTTGGGGCGCTAATCATTTACAGCCTGGGTATTATGACTTTTGTACTATAGCTGAATTTTTACAAGATAGGTATAAAATTAAAGCAACTTTAAATCCGGCTAACTTGTTTGTTACATTGGAATTTCCAAAAGATAGTCAGCTTATATTAACAGACAAACTTTTAATACTACTGGGTTTTTTAACTGAATCTGATCTTGGTATTGTAGCTGTTAGTGGTGATGATGATTGGACTTATGAAGCAGGATTAAAATTTAAGCCCAAAAAAACCAAAATAACTGGAAGATATGCTGTTCATTTGTCAGTACACACAGTGCTAAATGTTTATTTGAAAGAACTAAACACATCTGAGAATGTACACAATGGAAAGCCTTCAACTTTGTTGAGATGCTTACCTACTGGAACTGCTCCGTATTGTGAAAGTGTAGTTGTTAGATTTCCTAATTTACAGTTTAAGAAATTAGGTTCTAGTTTCTTTGAGTCACTGAGTATATCTGTAACTAATCAGGATGACAAACCAGTTGTTATGCATGATTTTAGTGTTGTGTTAGAAGTTAAATAATTTTATTTTTGTTTATAAAAATGAGTGGTCTTGGTCCGAAGCGAACAATCATACCAGTTGCGTGTCCAGTAACAGAGTTGAAAGATTTGGCTGATGTACAGGATTTTGAGAAAGAGGGGGATGTTGGAGAAATATATGGTTTTGAACTTGATTCAAATGGCATGTACAAGAGGAAAGTAATTGTCGACATGAAAGACGGTGAAAAACAGATTCCTAAACTTGGTCAGCTTCGTGATGTTACTGTACCTACTCCACCTGTAAATAATAGGTATTTGGGTTTAACGATGAGCAGGCGACTAAGGCCATCTCACGGCGGGATGGGTAAAAATCTGGTCAGCCAGACTAAAAGCAAGGTCTTAAGACAAGATGTAAATATAGATTAAAAATCTCAGGCTAAAATGTCGCACATGTCTGGAAAAGAAACGTCTACAGACTCTCAAAAAGGGCAAATAAAAAAATTCACATAGTCTATGAATGCTCAGATCTTGTTAAAAATATTGCATTCTCTCAAAAAATTGAAGATTTTGTCCGGGGGAACATCCCGGAACAAAACCTTCAAGGAGTCTGCTGTGAAGTGTTTATATCTGGTGTCAATTAGGTCAGCACAATACAGCAAAAAGTGTCGAACAGAAAACTGCTCATCACAGGCAAAACACCATGGACGCTCATCCTGTTTAAGTAAGTAAGAGTGCGTAACATATGTGTGCCCGATGTGGAGCCGAGCAAGGACAGTCTCCTCACGGCGGCTGCCGCAGCGGAAAGGTAGACTGTCAGACAACTTAGGAAGAGCTTCATGAAGCTTGTTCCCTTCCTCTTTGTCCCACTCGGACTGCCACTCGCGGGCTATGTACGCACTAATAACAGGTTTAAAATCACTATAGACAGTCTGTGTGTCAGGGACAGGGTCACTGCGGGCACTGTTGGCAGCAGAATCTGCGATTCTGTTGCCTTCGATGCCCACATGGCCTGGGACCCAAATAAAAATGATGTCATAATATTCCTTCATCAAGTCCGCGTAGAGCTCTCTAATCTGCACCAGCAGTGGATGGTCTGTTCCCGCGCCCTGAAGGGCCTGCAGGGCAGAAAGAGAGTCAGACAGAATCAGGAAGTTCCTTTCCCGAGACTGATAGGCATGCTTGAGTGCTAGCAGAATGGCCTGCAGTTCTGCACTAAATACAGAGGAATGGTCAGGGAGACGGAGCTTAAATGGGCGTCTAGGATGGCGAGAGGACACTGCAGCCGCAGCCACTCTTCCATCCTCAGACTTGGACCCATCCGTATAAAGACGACAATAGCCAGGAAAAATTGAAAGGAGTTCATTGAGGCTCTGTTGGTATATGGCTGGTGGAGTACAATCCTTCTTGTGGGCAGTCAAGTCCAGCAAGATGTCAGGAACTGGTAGTAGCCAGGGTGGAGTGACGTGTTGCAGAGATTCCGAAACTTTGTCCAGGTCCACTCCGGCCGCCTGCAGATGAGGTCTGACACGGAAGGAAAGTGGACGGACAGCTCCCGGATGGGCATCGTAAATCTCTGCAAACGACGGGTTAAAAACACAATCATAGGCAGGATTTTCTGGATGGGCCTTCAGCTTCAGAACGTAGCTGAGCATGAGGCGGATGCGGCGGAGCCTGAGAGAAGGCTCCCCTGCCTCTGCATACAGACTAGGAACTGGAGATGTCCTGAAGGCTCCCAGACATATGCGCAGACCTTGATGGTGAATTGTGTTCAGACGCTGCAGAACAGACTTGGAAGCCGAGCCCTATACCACAGAGCCGTAATCCAGTTTGGACCGAACAAGGGCCCGGTACAGTCGAAGTAAGACGATGCGGTCTGCACCCCAGTCAGTACGACCAACGACACGAAGAATGTCGAGGGCCTTCCGACAAGAGGTTCTAAGGTAGTTAACATGGTTGCAGAAGGTCAATCTTTTGTCAAAGATGACCCCCAAAAACTTAGCCTCTTCAGCCACCTTAATTGGCACTCCAGCAATGCTCAGGCTAGGTTCTGGAAAAAATTTCGTCTGGTTAGTAAAATGCACACAGACTGTCTTGGAGGGCGAGAATCTGAATCCATTGAGAGACACCCACCCCTGGATGCGATCAACGCACAGCTGCAAGCGCCTCTCAAGGGACGCAAGTCCTCGACCTCGTGCACACAAAGCAAAGTCGTCCACAAACAAAGAGCATTCAGAATCATCCTTGACGGCCTTTACAATGTTATTTATTTTAATGCTAAATAAAACAGGAGATAGAATACTGCCCTGCGGGACACCCATCTCCTGTTCAAAGGAGTCGGAGAGGGTGGAGCCCACACGGACATGGAACGACCTGTTGGACAAAAAATTGTGAATAAAAACGGGCAGATGCCCTTTAAAACCCATGTCCGACAAATCAGACATTATACCATGCTTCCAGGTAGTGTCATATGCCTTTTCAAGATCAAAGAAAATTGCATAGACATGCTGCTTGTTAACAAAAGCATCTCGGATAAAAGACTCAAAGCGGACTAGATGGTCAGTTGTACTACGGAAGCGCCGGAAACCGCACTGGAGGTCTGTGATGAGACCCTGTGACTCAAGATGCCACACCAGTCGGGCGTTGACCAAGCGTTCCATAGTTTTACATAAACATGATGTCAAAGCTATTGGCCGGTAGTTGCCCGGGTCGGAAGGATCCTTACCCGGCTTGGGAATTGGCACAACCACAGCCTGGCGCCAAGATGGCGGAAAATGACCGGTTCTCCAGATATGGTTAAAGGCCTTGAGAAGTACAAGGAGTGAATCCTCAGGCAGATGTGTTATGAGCTGATAATGGATGGTATCTAATCCAGCAGCAGAGTCAGTACATTTCTGCATGGCTTGCTGCAATTCTGAAAACGTAAAAGGGGCATTATAGTCTTCCAAGTTATCCGATATAAAATCACAAGCACAAGATTCTCGCTTCTCCTTCTCTCTCTTAAAGAAAGGTTAGTTAGTTATTTGGGTTTAACGCCGAGCAGGCGACTAAGGCCATCTCACGGCGGGATGGGTAAAAATCTGGTCAGCCAGACTAAAAGTAAGGTCTTAAGACAAGATGTAAATATAGATTAAAAATCTCAGGCTAAAATGTCGCACATGTCTGGAAAAGAAACGTCTACAGACTCTCAAAAAGGGCAAATAAAAAAATTCACATAGTCTATGAATGCTCAGATCTTGTTAAAAATATTGCATTCTCTCAAAAAATTGAAGATTTTGTCCGGGGGAACATCCCGGAACAAAACCTTCAAGGAGTCTGCTGTGAAGTGTTTATATCTGGTGTCAATTAGGTCAGCACAATACAGCAAACAGTGTCGAACAGAAAACTGCTCATCACAGGCAAAACACCATGGACGCTCATCCTGTTTAAGTAAGTAAGAGTGCGTAACATATGTGTGCCCGATGTGGAGCCGAGCAAGGACAGTCTCCTCACGGCGGCTGCCGCAGCGGAAAGGTAGACTGTCAGACAACTTAGGAAGAGCTTCATGAAGCTTGTTCCCTTCCTCTTTGTCCCACTCGGACTGCCACTCGCGGGCTATGTACGCACTAATAACAGGTTTAAAATAACTATAGACAGTCTGTGTGTCAGGGACAGGGTCACTGCGGGCACTGTTGGCAGCAGAATCTGCGATTCTGTTGCCTTCGATGCCCACATGGCCTGGGACCCAAATAAAAATGATGTCATAATATTCCTTCATCAAGTCCGCGTAGAGCTCTCTAATCTGCACCAGCAGTGGATGGTCTGTTCCCGCGCCCTGAAGGGCCTGCAGGGCAGAAAGAGAGTCAGACAGAATCAGGAAGTTCCTTTCCCGAGACTGATAGGCATGCTTGAGTGCTAGCAGAATGGCCTGCAGTTCTGCACTAAATACAGAGGAATGGTCAGGGAGACGGAGCTTAAATGGGCGTCTAGGATGGCGAGAGGACACTGCAGCCGCAGCCACTCTTCCATCCTCAGACTTGGACCCATCCGTATAAAGACGACAATAGCCAGGAAAAATTGAAAGGAGTTCATTGAGGCTCTGTTGGTATATGGCTGGTGGAGTACAATCCTTCTTGTGGGCAGTCAAGTCCAGCAAGATGTCAGGAACTGGTAGTAGCCAGGGTGGAGTGACGTGTTGCAGAGATTCCGAAACTTTGTCCAGGTCCACTCCGGCCGCCTGCAGATGAGGTCTGACACGGAAGGAAAGTGGACGGACAGCTCCCGGATGGGCATCGTAAATCTCTGCAAACGACGGGTTAAAAACACAATCATAGGCAGGATTTTCTGGATGGGCCTTCAGCTTCAGAACGTAGCTGAGCATGAGGCGGATGCGGCGGAGCCTGAGAGAAGGCTCCCCTGCCTCTGCATACAGACTAGGAACTGGAGATGTCCTGAAGGCTCCCAGACATATGCGCAGACCTTGATGGTGAATTGTGTTCAGACGCTGCAGAACAGACTTGGAAGCCGAGCCATATACCACAGAGCCGTAATCCAGTTTGGACCGAACAAGGGCCCGGTACAGTCGAAGTAAGACGATGCGGTCTGCACCCCAGTCAGTACGACCAACGACACGAAGAATGTCGAGGGCCTTCCGACAAGAGGTTCTAAGGTAGTTAACATGGTTGCAGAAGGTCAATCTTTTGTCAAAGATGACCCCCAAAAACTTAGCCTCTTCAGCCACCTTAATTGGCACTCCAGCAATGCTCAGGCTAGGTTCTGGAAAAAATTTCGTCTGGTTAGTAAAATGCACACAGACTGTCTTGGAGGGCGAGAATCTGAATCCATTGAGAGACACCCACCCCTGGATGCGATCAACGCACAGCTGCAAGCGCCTCTCAAGGGACGCAAGTCCTCGACCTCGTGCACACAAAGCAAAGTCGTCCACAAACAAAGAGCATTCAGAATCATCCTTGACGGCCTTTACAATGTTATTTATTTTAATGCTAAATAAAACAGGAGATAGAATACTGCCCTGCGGGACACCCATCTCCTGTTCAAAGGAGTCGGAGAGGGTGGAGCCCACACGGACATGGAACGACCTGTTGGACAAAAAATTGTGAATAAAAACGGGCAGATGCCCTTTAAAACCCATGTCCGACAAATCAGACATTATACCATGCTTCCAGGTAGTGTCATATGCCTTTTCAAGATCAAAGAAAATTGCATAGACATGCTGCTTGTTAACAAAAGCATCTCGGATAAAAGACTCAAAGCGGACTAGATGGTCAGTTGTACTACGGAAGCGCCGGAAACCGCACTGGAGGTCTGTGATGAGACCCTGTGACTCAAGATGCCACACCAGTCGGGCGTTGACCAAGCGTTCCATAGTTTTACATAAACATGATGTCAAAGCTATTGGCCGGTAGTTGCCCGGGTCGGAAGGATCCTTACCCGGCTTGGGAATTGGCACAACCACAGCCTGGCGCCAAGATGGCGGAAAATGACCGGTTATCCAGATATGGTTAAAGGCCTTGAGAAGTACAAGGAGTGAATCCTCAGGCAGATGTGTTATGAGCTGATAATGGATGGTATCTAATCCAGCAGCAGAGTCAGTACATTTCTGCATGGCTTGCTGCAATTCTGAAAACGTAAAAGGGGCATTATAGTCTTCCAAGTTATCCGATATAAAATCACAAGCACAAGATTCTCGCTTCTCCTTCTCTCTCTGGAAGAAAGGTGAATAATGCTCTGTTGAAGAATTATGGGCAATGGTGGAGGCAAGCAAATTGGCCACAGCCTTTTTATCTGTGACCAAACTGGCACCATCTCTAAGATGGCCGACAGAAACCGAGCCACCCCTGCCCCTAATTCTTCGAACAGCCTTCCAGACTTTTTGGGACGGAGTCCTAGAAGATAAAGATGAGACGAAGCGTCTCCAGGAAGCACGGCGTTCACGTTTAAAAATATAACGGGCTTTCGCCCGCTGTCTTTTAAAGGTTAAAATATTTGCTTGCGACGGATTACGAAATGCACGTCGCTGAGCAGATTTGCGCATTGTTTGGGCCTTGCGGCACTCTTCATTGAACCATGGTACTCTCGGCTTCCGAGGGAGTGATGTGGAAGTTCTAGGGATGGTTTCACCTGCAACCTCCAACAAAATAGAAGTAAAACAAGAAACAGGTTCTTCAGCTGACATGATCACCTCCTCTGTAAGACGAGACTGACAGAGAGAGGCAAACAGAGACCAGTTAGCTTTCTTGAGATTCCAGCGCCCCACCGGCGAATCCTCCTCACAGCTGACCGATGACAGGACTACTGGGAAGTGGTCACTACCACACAGGTCGTCGTGAACCTTCCAGTCAAAGTCCAGCATGAGAGAAGGATCACACACAGTGAGGTCTAGAACAGAACTAGATCCGGAACCTGAGTTAGAGTATGTAGGTGAGCCATCGTTAAAGACACATAGGTTAAGTTGAGAAAAAACATCTTCTAACATCTGACCTCTGCCATCATAGTGGTCACTACCCCAAAGGTGAGCATGACCGTTAAAATCCCCCATGAGAATAAAGGGAGGGGGCAGTTGATCTACTAAGTGAAAAATATCATTGCTACAGACCCGCAGTGATGGTGGCAGGTAAATACTGCATATGGTTATGGTCTTTTTTAAGGTAACCCGAGCAGCGACAGCCTGTAGACAGGTGTCGATGCTAACGGGGCTACATAAAATTTGGCTACTAATGAGAAGAGCCGCTCCACCCGAGCGCCTCTCCGAATCAGAGCCTTTATGTATAACATTAAAACCATTAAAAGACACAGGGTCAGAAGTCTTCAGGTAAGTCTCCTGAAGAGATATGACTGAGGGGTTATAGAACTTGACTAAAAGACGTAATTCCTCAAAGTTAGCTCGAAAACCACGACAATTCCACTGAAGCAAAGAGTCCATGATTAAGTCTGATCTGGGGGTAAGGAGTTTTTCCCCCCTTTTTCCTTTACCTTGGAAGGAGTTGAAGAAACAGAGGGGGGCCGGCTCCCGGGCCTCCTCTGGTTCTTCGGAGAGGAAGGGGGTGGAGCTGCTGCAGCATCAGCAACAACAACTTCCACTCCCTCCATCCGCTCCTCCAGTGCAGCATATTTGTTTTGAAGGGGCACATCTGTGTTCCCCTTCTGGGCCCGTGCGCACAGCGGTCCCATAGATTTCTTAGACTTCTGGTCCTGGGCAGCGTTCCTGCCGCTAGAGTTAGCGGCCTTAGAAGGCTGACCAGAGCCAGAAGCCTTTGGAGTTGACTGACTAACAGGTTTGGGTGGGGGCTGAGGCTTAGGGGCAACAGAAGGCAGCACAACCGGACCGGCAGTGTCCGCCTTCTGCGTTCCCTGGCTCCTTGTCACCACCGGAGGAGAGTTACTCTCCAGGGGCGAGATGAGCCGAGGCTCCGCCCCCAACCAAGAAGTTGGGGTCTGACATGAAAAGTCTTTGGTGGGGCGCTTGCCTGCCACCGCTGCACTAAAAGTATACACTGAGGTGTTAGAGGTTGGGGCAGCCGCAGCTGCACCAGGGCCTTCAACCAGTTTTTTGGCATCCAGAAAGGACAGCCCCTTCTCCACACGCACCTGCTGAATCTTGCACTCGGATATCCAACGAGGGCATTTCTTATCCGAAGCCATATGCGCCCCCTGGCAATTCACACACAGGGGGGTGGCTGTGCAGGACTCAGCAGAGTGTCCGGGCCTAGTGCAACGGGCGCATGAAGCCTCTGCCTGACGGCATGTCTTCTGCCCATGGCCATACTTTTGGCACTTAAAGCACCGGAGGGGAAGAGGGACGTACTTTTTCACTCTCAGGGAGTAGTAACCTCCCCAGATTGGTAGTAGGAGGGGTGGGGGTGCCAAACGTCAGGATGATGGTAGGGAGACGGATCTCCCCACCACCTCGCTTGGAAGCGAAGCGCCTGACGCAAGTCACCCCCTGAGACTTAAGGTACCTTACAAGTTCATCTTCTGACAGTTCTGCCAAAGCTTGATCTTTGATTACGCCTCTTGACGAATTCATAGTTTTGTGGGGTGTGACTTCCACAGGAGTGTCTCCGATGGAAGAGAGCCCCAGTAGCCCACTGGAGTGTGCCCGAGTACGGCACTCCACCAGCAAGTCACCAGACCTGAGGCGCTGGGCGTCAGGCCTGCCAACACGGCTCCTGAGGGTCTCCCCCACCAGAAAAGGATGCAGCTTGGTAACTGGTTTCTCCTTCACCTTGCTATGGACAATGAGGAAGCGAGGCCATACGGCCGACGCCTGAGGCGTCGCTTCCTCACAGTCTGAATCACTGTCATGTGCAATGTCGGTGTCTATGCGCCGTTTCTGTGCTAGTTTTGGTTTTTTTGGTTTTATCCATATTATATTAGTAGAGATATTCATCCCCCGGGGGTCCCCGCCCGCCACCGAGCCCAACAAGGGAAAGTGCAACTGTCGGCGGGTCTCCAGCCGACGCACAATGGAGACTGCCCGAAAGATATACTCAAGGGGGTAAGCCCGATTGAACCGTTTGAGCCACCGCCTTCTATCACACCGTTGAATGCAGGGGAATACTGGCGTAAAGCACCTAATCAGCAGCAGAAGCTATAGCATGGTGCTCCGTATAGCAACCCGCATGTCAACAGTGGGATAGGGCTCAACGTGACAAAGAGCCGATTGACTAGGCCGGTACGACTAGCCTCCCGTTTAGGTAGAAGTCAAGGCCGAAGTGGAGTGTTGGCACCAGTGAGCCGCAGCCCAAAGGGAACCTCAGCCACCAGGATCCTCTTCTCCCCCGACACGGGTCTCCAAGCACGGCAAACACTTGGGATCCAAAGGACCAAAAAGTCACGAGTATTTTTAAGGACCAATCCAACATGGTACGACCTAGGTTAGCACAGCTCCTTAAAAACCGGACCAGTGAAAAGGCTGAACAACATATCTGCTGACATCAAGTCCTAATCCTGGACAAAGATGGCACCCGTCCGCTAGCCCACTCAGTCAGGGACTGAGCGGACTACCCACCTACGCCACGTGGAGGCCGGTGCCGGGTAGGCCTGTAAATAATGCGCCTTACAACTTAATACATGTGGGTAGTAAGTGGGTGGTTTCACCTGTGCCTGCACCACCTCCAACAATTGACTGGGACATAAAGATTGAATTTATTAGTCCTTATGTATACACTGATGATGAAGGCGCCTTAGTGTTTAGGAAGGTTGTTAACTCGGGGCCGTTTATTGTAAGTCTTGTTCCAAGCTTTGCCCCAGACGACAATAGCAGAGAAAAACTGAAAGTTGAAAATTATGAGAAACGAAGATATCTTCTTACGCACAGGAAGGGTAGGTCTGATGCGAAGGTCGTGTTTATGCCAGCAAACTTTACCATCGCAAGAGAAGCGACAATAGTATTTGAAATTATCATGAGATCAGTAACTACTGCTAAAGAGGCTCAAATTGCACAAGGAATTAAACTTACATGGAATGAAACAGTAACAGAATCATCAAAGGTCTTTATTGCCATTACAAAAAATAATGATGTTATTAATGTTTCAAGCAGTATTCCCGCTGTCAAGGTGGTGGTTGACAAAACAACTTTTGTTCGTCTAACTTACATAAACCTTGAACACATTGATCTTGTTGCATTTTATTATGCCAGCAAATTGTATACTTTTGAAGAGTTGCAAAATGTAATTGCTGATTAAATAAAAAAAAATATTTGTCAATAAAAAAAATGGTAAACTTCTATCCGCAACTACCAACGCTTGAGCCGACTGAAACAAATGTGACGACTAAAACAACACTTGCGCCTGATACACAGGTGACAGCTGTGCCAATTGCTTCAGATAAAACATTACAGGCAGATGCATTCAGATTAAATAATATTACAGAAGCTTTGAAATATTTGGAAGGAGAAGAGGCTAAGTACTCACGGTGCAAAAGGAGGTATAAGTCAGTATTTAATTCTGTTCAAAACACTTCTATGGCTATTGGCGCAGTTTCAGCTTCATGTTCTGTAGGGGGTATTGTTCTGTTCGCCACAGGAATTGGGAGTTTGGCTGGAATAGCAGTTGAGGCTGTTAGCGTTGCTACATGCCTGGCTTGTTTTGGTTTGGAGGCCTTGAACAAGAGGTTTCACACAAAATTACAGAAACATGAAGCATTGAGTACGCTGGCTGGTGCAAAGCTGAGCAGTATGAAACTTATTATCAGTAAGGCATTAAACGATAATTGTATTGATGACGAGGAATTTAAGAGAGTCCAGGATGATTTAAATAATTACAAGAAACAAAAATCTGAAATACAGAATAAGATGCGTAGTCAATCTCCCGTAAATGTTGAAGAACTTAAGGCCAGTTTTTTAGAGATGGGAAAACAGATCGGTGTTCAGGAAACCACAGAAAAACTACACAATCTTTTAAACAAATAAAAATCAGATTTGGTAATCGTTTATTAATGTCATACACTTCACAGAAAAATTACATGCCACCTAACTATTTAACCCCATCAGCACCACCACCACCACCACCACCTGACTATTACTAAAAAAAAGTTTTTTCATTGTCCTTGTATCTTGACAAATCTGTCCGAGTAAGTTGTGATTTGAGTCAAGAACTTACAATTTTATGTTTAAGTTCTTATAATTTCTTGATTTAAGTCACTTATAACTCATTTATAAGATCTTAAAAGGTTACCTGTAAAGTTATTTGTCAGTTATAAGTGACTTTGGAAATTTGTTATCAAGTATCTGTAGGTAACTTAAATAATTTGTTATCAAGTGCATATAGCAATGGGTTTTTTTTTTGTTGTTTGTTTGTGTGTGTGTATATATATATATATATATATATATATATATATATATATATATATATGAATATGTGGACATTGACTAAAAAAATAATGGTATAAATGGTATTGGAATGTATTTTTTTCTATCTCTAATAACTAATTAATATGCACACGTATAGGCAAACAAACACAGGCAAACAAACACAGACAAACACATACATACGCAAAAACATGCAGTCACACACACATACACAGCCTACATACACAAAAACATGCACTCACACAGACGTACATACACATATAAACACATGCACGCACGCAAACACACACACATGCACTCACACACACACACATGCACTCACACACACATACACGTACACACTCACACACGCACGCACAAAAAATACACACACTATGGGTTGTAACCATACAAACCGGGGACGTCCCCGGTTTACTGAAAGTCCCCAGTTGTGGGTGTTTAACCCGTGTGTGTCCCCCGGTTTACGGGATTTGAATACTCACACACACACACACACACACACACACACACACACACACACACACACACACACACATTACAGGCAGACGCATTCCGATTAATATAACACATATGCACGCACACACGCATACATACACGCATACACACACACGCATACACACTCACACGCATACACACACGCACAGACAAACAAACAAACACAATGCACGCACACACACACACACACACACAGAGAAAACGACAAACACGCACGGCGCATGCACGCACATACGCACGGCACAGTCATACAGACACACACTGACAAAGACAGACAATCAAAGGCAGACAGACAGACATAACCACAGACACATGCACTTCAGCCATGGTTGTATGTCACGCGACACGCAACGGCTGTATACTCAATTAGTCACAGCGCCGCACTTAGTTTCGTTTTCGTTTCTAAGACGCTATGTCATTGTATACGCTGGATACTACGATCACATGAGATTACACAGCTTGCTAAGACCCTTGTAAACAGAGACATTTAACTCTGTGTTTTGTCTTGAATTTATTAGTTGTCCACGGTAAGGGCCGATAGAAATGACTATGATTGAAAGGATCAACATTCTGTTAACACCGCGCCGTCCAACACTGTTGATTGAACACAGCTTACACAAAGCGAGATCGGTATGCTTCACCGCGGCGCGACACACAGCAAAGCCACCCGTAATATTGTGTAGTTGGCCACTGGTTTAAGATAGCTCAGTGGTAGTGTAAACAAATCGCATTAGGACTGCGCTAACACTGAGTGACTCGACACTGAGACACTGAGAATTTAAGGCTTGTCTTGTCTCAGGTGCTATGCAGTAAATGACTAACGCGACACTGCCGAGCTAGCCCTTCATAAGTTTCAGTTCACGGTTGTAAACACCACCTTTCCGTCACAAATGTTTAGTCGTTTGCGAAGAATTCCAGCTTGCTTAATAACGTTTGTTCCAGAACTTTGTGTCATATTGTGTGTAGGCACCGATAAAGAGCTGTGTTTTCTTCAGAACGTTTCGGTACAGACTGATCAATAAAATTGGCAAACAGTCGCGTCAGACACAGCTGGAAAAACCGGCTCGATCTTATTAATAAAAGGCCTTGGCTTGACACTTACCTATACATGTCTGTGTAGACTTACATGAGGTATTTTTAAATCACCCCTTTTTTATGGACCCGTCCAATTGAATAGCCTGACGGGACATGCCTATTTCAGGGGGGTGTTTTTTCATTGCAGTTGAAAATTTATTTTGTGAAAACTTGCTGTAGTTCAAACCAGAGTGTGGCCTCCTTATTTGATATGACATACATTTTCTGAAATGACCTAGTGATACAGATTTCTAGGTTTGGCCCAGTGACCAAAATTTGAACTACTTTCTTGTTTTGACCCAGTGACCAAAATTTGAACTACTTTCTTGTTTTGACCCAGTGACCAAAATTTGAACTACATTCTCGTTTTGACACAGTAACCTAAATTCGATATTTTTGTAACAGGGGGGGGGGGGGGGGTGTGTGTGTGTGTGTGGGGGGGGGGGGAGTGTGTGTGGGGGGGGGAGTGTGTGTGGGGGGGGGTGGGGGGTGGGGTGGGGTGGGGGGGGAGTGTGTGTGTGGGGGGTGGGGTGGGGGTGGGTGGGTGTGTGTGTGTGTGTGTGTGTGGGGGGGGGGGGGGTGGAGGGGTGAGAGGGGGGGGTGGGGGAGGGGGGTGAGGGGGGTGAGGGTGGGGGTACGTCAGGTTTAAAATAAACCAGTTTGGGGGGGGGGGGGTACGTCAGGTTTAAAATAAACCAGTTTGAACATGACGTCTAGTCAGGGCTTACCCAGCTGCTAATAATAGAGTATTGAACGGTAGACTGTCACAAAAGGCTTGGCACGGTTGCCACTGGCTGTTGCGTAAACACATACGACGGGTATACATTAAGGCGGCGGGCAGTGTGTGTGTGTTTGTATTTCAGGTTAAGTTTTATACAGTATGTTGATACACGCAATCTAATTAACCCCTGTTGGTACCTACTCTGCTGAGAGGTACATAAAATTGTGACTGTTCAAACGATGATTTAGAGGGTAAATTTTGACGGTATTTACTCTGTGTGGGAACATAGATAATAAGGGGTCAAAAGTTATAATTAAGAGGGTTAACTAGCTAAGTCATTGTGTTAATGCTGGTGTTTACATAATTAGTGTTCCTGTGGCACAGTAAGAGGTTCGCGCGCGTGTCGGCAGTGGCGTGTTCAGTTAGGCAAGATTGTCGGGGCGCTGTTTTAATACGAACATTACTGGGGAAAATGGGCGGCGTTAGGGCATGGGAGTAAGCGGTCGAAAAATCCTGGAAATTTGGAATAGATATAAATTGTCCATTTCCGCCCATAGTTACTATCTCTGCCATCATGGTGGAGACACAACCTTCTATCACCACACACGAATTGAGATGAAATCAACCCCCTGGAAAAGGGTGAGAGTTGTATTTTTTTTTTTTTCAAAGAACGGAATTGACCTTATGGCTGATTCAAAACTTTGATCGAAACTAAAATTCTAACAAAAATTGAGTCATCCAAGCAAAGAAGTTATTACCATCTGGTATATCTGTACCAAGTTTGGGTCTTTTGCTATCACACATAGTATATATTTACTTGTATGGAAAATGTGTGCCCATAATTGTCAAACAGCAGGACTGTTCCAGGTGCCTGCATGCAAGGCATAAATAAATGATCAAAGTTTGCTGCTATATACATTAATTTTTTTAAATGTCTAGAGCAAATTATTCATTATCAAGATGGTTGAGTCTGACTTATCAAAATGTCTCTTGTATAAGGTTATCCAGACATTTTGATAACTCAAAAGCTAAAGCCCTTGACTCTCACCTCCCGACATTTACACCCCTGACTAGACCCTCGAGGTGGCAAGAACCACCGGCAAAGGCCTAACTTGTAATACAACTAATAATATCTCTCAACATCTCTCAGTAATCCAATAATCTCTCAGTAAAACTAGTACATGCGAAAATGCCAGTGCTGAAGTTTTCATACACAGATATTTTTGAAAAGCCAATGAATGATTTGCAATCAGAATGCAACAAGGCATTTCTGACAAAACAAGCTCCCGCTATAAACCCCTTTGTGAGTGCAGTCACCAGTACTGTTTACAACCCTGCCCAATATGCAAAAATGCATTGGGCTGACAAAAGCCGCTGCTGGCTTGTGCATGGGCCAACAGCAGCTGACATGAGCCTGGTGACCCTTTGCACACTGGGTGGTGAGTGCATGAACAAGAGGTAAAACATCTCTTACTTGTCAGAGGGTATTTGTTTTCCCCAACTCTGACTTTAGCCGAGTCCTCCTTATTTTGGACGATTTGGATGTCGACCCCCATCTGGAACAGCCCTCCAGGACCCAGAACTGCTTCTAGGCCCTCTGCTTGGATTGTGCAGCCTTTCCCTGCACATATATACATGTAATGAGGTTAATACCTGTGGTGCTGCGAATGAGTGTGATCAGTCATGTTAGTTAGTTATTGGGGTTTAATGCCGAGCAGGCGACTAAGGCCGTCTCATGGCGGGATGGGCAAAAGTCTGGTCAGCCAGACTAAAAGAAAGGTCTTAAGACAAGATGTAAATATACCTTAAAAATGTGTCAGGCTAAAATGTCACACGAGTCTTTAACCTTTAGCGCGCTAGTGGTGACATTTGTCGCCAGCCGCCATCTTGCTTGATTTACGGATGGCAACATATGTCGCCACCATGACGTCTGCCGGAATAGGCTATGATAAACACACAGGGTTGCCATGACAGCCTTTGCAAAGGATTATGGGTAATTGTATCTAGGCTTGCTTCCGTTTTCTGTTGGCCATCTTGCTACCTTCGAATGTGTTCAAGCGATTCAAATTTTCTAAACGCGAGTTTGTTCTGACGGCTTCATTTTGACAATAGATGGCCGATGAGGAGTCAGAAGCATTCATCAAGGAATACTTTATGGAGTCAGATTCAGATGATGAAGACTATCTTGGCTTTTTGCCAGAAGACTTCAGATCAAGGGGGGGGGGGGGGGTGGGTGGGTGGGTGGCAGATGCATAGCTGCCAACCTTGAGGCAACAAAAATCCTGTCAGCCCGCCTAGGTTTACTGTGCACCAACGTTTATGTCCGCCCGGCACATTTTACAAACGGCAAAGTGTTCACCCTTTCTCGATTCGTCGATGATGCAAGGAACGCTTGTAGTCTGGATGGAACTTCACCAACCACTTCTGCTTCTTTGGAGGCATCATTTTGTTGAAAATCGAAAATAACACTTGTGAAAATCGCTAAGCATGTGCTCCAGAGAAGGGCAATTTCGAAGGAACCGGAACAAACACAGAATGGATGTAAATTTGCTGCGCATGCGTAATCAAGACTGGCTGTGGGTCCCTGAAAGCTTAGCAGTACAGTATAGCGGCAGGCTCTCAACTACAGGCGCTTGACCGGGAGCTTTTACGCCAAAATGCCTCGAATTTTCAAACAAAACTTGAAAATCTGAAAATCGGGAAAAATGTACCAAAAAAATGGAAAATCGGGACTTGAAAAAAAATCGGGAAATTCCCGATAAAATCGGGAGGGTTGGCAGCTATGGAGATGGTGGTGATGGACAGGGGAGTGATTCTAAATCGAGTGCTAGTGAACGCGGAAACGGTGCGTAGTAAGCATTGATTATTTATTTTTGTTAGGATAATAAAACAGATAAGACAGTTTAAAGAATTGTGACCCTTGCGCTGGGACCATACGGCGTTGAGGCGCGCCCCCTGGGTGGTGGATAGGGGGTCCCTCGAGAGAGGGGTGCACCGAATAAAATAAGGTGCCGTGAACCAACATGGTCTAAGGGAAGGTGACCCCGACAGAAAACCCCTGGTCCTCCTAGTAAGGGGGTTGGGCGTGGGGGTAGCTTCCCCACCCTGCAAAAAAGGAAATAGCTACAAAAACGCCGACGAAAAGACTAACAGTAATTCCTTTCCTGGAGGAGGAAGGTTCTTCTACCAGAAGACTTATGACGTCCTGTGGTGAAAGCCGGAAGTCTTCGGAAGCCACAGGACCGAGCCGCCTCTCTCTATCCAGGGATACAACCATGGGCACATGGAACGTTAAGACCATGTACCAGAGCGGCAAGGCCGCCCAGATAGCAGCGGAAATGCAAAAGTACAACCTTTCCCTGCTAGGTATCAGTGAAGCCAGATGGACGCAGTCTGGCCAGAAAAGGCTGTTAAGTGGGGAGATGATTCTGTATTCAGGTCATGAAGAGGAGAATGCCCCCCATACAGAAGGCGTAGCATTCATGCTGTCACCAGTGGCACAAAGAGCGCTGATGGGCTGGGAACCTCTTGGGCCAAGAATCATTACAGCAGCCTTTAGAACCAAGAAAAAGCTCAAGCTGAACGTCATCCAGTGTTATGCGCCCACTAATGACAGGGACGAGGAAGAGAAACAAGAGTTCTACGACCGACTCCAGAGTGCCTTGGACAAATGTGCGGAGCGAGACATCACCATCGTCATGGGCGATTTTAATGCCAAAATAGGGGAGGACAATACCGGATACGAAGAGGTGATGGGGAGACAGGGACTAGGCTGGAGATGAGTGAGAACGGGGAGAGGTTTGTAGACTTTTGTGCTCTAAACCGACTTGTCATTGGAGGCAGCATCTTCCCACACAGAAGGATACACAAAGCAACTTGGGTCTCACCTGACCATACAACAGAGAACCAAATAGACCACATCTGCATTAGCAAGAAATTTAGAAGATCCCTTCAAGATGTTCGAGTAAGGACAACAGAGACAACAAGAAGACAGCGCTATAATGTAGGCCTCCTGAGAGAAACTGGAGTTAGAGAAGAGTTCAAACTGGTGCTGTCCAACCGGTTTCAAGCGCTACAGGAGCTAGTAAATGAAGAGGAGGTGGTCACCACAGAGCAGCAGTGGAAGGCAGTTAGAGAGGCGCTGAACTCAACCTGCAAAGACACTGTAGGGTTCAGGAAACACCATCACAAGGACTGGCTGTCGGCACAGACCTTGAAGAAGATAGAAGTGAGGAAGCAGAAGAAAGCAGTTGTCAACAAAAGTCGCACGAGAGCAACCAAAGTAAGGGCACAGGGGGAATACTGGGAAGCCAACCGCGAGGTGAAGAGGAGTATCAGGGCAGACAAGAGGGCCTATACAGACAACCTGGCAGCAGAGGCAGAAAAGGCAGCAGGCAACGGCAATATGAAACAGCTCTACGACATTACCAGAAGATTGTCAGGCAAGTATGGCCATACAGAAAGACCAGTAAAAGACAAAGAAGGCAAGCCTATTGCAGACAGAGCAGACCAGCTCGACAGATGGGCCGAGTATTTTGAAGAGTTACTGAACAGACCTAGCCCACCCGACCCCCCAGACATCCAGCCGGCAGAGACCGAACTACCCATCAGCTGTGACAGACCCAGCCGGGAAGAGATCAGAAGAGCAGTGGCATTTTTGAAGAACGGCAAAGCAGCAGGCCCAGATGGCATCCCAGCGGAGTCTCTGAAAGCAGACCTAGAGACAACAGTGGAGATGCTGTACCCACTGTTCGGAAAGATCTGGGAAGAGGAGGTGATGCCGGCTGACTGGAAGGAGGGGTACCTACCTAATCAAGCTTCCCAAGAAAGGCGACCTCAGCAAGTGTTCCAACTACAGAGGAATCATCTTGCTGTCAGTACCAGGAAAGGTCTTCAACAGGATCATCCTGGAGAGAATGAAGAGCTCCGTTGACCCCCAGCTGTGAGATCAGCAAGCAGGATTCAGAAAGAACCGATCATGTACAGACCAGATCGCCACTCTCCGCATCATCGTGGAACAGTCTCTGGAGTGGAGCTCCCCGCTGTACGTCAACTTTGTGGATTATGAGAAAGCATTTGACAGTGTGGACCGAGAGACTCTGTGGAAACTCCTACGACACTACGGTGTACCCATAAAGCTCGTCCGCCTGATCAAGAGCAGCTACGATGGCATGACATGTCGCGTGATCCACGAAGGGCAGTTCACCAGGGAGCTCCAGGTCAGAACTGGTGTCAGGCAGGGGTGTCTGCTGTCTCCGTTCCTCTTCCTACTGGCCATAGACTGGGTCATGAAGATGACCACAGAGCACAGACAAAGTGGAATACAGTGGACACTGTGGACACAGCTTGACGACCTCGATTTTGCAGACGACTTGGCATTACTGTCCCACACTCATCAACAAATGCAGGACAAGACCACGAGGCTTGCTGACATCTCGTCCCAAGTGGGCCTCACCATTCACAAACAGAAAACAAAGACAATGAGGCTGAACGCAACCAGGGAGGAACCAGTCTTGCTTGCTGGCACCCCGTTGGAAGAGGTGGAGTCCTTCACCTACCTCGGGAGCATCATAGACAAAAAAGGCGGCACTGATGCAGATGTCAGAGCACGAATCGGTAAAGCCAGAGCAGCCTTTCTCCAGCTGAAAAAAGTGTGGAGTTCCAGAGAGCTGTCACAACACACCAAAGTCCGGATATTCAACTCCAATGTAAAAGCAGTTCTCCTATATGGAGCAGAGACTTGGAGATTGACAAAAACCACAGTCAACAGAGTACAGACCTTCATGAACAGTTGCCTTAGAAGAATTTTGAAAATCCACTGGCCAGAGAAGATCAGCAACATCAGACTCTGGGAGAGAACAGAGCAGATAACAGCAGAGAATGAAATTGGGCGAAGAAGATGGGGATGGATCGGTCACAGTCTGAGAAAGCCAGCTTCCAGTATCACTAGGCAGGCATTGTCATGGAACCCCCAGGGAAAGAGGAAAAGAGGTAGGCCGAGAAATTCCTGGCGTCGAGACCTCCAAGCAGACATCAAGAGACTGGGAACCACCTGGAGTAGAATCGAAGGAGAAGCACAGGACAGGAGTTGCTGGAGGTCTCTCGTCGACGGCCTATACCCGGGTAGGGGTGACAGGCGTAAGTAAGTAAGTAAAGAATTGTGACATAATCTTGATTCATTTATTTACAAACATGCCAAATTCCACAATCATACACAGAAAAATGAAAAAGTTGTAGGTTTTTGAAGTAGGGTAGCGTTGGGTTCAGCCCACACAAAAGAATGCAGTTGCAGGGAAAAGAACTACCAGCGGAAAGCAGAGTGCTAAAGGTTAAAAGAAACGTCTACAGACTATCAAAAAAGGCAAAAATAAGGAAAGTCACATAGTCTATGAATGCTCAGATCTTGTTAAAAATATTGCATTCTCTCAAGAAACTGAAGATTTTCTCCAGGGGAACATCCCGGAACAAAGCCTTCAAGGAGTCTGCTGTGAAGTGTTTATATCTTGTGTCAATTAGATCGGCACAAGACAGCAAAAAGTATCAAACAGAAAACTGTTCATCACAGACAAAACACCTTGGACGCTCATCCTGTTTTAGTAAGTAAGAGCACGTAACATACGTGTGCCCGAGTAAGGACAGTCTCCTCACGGAGGCTGCCGCAGCGATGAGGTAGACTGTTTGGACACCATAGGAAGAGCTTCATGCAGATTGTTCCCTTCCTCTTTGTCCCACTCGGACTGCCACTCGCGGGCTATGTACGCACTAATCACAGGTTTAAAATCACTATGAACAGTCTGTGTGTCAGGGACAGGGTCATTGCAGGCATCGTTGGCAGCAGAATCTGCGAACCTGTTGCCTTCGATGCCCACATGCCATGGGACCCAAATAAAAATGATGACATAATATTCCTTCATCAAGTCTGCGTAAAGATCTCAAATCTGCACCAGCAGGGGTGGTCTGTTCCCACACCCTGAAGGGCCTGCAGGGCAGAAAGTCAGACATAATCAGGAAGTTCCATTCCCCGAGACTGATAGGCATGCTTGAGTGCCAGCAGAATTGCCTGCAGTTCTGCACTAAATACAGGGAGGCGGAGCTTAAATGAGCGTCTATGATGGCGAGAAGACACTGCAGCCGCAGCCACTCTCCCATCCTCAGACTTGGACCCATCCGGATAAATACGACAATAGCCAGGAAAACGTGAAAGGAGTTCATCGAGGCTCTGTTGGTATATGGCTGGTGCAGTACAGTCCTTCTTGTGGGCGATCAAGTCCACCAAGATGTCAGGAACTGGCAATAGCCAGGGTGGAGTGATGTGTTGCAGAGATTCCGAAACTTTAGGAAGATTACAAAAGTAAAGTAGGTAAAGGCACTGTCAGTGACTGGAGGCAATGCATATGGAAGCCATGTCTAAGCTCACCATATCTAAGTGCGTCAACTGGGGCTCTGCAGCACTTGCTGCAAAAACAAAAGAACGCTGCGTTCCTTCCATCTTGACAATTACCCTTTGCACATGCTGAAAACACCTATCCCTGTGGCTGTCTGTGGCGGTTTTTGTCGCAATGATTCATGCAGGAATCATCGCAACCAAAACCACTACTGACAACCTTGACAATCCATTTAGCCCTGATGCACAGCAGGAGATAGATTAAGTATGGTAATTCAAGTGTAGTTCCAGATTAGACTGGCACCACTACCTTTGAATTGTCATGGTCGTCGATCCATCTCCTGCAAATGGTACAATTTGAATAGGTGACACCTCTAAAATGTGGGAAATGCGGCTTTGGGGTTGCGTGGGTTAAAGAACCATGTGCATGCAGCAACCAGTACTGTAAACAGTACCAATGACTGCATACACAAGGGAGTTACATTTTGTTGAGAAATGTAATGTTTACAGCAGCTTCATGTAGTTGAACCACAGAGTGGTCAGCCATCATGGTGGAGACACAACCTTCTATCACCACACACGAATTGAGATGAAATCAACCCCCTGGAAAAGGGTGAGAGTTGTATTTTTTTTTTTTTTTTCAAACAAGAACGGAATTGACCTTATGACCGATTCAAAACTTTGATCGAAACTAAAATTCTAACAAAAATTGAGTCATCCAAGTAAATGCGCAAAGAAGTTATTACCATCTGGTATTTCTGTACCAAGTTTGGGTCTTTTGCTATCACACATAGTATATATTTACTTGTATGGAAAATGTGTGCCCATAATTGTCAAACAGCAGGACTGTTCCAGGTGCCTGCATGCAAGGCATAAATAAATGATCAAAGTTTGCTGCTATATACATTAATTTTTTTAAATGTCTAGAGCAAATTATTCATTATCAAGATGGTTGAGTCTGATAGTATGACTTATCAAAATGTCTCAACTTGTATAAGGTTATCCAGACATTTTGATAACTCAAAAGCTAAAGCCCTTGACTCTCACCTCCCGACATTTACACCCCTGACTAGACCCTCGAGGTGGCAAGAACCACCGGCAAAGGCCTAACTTGTAATACAACTAATAATATCTCTCAACATCTCTCAGTAATCCAATAATCTCTCAGTAAAACTAGTACATGCGAAAATGCCAGTGCTGAAGTTTTCATACACAGATATTTTTGAAAAGCCAATGAATGATTTGCAATCAGAATGCAACAAGGCATTTCTGACAAAACAAGCTCCCGCTATAAACCCCTTTGTGAGTGCAGTCACCAGTACTGTTTACAACCCTGCCCAACATGCAAAAATGCATTGGGCTGACAAAAGCCGCTGCTGGCTTGTGCATGGGCCAACAGCAGCTGACATGAGCCTGGTGACCCTTTGCACACTGGGTGGTGAGTGCATGAACAAGAGGTAAAACATCTCTTACTTGTCAGAGGGTATTTGTTTTCCCCAACTCTGACTTTAGCCGAGTCCTCCTTATTTTGGACGATTTGGATGTCGACCCCCATCTGGAACAGCCCTCCAGGACCCAGAACTGCTTCTAGGCCCTCTGCTTGGATTGTGCAGCCTTTCCCTGCACATATATACATGTAATGAGGTTAATACCTGTGGTGCTGCGAATGAGTGTGATCAGTCATGTTAGTTAGTTATTGGGGTTTAATGCCGAGCAGGCGACTAAGGCCGTCTCATGGCGGGATGGGCAAAAATCTGGTCAGCCAGACTAAAAGAAAGGTCTTAAGACAAGATGTAAATATACCTTAAAAATATGTCAGGCTAAAATGTCACACGAGTCTTTAACCTTTAGCGCGCTAGTGGTGACATTTGTCGCCAGCCGCCATCTTGCTTGATTTACGGATGGCAACATGTCGCCACCATGACGTCTGCCGGAATAGGCTATGATAAACACACAGGGTTGCCATGACAGCCTTTGCAAAGGATTATGGGTAATTGTATCTAGGCTTGCTTCCGTTTTCTGTCGGCCATCTTGCTACCTTCGAATGTGTTCAAGCGATTCAAATTTTCTAAGCGCAAGTTTGTTCTGAAGGCTTCATTTTGACAAAAGATGGCCGATGAGGAGTTAGAAGCATTCATCAAGGAATACTTTATGGAGTCAGATTCAGATGATGAAGACTATCTTGGCTTTTTGCCAGAAGACTTCAGATCAAAGGGGGGGGGGGGGGGGGTGGGGGTGGCAGATGCATAGCTGCCAACCTTGAGGCAACAAAAATCCTGTCAGCCCGCCTAGGTTTACTGTGCACCAACGTTTATGTCCGCCCGGCACATTTTACAAACGACAAAGTGTTCACCCTTTCTCGATTCGTCGATGATGCAAGGAACGCTTGTAGTCTGGATAGAACTTCACCAACCACTTCTGCTTCTTTGGAGGCATCATTTTGTTGAAAATCGAAAATAACACTTTCGCTGGAATACAGTGGTCACTGTGGACACAGCTTGACGACCTCGATTTTGCAGACGACCTGGCATTACTGTCCCACACTCATCAACAAATGCAGGACAAGACCATGAGGCTTGCTGACATCTCGTTCCAAGTGGGCCTCACCATTCACAAACAGAAAACAAAGACAATGAGGCTGAACGCAACCAGGGAAGAACCAGTCTTGCTTGCTGGCACCCCGTTGGAGGAGGTGGAGTCCTTCACCTATCTCGGAAGAATCATAGACAAAAAAGACGGCACTGATGCAGATGTCAGAGCACGAATTGGTAAAGCCAGAGCAGCCTTTCTCCAGTTGAAAAAAGTGTGGAGTCCAAGAGAGTTGTCACAACACACCAAAGTCCGGATTTTCAATTCCAATGTAAAAGCAGTTCTCCTATATGGAGCAGAGACTTGGAGATTGACAAAAACCACAGTCAACAGAGTACAGACCTTCGTGAACAGTTGCCTTAGAAGAATTTTGAAAATCCACTGGCCAGAGAAGATCAGCAACGTCAGACTCTGGGAGAGAACAGAGAATGAAATTGAGCGAAGAAGATGGGGATGGATCGGTCACAGTCTGAGAAAGCCAGCTTCCAGTATCACTAGGCAGGCATTGTCATGGAACCCCCAGGCAAAGAGGAAAAGAGGTAGGCCAAGAAACTCCTGGCGTCGAGACCTCCAAGCAGACATCAAGAGACTGGGAACCACCTGGAGTAGAATCGAAGGAGAAGCACAGGACAGGAGTTGCTGGAGGTCTCTCGTCGACGGCCTATACCCGGGTAGGGGTGACAGGCATAAGTAAGTAAGTAAGTGTCAGGGACAGGGTCACTGCGGGCACTGTTGGCAGCAGAATATGCGATTCTGTTGCCTTCGATGCCCACATGGCCTGGGACCCCCCCAAAAATAGATGTCATAATATTCCTTCATCAAGTCTGCGTAAAGCTCTCTAATCTGCACCAGCAGTGGATGGTCTGTTCCCGCGCCCTGAAGGGCCTGCAGGGCGGAAAGAGAGTCAGACAGAATCAGGAAGTTCCTTTCCCGAGACTGATAGGCATGCTTGAGTGCCAGCAGAATTGCCTGCAGTTCTGCACTAAATACAGAGGAACGGTCAGGGAGACGGAGCTTAAATGGGCGTTTGGGATGGCGAGAGGACACTGCAGCCGCAGCCACCCTCCCATCCTCAGACTTGGACCCATCCGTATAAAGACGACAATAGCCAGGAAAAATTGAAAGGAGTTCATTGAGGCTCTGTTGGTATATGGCTGGTGGAGTACAATCCTTCTTGTGGGCGGTCAAGTCCAGCAAGATGTCAGGAACTGGTAGTAGCCAAGGTGGAGTGACGTGTTGCAGAGATTCCGAAACTTTGTCCAGGTCCACTCCGGCCGCCTGCAGATGAGGTCGGACACGGAAGGAAAGTGGACGGACAGCTCCCGGATGGGCATCGTAAATCTCTGCAAACGACGGGTTAAAAACACAATCATAGGCAGGACTGTCTGGATGGGCCTTCAGCTTCAGAACACAGCTGAGCATGAGGCGGATGCGGCGGAGCCCGAGAGAAGGCTCCCCTGCCTCTGCATACAGACTAGGAACTGGAGATGTCCTGAAGGCTCCCAGACATATGCGCAGACCTTGATGGTGAATTGTGTTCAGACGCTGTAGAACAGACTTTTAAGCTGAGCCATATACCACAGAGCCGTAATCCAGTTTGGACTGAACAAGGGCCCGGTACAGTCGAAGTAAGACAATGCGGTCAGCACCCCAGTCAGTACGACCAACGACACGAAGAATGTCGAGGGCCTTCTGACAAGAGGTTCTAAGGTAGGTAACATGGTTGCAGAAGGTTAATCTTTTGTCAAAGATGACCCCCAGCAACTTTGCCTCTTCGGCCACCTGAATTGGCACTCCAGCAATGCTCAGGGTAGGTTTTGGAAAAAATTTCGTCTGGTTAGTAAAATGCACACAGATTGTCTTGGAGGGCGAGAACCTGAATCCGTTGAGAGACACCCACCCCTGGATGCGATCAACGCACAGCTGCAAGCGCCTCTCAAGGGACGCAAGTCCTCGACCTCGTGCACACAAAGCAAAGTCGTCCACAAACAAACAGCATTCAGAATCATCCTTGACGGCCTTTACAATGTTATTTATTTTAATGCTAAATAAAACAGGAGATAGAATGCTGCCCTGCGGGACACCCATCTCCTGTTCAAAGGAGTCGGAGAGGGTGGAGCCCACACGGACATGGAACGACCTGTTAGACAAAAAATTGTGAATAAAAACAGGCAGGTGCCCTTTAAAACCCATGTCCGACAAATCAGACATTATACCATACTTCCAGGTAGTGTCATATGCCTTTTCAAGATCAAAGAAAATTGCATAGACATGCTGCTTGTTGACAAAAGCATCTCGGATAAAAGATTCAAAGCGGACTAACTGGTCAGTTGTACTACGGAAGCGCCGGAAACCGCACTGGAGGTCTGTGATGAGACCACGTGACTCAAGATGCCACACCAGTCGGGCGTTGACCAAGCGTTCCATAGTCTTACATAAACATGATGTCAAAGCTATTGGCCGGTAGTTGCCCGGGTCGGAAGGATCCTTACCCGGCTTGGGGATTGGCACAACCACAGCCTGGCGCCAAGATGGCGGAAAACGACCGGTTATCCAGATATGGTTAAAGGCCTTGAGAAGTACAAGGAGTGAATCCTCAGGCAGATGAGTTAGGAGCTGATAATGGATGGTATCTAATCCAGCAGCAGAGTCAGTACATTTCTGCATGGCTTGCTGCAATTCTGAAAACGTAAAGGGGGCATTATAGTCTTCCGAGTTATCTGATATAATGCTCTGTTGAAGAATTATGGGCAATGGTGGAGGCAAGCAAATTGGCCACAGCCTTTTTATCTGTGACCAAACTGGCACCATCTCTAAGATGGCCGACAGAAGCCAAGCCACCCCTGCCCCTAATTCTTCGAACAGCCTTCCAGACGTTTTGGGATGGAGTCCTAGAAGATAAAGATGAGACGAAGCGTCTCCAGGAAGCATGGCGTTCACGTTTAAAAATGTAACGGGCTTTTGCCCGCTGTCTTTTAAATGTTAAAATATTTGCTTGCGACGGATTACGAAAAGCACGTCGCTGAGCAGATTTGCGTATTTTTTGGGCCTTGCGGCACTCTTCATTGAACCATGGTACTCTCGGCTTCCGAGGGACTGATGTAGAAGTTCTAGGGATGGTTTCACCTGCTCCGTCCAACAAAATCAAAGTAAAACAAGAAACAGGTTCTTCAGCTGACATGACCACCTCCTCTGTAAGACGAGACTGTTAGTTATTTGGGTTTAACGCCGAGCAGGCGACTAAGGCCATCTCACGGCGGGATGGGTAAAAATCGGGTCAGCCAGACTAAAAGCAAGGTCTTAAGACAAGATGTAAATATAGATTAAAAATCTCAGGCTAAAATGTCGCACGTCTTCAATAGAAACGTCTACAGACTCTCAAAAAGGGCAAATAAAAAAGATTTACATAGTCTATGAATGCTCAGATCTTGTTAAAAATATTGCATGCTCGCAAGAAATTGAAGATTTTGTCCGGGGGAACATCCCAGAACAAAACCTTCAAGGAGTCTGCTGTGAAGTGTTTATATCTGGTGTCAATGAGGTCAGCACAATGCAGCAAAAAGTGTCGAACAGAAAACTGCTCATCACAGGCAAAACACCATGGACGCTCATCCTGTTTAAGTAAGTAAGAGTGCGTAACATAAGTGTACCGATGTGGAGTCGAGCAAGGACAGTCTCCTCACGGTGGCTTCCGCAGTGGAAAGGTAGACTGTCGGACAACATAGGAAGAGCTTCATGAAGCTTGTTCCCTTCCTCTTTGTCCCACTCGGACTGCCACTCGCGGCCTATGTACGCACTAATCACAGGTTTAAAATCACTAAAAACAGTCTGTGTGTCAGGGACAGGGTCACTGCAGGCACTGTTGGCAGCAGAATCTGCGATTCTGTTGCCTTTGATGCCCACATGGCCTGGGACCCAAATAAAAATGATGTCATAATATTCCTTCATCAAGTCTGCATAGAGCTCTCTAATCCGCACCAGCAGTGGATGGTCTGTTCCCGAGACCTGAAGGGCCTGCAGGGCAGAAAGAGAGTCAGACAGAATCAGGAAGTTCCTTTTCCGAGACTGATAGGCATGCTTGAGTGCCAGCAGAATTGCCTGCAGTTCTGCACTAAATACAGAGGAATGGTCAGGTAGGCGGAGCTTAAATGGGCGTCTAGGATGGCGAGAGGACACTGCAGCCGCAGCCACTCTCCCATCCTCAGACTTGGACCCATCCGTATAAAGACGACAATAGCCAGAAAAAATTGAAAGGAGTTCATTGAGGCTCTGTTGGTATATGGTGGAGTACAATCCTTCTTGTGGGCAGTCAAGTCCAGCAAGATGTCAGAAACTGGTAGTAGCCAAGGTGGAGTGACGTGTTGCAGAGATTCCGAAACTTTGTCCAGGTCCACTCCGGCCGCCTGCAGATTAGGTCGGACAAGGAAGGAAAGTGGACGGACAGCTCCCGGATGGGCATCGTAAATCTCTGCAAACGACGGGTTAAAAACACAATCATAGGCAGGATTGTCTAGATGGGCCTTCAGCTTCAGAACGTAGCTGAGCATGAGGCGGATGCGGCGGAGCCTGAGAGAAGGCTCCCCTGCCTCGGCATACAGACTAGGAACTGGAGATGTCCTGAAGGCGCCTAGACATATGCGCAGACCTTGATGGTGAATTGTGTTCAGACGCTGTAGAACAGACTTGGAAGCCGAGCCATATACCACAGAGCCGTAATCCAGTTTGGACCGAACAAGGGCTCGGTACAGTCGAAGTAAGACAATGCGCTCTGCACCCCAGTCAGTACGACCAACGACACGAAGAATGTCGAGGGCCTTCCGACAAGAGGTTCTAAGGTAGTTAACATGGTTGCGGAAGGTCAATCTTTTGTCAAAGATGACCCCCAGAAACTTTGCCTCTTCGGCCACCTGAATTGGCACTCCAGCAATGCTCAGGCTAGGTTTTGGAAAAAATTTCGTCTGGTTAGTAAAATGCACACAGACTGTCTTGGAGGGCGAGAACCTGAATCCATTGAGAGACACCCACCCCTGGATGCGATCAACGCACAGCTGCAAGCGCCTCTCAAGGGACGCAAGTCCTCGACCTCGTGCACACAAAGCAAAGTCGTCCACAAACAAAGAGCATTCAGAATCATCCTTGACGGCCTTTACAATGTTATTTATTTTAATGCTAAATAAAACAGGAGATAGAATGCTGCCCTGCGGGACACCCATCTCCTGTTCAAAGGAGTCGGAGAGGGTGGAGCCCACATGGACATGGAACGACCTGTTAGACAAAAAATTGTGAATAAAAACAGGCAGGTGCCCTTTAAAACCCATGTCCGACAAATCAGACATTATACCATACTTCCAGGTAGTGTCATATGCCTTTTCAAGATCAAAGAAAATTGCATAGACATGCTGCTTGTTGACAAAAGCATCTCGGGTGATAACTAGATGGTCAATTGTACTACGGAAGCACCGGAAACCGCACTGGAGGTCTGTGATGAGACCACGTGACTCAAGATGCCACACCAGTCGGGCGTTGACCAAGCGTTCCATAGTCTTACATAAACATGATGTCAAAGCTATTGGCCGGTAGTTGCCCAGGTCGGAAGGATCCTTACCCGGCTTGGGGATTGGCACAACCACAGCCTGGCGCCAAGATGGCGGAAAATGACCGGTTATCCAGATATGGTTAAAGGCCTTGAGAAGTACAAGGAGTGAATCCTCAGGCAGATGTGTTAGGAGCTGATAATGGATGGTATCTAATCCAGCAGCAGAGTCAGTACATTTCTGCATGGCTTGCTGCAATTCTGGAAACGTAAAGGGGGCATTATAGTCTTCCGAGTTATCTGATAGAAAATCACAAGCATAAGATTCTCGCTTCTCCTTCTCTCTCTGGAAGAAAGGTGAATAATGCTCTGTTGAAGAATTATGGGCAATGGTGGAGGCAAGCAAATTGGCCACAGCCTTTTTATCTGTGACCAAACTGGCACCATCTCTAAGATGGCCGACAGAAGCCGAGCCACCCCTGCACCTAATTCTTCGAACAGCCTTCCAGACTTTTTGGGACAGAGTCTTAGAAGATAAAGATGAGACAAAGCGTCTCCATGAAGCACGGCGTTCGCGTTTAAAAATGTAACAGGCTTTCGCCCGCTGTCTTTTAAATGTTAAACTATTTGCTTGCGACGGATTACGAAAAGCACGTCGCTGAGCAGATTTGCGCATTGTTTGGGCCTTGCGGCACTCTTCATTGAACCATGGTACTCTCGGCTTCCGAGGGACTGATGTGGAAGTTCTAGGGATGGTTTCACCTGCTACGTCTAACAAAATCAAAGTAAAACTAGAAACAGCTTCTTCAGCTGACATGACCACCTCCTCTGTAAGACGAGACTGACAGAGGGAGGCAAACAGAGGCCAGTTAGCTTTCTTGAGATTCCAACGCCCCACCGGCGAATCCTCCTCACAGCTGACCGATGACAGAACTACTGGGAAGTGGTCACTACCACACAGGTCGTCGTGAACCTTCCAGTCAAAGTCCAGCATGAGAGAAGGATCACACACAGTGAGGTCTAGAACAGAACTAGATCCTGAACCTGAGTTAGAGTATGTAGGTGAGCCATCGTTAAAGACACATAGGTTAAGTTGAGAAAAAACATCTTCTAACATCTGACGTCTGCCATCATAGTGGTCACTGCCCCAAAGGTGAGCGTGACCGTTAAAATCCCCCATGAGAATAAAGGGAGGGAGCAGTTGATCTACCAAGTTAAAAATATCCTTGCTACTGACCCGCAGTGATGGTGGCAGGTAAACACTGCATATGGTTATGGTCTTTTTCAAGGGAACCCGAGCTGCGACAGCCTGAAGACAGGTGTCGATGCTGACGGGGCTATATAAAATTTGGCTATTAATGAGAAGAGCCGCTCCACCCGAGCGCCTCTCCGAATCAGAGCCTTATGTATAACGTTAAAACCATTAAAGGATACATGGTCAGAAGTCTTCAGGTAAGTCTCCTGAAAAGATATGACTGAGGGGTTATAGAACTTGACTAAAAGATGTAATTCCTCAAAGTTAGCTTGAAAACCACGACAATTCCACTGAAGCATAGAGTACATGATTATATCTTATCTGGGGGTGAAGAGTTTTTCCCCCCCCCCCCCCCCCCTTTTTCCTTTGCCTTGGAAGGAGTTGAAGAAACAGAGGGGGGCCGGCTCCCGGGCCTCCTCTGGTTCTTCGGAGATGAGGGGGGTGGAGCTGCTGCAAAATCAGCAACGACAACTTCCACTCCCTCCATCCGCTCCTCCAGTGCAGCATATTTGTTTTGAAGAGGGACATCAGTGTTCCCCTTCTGGGCCCGTGCGCACAGCGGTCCCATAGATTTCTTAGACGCCTGGTCCTGGGCAGCGTTCCTGCCGCTAGAGTTAGCGGCCTTAGAAGGCTGACCAGAGCCAGAAGCCTTTGGAGTTGACTGACTAACAGGTTTGGGTGGGGGCTGAGGCTTAGGGGTAACAGAAGGCGGCACAACCGGACCGGCAGTGTCCGCCTTCTGCGTTCCCTGGCTCTTCTTCACCACCGGAGGAGGGTTACTCTCCAAGGGCGAGATGAGCCGAGGCTCCGCCCCCAACCAAGAAGTTGGGGTCTGACATGAAAAGTCTTTGGTGGGGCGCTTGCCTGCCACCGCTGCACTGAAAGTATATACTGAGATGCTGGAGGTTGGGGCAGCCGCAGCTGCATCAGAGCCTTCAACCAGTTTTTTGGCATCTAGAAAGGACAGTCCCTTCTCCACACACACCTGCTGAATCCTGCACTCGGATATCCAACAAGGGCATTTCTTATCCGAAGCCATATGCGCCCCCTGGCAATTCACACACAGGGGGGTGGCTGTGCAGGACTCAGCAGAGTGTCCAGGCTTAGTGCAACGGGCGCATGAAGCCTCTGCCTGACGGCAGGTCTTCTGCCCATGGCCATACTTTTGGCACTTAAAGCACCGGAGGGGGAGAGGGACGTACTTTTTCACTCTCAAGGAGTAGTAACCTCCCCAGATGGTAGTAGGAGGGGTGGGGTTGCCAAACGTCAGGATGATGGTAGGGAGACGGATCTCCCCACCACCTCGCTTGGAAGCGAAGCGCCTGACGTAAGTCACCCCCTGAGACTTAAGGTTTCGTACAAGTTCATCTTCTGAAAGTTCTGCCAAAGCTTGATCTTTGATTACGCCTCTGGATGAATTCATAGTCTTGTGGGGTGTGACCTCCACCGGAGTGTCTCCGATGGAAGAGAGCCTCAGCAGCCCGCTGGAGTGTGCCCGGGTACGGCACTCCACCAGCAAGTCACCAGACCTGAGGCGCTGGGCGTCAGGCCTGCCAACACGGCTTCTGAGGGTCTCCCCCACCAGAAAAGGATGCATCTTGGTAACAGGTTTCTCCTTAACCTTGCTATGGACAATGAGGAAGCGAGGCCATACGGCTGACGCCTGAGGCGTCGCTTCCTCACAGTCCGAGTCACTGTCATGTTCAAATGTGGTGGCTATGTGCCGCTTCTGTGCAAGTTTGGGTTTTTTGGTTTTATCCATATTATAATAGTAGAGATATTCATCCCCCGGGGGTCCCCGCCCGCCACCGAGCCCAACAAGGGAAAGTGCAAATGTCGGCGGGTCTCCAGCCGACGCACAATGGAGACTGCCCGAAAGATATACTCAAGGGGGTAAGCCCGATTGAACCGTTTGAGCCACCGCCTTCTATCACACCACTGAATGCAGGGGAATACTGGCGTAAAGCACCTAATCAGCAGCAAAGGCTATAGCATAGTGCTCCGTATATCAGCCCGCATGTCAACAATGGGATACGGCTCAACGTGACAAGAGCCGATTGACTAGGCCGGTACGACTAGCCTCCCGTTTAGGTAGAAGTCAAGGCCGAAGTGGAGTGTTGGCACCAGTGAGCCGCAGCCCAAAGGGAACCTCAGCCACCAGGATCCTCTTCTCCTCCGACACGGGTCTCCAAGCACGGCAAACACTTGGGATCCAAAGGACCAAAAAGTCACGAGTATTTATAAGGACCAATCCAACATGGTACGACCTAGGTTAGCACAGCTCCTTAAAAACCGGACCAGTGAAAAGGCTGAACAACATATCTGTTGACATCAAGTCCTAATCCTGGACAAAGATGGCACCCGTCTGCTAGCCCACTCAGTCAGGGACTGAGCGGACTACCCACCTACACCACGTGGAGGCCGGTGCCGGGTAGGCAGATGAGTTAGGAGCTGATAATGGATGGTATCTAATCCAGCAGCAGAGTCAGTACATTTCTGCATGGCTTGCTGCAATTCTGAAAACGTAAAGGGGGCATCATAGTCTTCCGAGTTACCTGATATAAAATCACAAGCACAAGATTCTCGCTTCTCCTTCTCTCTCTGGAAGAATGGTGAATAATGCTCTGTTGAAGAATTATGGGCAATGGCGGAGGCAAGCAAATTGGCCACAGCCTTTTTATCTGTGACCAAACTGGCACCATCTCTAAGATGGCCGACAGAAGCCGAGCCACCCCTGCCCCTAATTCTTCGAACAGCCTTCCGGACTTTTTGGGACGAGTCCTAGAAGATAAAGATGAGACGAAGCGTCTCCAGGAAGCACGGCGTTCGCGTTTAAAAATGTAACGGGCTTTTGCCCGCTGTCTTTTAAATGTGATAATATTTGTTTGCGACGGATTACAAAAAGCACGTCGCTGAGCAGATTTGCATATTTTTTGGGCCTTGCGGCCCTCTTCATTGAACCATGGTACTCTCAGCTTCCGAGGGACTGATGTGGAAGTTCTAGGGATGGTTTCACCTGCTACGTCCAACAAAATCAAAGTAAAACAAGAAACAGCTTCTTCAGCTGACATGACCACCTCCTCTGTAAGACGAGACTGACAGAGGGAGGCGAACAGAGGCCAGTTAGCTTTCTTGAGATTCCAGCGCCCCACTGGCAAATCCTCCTCACAGCTGACCGATGACAGGACTACTGGGAAGTGGTCACTACCACACAGGTTGTTGTGAACCTTCCAGTCAAAGTCCAGCATGAGAGAAGGATCACACACAGTGAGGTCTAGAACAAAACTAGATCCTGAACCTGGGTTAGAGTAAGTAGGTGAGCAATCATTAAAGACACATGACAGGTTAAATTGAGAAAAAACAATCTTCTAACATCTAACCTCTGCCATCATAATGGTCACTACCCCAAAGGTGAGCGTGACCGTTAAAATCTCTCATGAGAATAAAGGGAGGGGGCAGCTGATCTACTAAGTTAAAAATATCATTACTACAGACCCGCAGGGATGGTGGCAGGTAAACACTGCATATGGTCATGGTCTTCTTCAAGGTAACCCAAGCTGCGAAAGACTGTGTCAATGCTAACGGGGCTACATAAAACTTGGCTACTAATGAGAAGAGCCACTCCACCCGAGCGCCTCTCCAAATCAGAGCATTTATGTATAGTTAAAACTATTAAAAGACACAGGGTCAGAAGTCTTCAGGTAAGTCTCCTGAAGAGAGGGGTTATATATATAGAACGTGACTAAAAAAAATAATTCCTCAAAGTTTGCTTGAAAACCACGACAATTCCACTGAAGCAGAGAGTACATGATTATGTCTTATCTGGGGGTGAAGAGTTTTTCTTTGCCTTGGAAGGAGTTGAAGAAACAGAGGGGGGCCGGCTCCTATCCCTCCTCTGGTTCTTCGGAGATTAAGAGAGTGGAGCTGCCGCAGCACCAGCAACGACAACTTCCACTTCCTCCATCCGCTCCTCCAATGCAGCATATTTGTTTTTAAGGGGGACGTCAGTGTTCCTCTTCTGGGTCCGTGCGCACAGCGGTCCCATAGCTTTTTTTAGACTTCTGGTCCTGGGCAGCATTCCTGCTGTTAGAGTTAGCGGCCTTAGAAGGCTGACCAGAGCCAGAAGCCTTTGGAGTAGACAAACTGACAAGCTTGGGTGAGGGCTGAGGCTTAGGGGCAACAGAAGGCAGCACTACCAGACCAACAGTGTCCGCCTTCTGCGTTCCCTGGCTCCTCATCCCCACCGGAGGAGGGTTACTCTCCTGAGGCAAAAGGAGCCGAGGCTCCACCCCCAACCAAGAACTTGGGGGTTTGACACGAGAAATCTTTGGTGGGGTGCTTGCCTGCCACCGCAGCACTGAATGTATACACAGAGGTGTTACTAGAGTTTGGGGCAGCTGCAGCTGCACCAGGGCCTTCAACCAGTTTTTGGGCGTCCAGAAAAGACAGCCCCATCTCCACACGCACCTGCTGAATCTTGCACTCGGACATCCAATGAGGGTATTTCTTGTCCAAAGCCATATGTGCCCCCTGGCAATTCACACACAGGGGGTCCAAAGCCATATGTGCCCCCTGGCAATTCACACACAGGGGGGTGGCTGTGCAGTACTCAGCAGTGTCGGGGTTTAGTGCAACAGGCGCATGAAGCCTCTGCCTGGCAGCATGTCTTCTGCCTATGGCCATATTTTGGACACTTAAAGCACCGGAGGGGGAGAGGGACGTACTTCTTCAATTTCAAGGAGTAGTAACCTCCCCAGGTGGTAGTAGGAGGGGTGGGGGTGCCAAACGTCAGGATGATGGTAGGGAGACGGATCTCCCCACCAACTCACTTGGAAGCAAAGCGCCTGATGTAAGTCACCCCCTGCGACTTAAGGTTCCATACAAGTTTATCTTCTGACAGTTCTGCCAACACTTGATCTTTATCACGTCTCTTGAAGAATTCATAGTTTTGTGGAACCCAGACCAAAAAGGTGACTGCCAAGCGTGTAAAATGCAAAGAAGTACCCAACGGAGAAAGAAACACGCTTAGAAAAGATGGGTACAACACAATTTATAAATATTTCGGGTAAATACCCTTTGTCAAAATAGACAAACAAACAAACAGAGAGATTAGCCGCTACTTATCTTCATTCGCAGAAGGAATGTGGCAACATTTGCAATACAGTTGCCACATTCCTTCTGCGAATGAAGATAAGTAGCGGCTAATCTCTCTGTTTGTTTGTTTGTCTATTTTGACAAAGGGTATTTACCCGAAATATTAATAAGATGTGTTGTACCCATCTTTTCTAAGCGTGTTTCTTTCTCCATTGGGTACTTATTTATAGTTTTGTGGGGTGTGACCTCCACTGTAGTGTCTCCGATGGAAGAGAGCCTCAGTAGCCTGTTGGGTTAGTTAGTTAGTTAGTTATTTGGGTTTAACGCCGAGCAGGCCATCTCACGGCGGGATGGGTAAAAATCTGGTCAGCCAGACTAAAAGCAAGGTCTTAAGACAAGATGTAAATATAGATTAAAAATCTCAGGCTAAAATGTCTCACATGTCTTGAAAAGAAACGTCTACAGACTCTCAAAAAGGGCAAATAAAAAAAATTCACATAGTCTATGAATGCTCAGATCTTGTTAAAAATATTGCATTCTCTCAAAAAATTGAAGATTTTGTCCGGGGGAACATCCCGGATCAAAACCTTCAAGGAGTCTGCTGTGAAGTGTTTATATCTGGTGTCAGTTAGGTCAGCACAATACAGCAAAAAGTGTCGAACAGAAAACTGCTCATCATAGGCAAAACACCATGGACGCTCATCCTGTTTAAGTAAGTAAGAGTGCGTAACATACGTGTGCCCGATGTGGAGCCGAGCAAGGACAGTCTCCTCACGGCGGCTGCCGCAGCGGAAAGGTAGACTGTCAGACAACTTAGGAAGAGCTTCATGAAGCTTGTTCCCTTCCTTTTGTCCCACTCGGACTGCCACTCGCGGGCTATGAACGCACTAATAACAGGTTCAAAATCACTATAGACAGTCTGTGTGTCAGGGACAGGGTCACTGCGGGCACTGTTGGCAGCAGAATCTGCGATTCTGTTGCCTTCGATGCCCACATGGCCTGGGAACCAAATAAAAATGATGTCATAATATTCCTTCATCAAGTCCGCGTAGAGCTCTCTAATCTGCACCAGCAGTGGATGGTCTGTTCCCGCGCCCTGAAGGGCCTGCAGGGCAGAAAGAGAGTCAGACAGAATCAGGAAGTTCCTTTCCCGAGACTGATAGGCATGCTTGAGTGCTAGCAGAATTGCCTGCAGTTCTGCACTAAATACAGAGGAATGGTCTGGGAGACGGAGCTTAAATGGGCGTCTAGGATGGCGAGAGGACACTGCAGCCGCAGCCACTCTTCCATCCTCAGATTTGGACCCATCCGTATAAAGACGACAATAGCCAGGAAAAATTGAAAGGAGTTCATTGAGGCTCTGTTGGTATATGGCTGGTGGAGTACAATCCTTCTTGTGGGCAGTCAAGTCCAGCAAGATGTCAGGAACTGGTAGTAGCCAGGGTGGAGTGACGTGTTGCAGTGATTCCGAAACTTTGTCCAGGTCCACTCCGGCCGCCTGCAGATGAGGTCGGACACGGAAGGAAAGTGGACGGACAGCTCCCGGATGGGCATCGTAAATCTCTGCAAATGACGGGTGAAAAACACAATCATAGGCAGGATTTTCTGGATGGGCCTTCAGCTTCAGAACGTAGCTGAGCATGAGGCGGATGCGGCGGAGCCTGAGAGAAGGCTCCCCTGCTTCTGCATACAGACTAGGAACTGGAGATGTCCTGAAGGCTCCCAGACATATGCGCAGACCTTGATGGTGAATTGTGTTCAGACGCTGTAGAACAGACTTGGAAGTTTAGTTAGTTAGTTTAGTTATTTGGGTTTAACGCCGAGCAGGCGACTAAGGCCATCTCACAGCGGGATGGGTTAAAAATCTGGTCAGCCAGACTAAAAGCAAGGTCTTAAGACAAGATGTAAATATAGATTAAAAATCTCAGGCTAAAATGTCTCACATGTCTTGAAAAGAAACGTCTACAGACTCTCAAAAAGGGCAAATAAAAAAAGATTCACATAGTCTATGGATGCTCAGATCTTGTTAAAAAATATTGCATGCTCGCAAGAAATTGAAGATTTTGTCCGGGGGAACATCCCGGAACAAAACCTTCAAGGAGTCTGCTGTGAAGTGTTTATATCTGGTGTCAATTAGGTCAGCACAATACAGCAAAATGTGTCGAACAGAAAACTGTTCATCACAGGCAAAACACCATGGACGCTCATCCTGTTTAAGTAAGTAAGAGTGCGTAACATATGTGTGCCCGATGTGGAGCCGAGCAAGGACAGTCTCCTCACGGTGGCTGCCGCAGCGGAAAGGTAGACTGTCGGACAACTTAGGAAGAGCTTCATGAAGCTTGTTCTCTTCCTCTTTGTCCCACTCGGACTGCCACTCGCGGCCTATGTACGCACTAATCACAGGTTTAAAATCACTAAAAACAGTCTGTGTGTCAGGGACAGGGTCTGCGATTCTGTTGCCTTTGATGCCCACATGGCCTGGAACCCAAATAAAAATGATGTCATAATATTCCTTCATCAAATCTGCGTAGAGCTCTCTAATCTGCACCAGCAGTGGGTGGTCTGTTTCCGCGCCCTGAAGGGCCTGCAGGGCAGAAAGAGAGTCAGACAGAATCAGAAAGTTCCGTTCCCGAGACTGATAGGCATGCTTGAGTGCCAGCAGAATTGCCTGCAGTTCTGCACTAAATACAGAGGAATGGTCAGGTAGGCGGAGCTTAAATGGGCGCCTAGGATGGCGAGAGGACACTGCAGCCGCAGCCACTCTCCCATCCTCAGACTTGGACCCATCCGTATAAAGACGACAATAGCCAGGAAAACTTGAAAGGAGTTCATTGAGGCTCTGTTGGTATATGGCTGGTGGAGTACAATCCTTCTTGTGGGCGGTCAAATCCAGCAAGATGTCAGGAACTGGTAGTAGCCAGGGTGGAGTGACGTGTTGCAGAGATTCCGAAACTTTGTCCAGGTCCACTCCGGCCGCCTGCAGATGAGGTCGGACACGGAAGGAAAGTGGACGGACAGCTCCCGGATGGGCATCGTAAATCTCTGCAAACGACGGGTTAAAAACACAATCATAAGCAGGATTGTCTGGATGGGCCTTCAGCTTCAGAACGTAGCTGAGCATGAGGCGGATGCGGCGGAGCCTGAGAGAAGGCTCCCCGGCCTCGGCATACAGACTAGGAACTGGAGATGTCCTGAAGGCCCCTAGACATATGCGCAGACCTTGATGGTGAATTGTGTTCAAACGCTGTAGAACAGACTTGGAAGCCGAGCCATATACCACAGAGCCGTAATCCAGTTTGGACCGAACAAGGGCTCGGTACAGTCGAAGTAAGACAATGCGGTCTGCACCCCAGTCAGTACGACCAACGACACGAAGAATGTCGAGGGCCTTCCGACAAGATTGTACATTGCTTAACGTCCCGACAGCAACAAGGCTTTCTCAGGACGTGCCTGCACTGCTTGTGAAAAAAAAAACCTAAACAGAACATTGAATGTATGTCGCCAGCCGGTCAAATACATTAAATAAACCTAACACATGGGCCTAAATAAAGCTAAGACCATTTAGCAACACACATCCAACATCAAGAGCTACAGGCAGTGCGGACAGTAGGGAGAGTTTTAAAATGGCAAATACAGGTGAATGGACAAAGGGTAGACAGAAACACATGCCCCAGAATAGAGAGATAAACCCACCCTGTGGGGCTGACCAGGGTGACCCTGGGAACTAAAAAATACCTAACCCCACCCAAGTCCCCCAGGGCAGACCCGGGTGGGGAAACCTTCCGACAAGAGGTTCTAAGGTAGTTAACATGGTTGCGGAAGGTCAATCTTTTGTCAAAGATGACCCCCAGAAACTTTGCCTCTTCGGCCACCTGAATTGGCACTCCAGCAATGCTCAGGGTAGGTTTTGGAAAAAATTTCGTCTGGTTAGTAAAATGCACACAGACTGTCTTGGAGGGCGAGAACCTGAATCCGTTGAGAGACACCCACCCCTGGATGCGATCAACGCACAGCTGCAAGCGCCTCTCAAGGGACGCAAGTCCTCGACCTCGTGCACACAAAGCAAAGTCATCCACAAACAAAGAGCATTCAGAATCATCCTTGACGGCCTTGACAATGTTATTTATTTTAATGCTAAATAAAACAGGAGATAGAATGCTGCCCTGCGGGACACCCATCTCCTGTTCAAAGGAGTCGGAGAGGGTGGAGCCCACATGGACATGGAACGACCTGTTAGACAAAAAATTGTGAATAAAAACAGGCAGTTGCCCTTTAAAACTAATGTCCGACAAATCAGACATTATACCATACTTCCAGGTAGTGTCATATGCCTTTTCAAGATCAAAGAAAATTGCATAGACATGCTGCTTGTTGACAAAAGCATCTCGGATAAAAGACTCAAAGCGGACTAGATGGTCAGTTGTACTACAGAAGCGCCGGAAACCGCACTGGAGGTCTGTGATGAGACCACGTGACTCAAGATGCCACACCAGTCGGGCGTTGACCAAGCGTTCCATAGTCTTACATAAACATGATGTCAAAGCTATTGGCCGGTAGTTGCCCGGGTCGGAAGGATCCTTACCCGGCTTGGGGATTGGCACAACCACAGCCTGGCGCCAAGATGGCGGAAAACGACCGGTTATCCAGATATGGTTAAAGGCCTTGAGAAGTACAAGGAGTGAATCCTCAGGCAGATGAGTTAGGAGCTGATAATGGATGGTATCTAATCCAGCAGCAGAGTCAGTACATTTCTGCATGGCTTGCTGCAATTCTGAAAACGTAAAGGGGGCATTATAGTCTTCCGAGTTATCTGATATAAAATCACAAGCACAACAGTCTCGCTTCTCCTTCTCTCTCTGGAAGAAAGGTGAATAATGCTCTGTTGAAGAATTATGGGCAATGGTGGAGGCAAGCAAATTGGCCACAGCCTTTTTATCTGTGACCAAACTGGCACCATCTCTAAGATGGCCGACAGAAGCCGAGCCACCCCTGCCCCTAATTCTTCGAACAGCCTTCCAGACTTTTTGGGACGGAGTCCTACAAGATAAAGATGAGACAAAGCATCTCCAGGAAGCACGGCGTTCGCGTTTATAAATGTAACGGGCTTTCGCCCGCTGTCTTTTAAATGTTAAAATATTTGCTTGCGACGGATTACGAAAAGCACGTCGCTGAGCAGATTTGCGTATTTTTTGGGCCTTGCAGCACTCTTCATTGAACCATGGTACTCTCGGCTTCCGAGGGACTGATGTGGAAGTTCTAGGGATGGTTTCACCTGCTACGTCCAACAAAATCAAAGTAAAACAAGAAACAGCTTCTTCAGCTGACATGACCACCTCCTCTGTAAGACGAGACTGACAGAGGGAGGCAAACAGAGGCCAGTTAGCTTTCTTGAGATTCCAGCGCCCCACCGGCGAATCCTCCTCACAGCTGACCGATGACAGGACTAATGGGAAGTGGTCACTACCACACAGGTCATCGTGAACCTTCCAGTCAAAGTCCAGCATGAGAGAAGGATCACACACAGTGTGGTCTAGAACAGAACTAGATCCTGAACCTGAGTTAGAGTATGTAGGTGAGCCATCGTTAAAGACACATAGGTTAAGTTGAGAAAAAACATCTTCTAACATCTGACCTCTGCCATCATAGTGGTCACTGCCCCAAAGGTGAGCGTGACCGTTATAATCCCCCATGAGAATAAAGGGAGGGGGCAGTTGATCTACTAAGTTAAAAATATCATTGCTACAGACCCGCAGTGATGGTGGCAGGTAAATACTGCATATGGTTATGGTCTTCTTTAAGGTAACCCGAGCTGCGACATCCTGAAGACAGGTGTCGATGCTAACGGGGCTACATAAAATTTGGCTACTAATGAGAAGAGCCGCTCCACCCGAGCGCCTCTCCGAAACAGAGCCTTTATGTATAACATTAAAACCATTAAAGGACACAGGGTCAGAAGTCTTCAGGTAAGTCTCCTGAAGAGATATTACTGAGGGGTTATAGAACTTGACTAAAAGACGCAATTCCTCAAAGTTAGCTTGAAAACCAGGACAATTCCACTGAAGCAAAGAGTCCATGATTAAGTTTTATCTGTTGATTGATTGATTGTACATTGCTTAACGTCCCGACAGCAACAAGGCTTTCTCAGGACGTGCCTGCATTGCTTGTGAAAAAAAACTAAACAGAAAATTGAATGTATGTCGCCAGCCGGTCAAATACATTAAATAAACCTACAACATGGGGCATAAATAAAGCTAAGACCATTTAGCAACACACATCCAATATCAAGAGCTACAGGCAGTGCAGACAGTAGGGAGAGTTTTAAAAAGGCAAATACAGGTGAATGGACAAAGGGTAGACAGAAACACATGCCCCAGAATAGAGAGAAAAACCCACCCTGTGGGGCTGACCAGGGTGACCCTGGGAACTAAAAAATACCTAACCCCACCCAAGTCCCCCAGGGCAGACCCGGGTGGGGCTAAGTTTTATCTGGGGGTAAGGAGTTTTTCCGCCCTTTTTCCTTTACCTTGGAAGGAGTTGAAGAAACAGAGGGGGGCCGGCTCCCGGGCCTCCTCTGGTTCTTCGGAGAGGAAGGGGGTGGAGCTGCCGCAGCATCAGCAACAACAACTTCCACTCCCTCCATCCGCTCCTCCAGTGCAGCATATTTGTTTTGAAGGGGGACATCAGTGTTCCCCTTTTGGGCCCGTGCGCACAGCGGTCCCATAGATTTCTTAGACGCCTGGTCCTGGGCAGCGTTCCTGCCGCTAGAGTTAGCGGCCTTAGAAGGCTGACCAGAGCCAGAAGCCTTTGGAGTTGACTAAGAGGTTTGGGTGGTGGCTGAGGCTTAGGGGCAACAGAAGGCGGCACAACCGGACCGGCAGTGTCCGCTTTCTGCGTTCCCTGGCTCCTTGTCACCACCGGAGGAGGGTTACTCTCCAGGGTCGAGATGAGCCGAGGCTCCGCCCCCAACCAAGAAGTTGGGGTCTGACATGACAAGTCTTTGGTGGGGCGCTTGCCTGCCACCGCTGCACTAAAGGTATACACAGAGGTGTTAGAGGTTGGGGCAGCCGCAGCTGCACCAGGGCCTTCAACCAGTTTTTTGGCATCCAGAAAGGACAACCCCTTCTCCACACGCACCTGCTGAATCTTGCACTCGGATATTCAACGAGGGCATTTCTTATCCGAAGCCATATGCGCCCCCTGGCAATTCACACACAGGGGGGTGGCTGTGCAGGACTCAGCAGAGTGTCCGGGCCTAGTGCAACGGGCGCATGAAGCCTCTGCCTGACGGCATGTCTTCTGCCCATGGCCATACTTTTGACACTTAAAGCACCGGAGGGGAAGAGGGACGTACTTTTTCACTCTCAGGGAGTAGTAACCTCCCCAGATGGTAGTAGGAGGGGTGGGGGTGCCAAACGTCAGGATGATGGTAGGGAGACGGATCTCCCCACCACCTCGCTTGGAAGCGAAGCGCCTGACGCAAGTCACCCCCTGAGACTTAAGGTTCCTTACAAGTTCATCTTCTGACAGTTCTGCCAAAGCTTGATCTTTGATTACGCCTCTTGACGAATTCATAGTTTTGTGGGGTGTGACTTCCACAGGAGTGTCTCCGATGGAAGAGAGCCCTAGTAGCCCGCTGGAGTGTGCCCGAGTAGTTAGTTATTTGGGTTTAACGCCGAGCAGGCGACTAAGGCCATCTCACGGCGGGATGGGTAAAAATCTGGTCAGCCAGACTAAAAGCAATGTCTTAAGACAAGATGTAAATATAGATTAAAAATCTCAGGCTAAAATGTCGCACATGTCTTGAAAAGAAACGTCTACAGACTCTCAAAAAGGGCAAATAAAAAAAATTCACATAGTCTATGAATGCTCAGATCTTATTAAAAATATTGCATTCGCTCAAAAAATTGAAGATTTTGTCCGGGGGAACATCCCGGAACAAAACCTTCAAGGAGTTAGTTAGTTAGTTAGTTATTTGGGTTTAACGCCGAGCAGGCGACTAAGGCCATCTCACGGCGGGATGGGTAAAAATCTGGACAGCCAGACTAAAAGCAAGGTCTTAAGACAAGATGTAAATATAGATTAAAAATCTCAGGCTAAAATGTCGCACGTCTTGAAAAGAAACGTCTACAGATTCTCAAAAAGAACAAATAAAAAAATTCACATAGTCTATGAATGCTCAGATCTTGTTAAAAATATTGCATTTTCTCCAAAAATTGAAGATTTTGTCCGGGGGAACATCCCGGAACAAAACCTTCAAGGAGTCTGCTGTGAAGTGTTTATATCTGGTGTCAGTTAGGTCAGCACAATACAGCAAAAAGTGTCGAACAGAAAACTGCTCATCACAGGCAAAACACCATGGACGCTCATCCTGTTTAAGTAAGTAAGAGTGCGTAACATACGTGTGCCCGATGTGGAGCCGAGCAAGGACAGTCTCCTCACGGCGGCTGCCACAGCGGAAAGGTAGACTGTCAGACAACTTAGGAAGAGCTTCATGAAGCTTGTTCCCTTCCTCTTTGTCCCACTCGGACTGCCACTCGCGGGCTATGTACGCACTAATCACAGGTTTAAAATCACTATAGACAGTCTGTGTGTCAGGGACAGGGTCACTGCGGGCACTGTTGGCAGCAGAATCTGCGATTCTGTTGCCTTCGATGCCCACATGGCCTGGGACCCAAATAAAAATGATGTCATAATATTCCTTCATCAAGTCCGCGTAGAGCTCTCTAATCTGCACCAGCAGTGGATGGTCTGTTCCCGCGCCCTGAAGGGCCTGCAGGGCAGAAAGAGAGTCAGACAGAATCAGGAAGTTCCTTTCCCGAGACTGATAGGCATGCTTGAGTGCTAGCAGAATTGCCTGCAGTTCTGCACTAAATACAGAGGAACGGTCAGGGAGACGGAGCTTAAATGGGCGTCTAGGATGGCGAGAGGACACTGCAGCCGCAGCCACTCTTCCATCCTCAGATTTGGACCCATCCGTATAAAGACGACAATAGCCAGGAAAAATTGAAAGGAGTTCATTGAGGCTCTGTTGGTATATGGCTGGTGGAGTACAATCCTTCTTGTGGGCAGTCAAGTCCAGCAAGATGTCAGGAACTGGTAGTAGCCAGGGTGGAGTGACGTGTTGCAGAGATTCCGAAACTTTGTCCAGGTCCACTCCGGCCGCCTGCAGATGAGGTCGGACACGGAAGGAAAGTGGACGGACAGCTCCCGGATGGGCATCGTAAATCTCTGCAAATGACGGGTTAAAAACACAATCATAGGCAGGATTTTCTGGATGGGCCTTCAGCTTCAGAACGTAGCTGAGCATGAGGCGGATGCGGCGGAGCCTGAGAGAAGGCTCCCCTGCCTCTGCATACAAACTAGGAACAGGAGATGTCCTGAAGGCTCCCAGACATATGCGCAGACCTTGATGGTGAATTGTGTTCAGACGCTGTAGAACAGACTTGGAAGCCGAGCCATAAACCACAGAGCCGTAATCCAGTTTGGACCGAACAAGGGCTCGGTACAGTCGAAGTAAGACAATGCGGTCTGCACCCCAGTCAGTACGACCAACGACACGAAGAATGTCGAGGGCCTTCAGACAAGAGGTTCTAAGGTAGTTAACATGGTTGCGGAAGGTCAATCTTTTGTCAAAGATGACCCCCAGAAACTTTGCCTCTTCGGCCACCTGAATTGGCACTCCAGCAATGCTCAGGGTAGGTTTTGGAAAAAATTTCGTCTGGTTAGTAAAATGCACACAGACTGTCTTGGAGGGCGAGAACCTGAATCCGTTGAGAGACACCCACCCCTGGATGCGATCAACGCACAGCTGCAAGCGCCTCTCAAGGGACGCAAGTCCTCGACCTCGTGCACACAAAGCAAAGTCGTCCACAAACAAAGAGCATTCAGAATCATCCTTGACGGCCTTGACAATGTTATTTATTTTAATGCTAAATAAAACAGGAGATAGAATGCTGCCCTGCGGGACACCCATCTCCTGTTCAAAGGAGTCGGAGAGGGTGGAGCCCACACGGACATGGAACGACCTGTTAGACAAAAAATTGTGAATAAAAACAGGCAGGTGCCCTTTAAAACTAATGTCCGACAAATCAGACATTATACCATACTTCCAGGTAGTGTCATATGCCTTTTCAAGATCAAAGAAAATTGCATAGACATGCTGCTTGTTGACAAAAGCATCTCGGATAAAAGACTCAAAGCGGACTAGATGGTCAGTTGTACTACGGAAGCGCCGGAAACCGCACTGGAGGTCTGTGATGAGACCACGTGACTCAAGATGCCACACCAGTCGGGCGTTGACCAAGCGTTCCATAGTCTTACATAAACATGATGTCAAAGCTATTGGCCGGTAGTTGCCCGGGTCGGAAGGATCCTTACCCGGCTTGGGGATTGGCACAACCACAGCCTGGCGCCAAGATGGCGGAAAACGACCGGTTATCCAGATATGGTTAAAGGCCTTGAGAAGTACAAGGAGTGAATCCTCAGGCAGATGAGTTAGGAGCTGATAATGGATGGTATCTAATCCAGCAGCAGAGTCAGTACATTTCTGCATGGCTTGCTGCAATTCTGAAAACGTAAAGGGGGCATTATAGTCTTCCGAGTTATCTGATATAAAATCACAAGCACAACAGTCTCGCTTCTCCTTCTCTCTCTGGAAGAAAGGTGAATAATGCTCTGTTGAAGAATTATGGGCAATGGTGAACATTATACCATACTTCCAGGTAGTGTCAGTGCCCGAGTACGGCACTCCACCAGCAAGTCACCAGACCTGAGGCGCTGGGCGTCAGGCCTGCCAACACGGCTCCTGAGGGTCTCCCCCACCAGAAAAGGATGCAGCTTGGTAACTGGTTTCTCCTTCATCTTGCTATGGACAATGAGGAAGCGAGGCCATACGGCCGACGCCTGAGGCGTCGCTTCCTCACAGTCTGAATCACTGTCATGTTCAAATTCGGTGTCTATATGCCGTTTCTGTGCTAGTTTTGTTTTTTTTTGTTTTATCTATATTATATTAGTAGAGATATTCATCCCCCGGGGGTCCCCGCCCGCCACCGAGCCCAACAAGGGAAAGTGCAACTGTCGGCGGGTCTCCAGCCAACGCACAATGGAGACTGCCCGAAAGATATACTCAAGGGGGTAAGCCCGATTGAACCGTTTGAGCCACCGCCTTCTATCACACCGTTGAATGCAGGGGAATACTGGCGTAAAGCACCTAATCAGCAGCAAAGGCTATAGCATGGTGCTCTGTATAGCAACCCGCATGTCAACAGTGGGATAGGGCTCAACGTGACAAGAGCCGATTGACTAGGCCGGTACGACTAGCCTCCCGTTTAGGCAGAAGTCAAGGCCAAAGTGGAGTGTTTCAGCCACCAGGATCCTCTTCTCCCCCGACACGGGTCTCCAAGCACGGCAAACACTTGGGATCCAAAGGACCAAAATATAAAAAATATTTTTAAGGACCAATCCAACATGGTACGACCTGGGTTAGCACAGCTCCTTAAAAACCGGACCAGTGAAAAGGCTGAACAACATATCTGTTGACATCAAGTCCTAATCCTGGACAAAGATGGCACCCGTCTGCTAGCCCACTCAGTCAGGGACTGAGTTAGTTAGTTAGTTATTTGGGTTTAACGCCGAGCAGGCAACTAAGGCCATCTCACGGCGGGAAGGGTAAAAATCTGGTCAGCCAGACTAAAAGAAAGGTCTTAAGACATGATGTAAATATACCTTAAAAATATGTCAGGCTAAAATGTCGCACAGGTCTTTAAAGAAAACGTCGAAAGACTCTCAAAAAGGTCAAAATAATAGAAACATCATAATCTATAAACGCTCAAAAGTTATTAAAAATATGGCACTCTCTCAGAAAACTGAAGATCTTGTCCGGGGGCACATCCCGGAACAAAACCTTCAAGGAGTCTGCCGTGAAATGTTTATACCTTGTGTCGATTAGATCAGCACAAGACAACAAAAAGTGTTGAACAGAGTACTGCTCGTCGCAGGCATAACACCATGGACGCTCCTCCTGTTTAAGTAAATAAGAGTGCGTAACATACGTGTGGCCGATGTGGAGCCGAGCCAGGACAGTCTCCTCACGGCGGCTGCCACAGCGATAAGGTAGACCGTCGGACAACTTAGGAAGGGCTTCATGCAGCTTGTTAGCTTCCTCTTTGTCCCACTCGGACTGCCACTCACGGCCTATGTACGCACTAGCCACATGTCTAAAATCACTATAAACAGTCTGTGTGTCAGGGACAGGGTCATTGCGGGCATCGTTGGCAGCAGAATCTGCGATCCTGTTGCCTTTGATGCCCACGTGCCCTGGCACCCAAATAAAAATGATATCATAATATTCCTTCATCAAGTCCGCGTGGAGCTATCTGATCTGCACCAGCAGTGGGTGGTCATTTCCCGTGCCCTGAAGGGCCTGCAGGGCAGAAAGAGAGTCAGACAGAATCAGGAAGTTCCTTTCTCTAGATCGATAAGCATGCCTGAGTGCCAGCAGAACCGCCTGCAGTTCCGCACTAAATACAGATGAGTGGTCTGGAGGCGGTGCTTAAATGGGCGTCTAGGATGGCGAGAGGACAGTGCGGCCACAGCCACTCTCCCATCCTCAGACTTGGACCCATCGGTATAGATGCGACAATAGCCAGGAAAAATTGAAAGCAGTTCATTGAGGCTCTGTTGGTATATGGCTGGTGGAGTAGAGTCTTTCTTGTGGGCAGTCAAGTCCAGCAAGATGTCAGGAACTGGTAAGAGCCAAGGTGGCGTGATGTGTTGCAGGGATTCTGAAACTCTGTCCAGGTCCAATCCGGCCGCCTGCAGATGAGGTCGGACACGGAAAGAAAGTGGACGGACAGCTCCCGGATGGGCATCGTAAATCTCTGCAAACGATGGTTTAAAAACACAATCATAGGCAGGATTGTCTGGATGGGCCCTCAGTTTCAGAACGTAGCTGAGCATGAGGCGGATGCGGCGGAGCTTGAGAGAAGGCTCCCCTGCCTCGGCATACAGACTAGGAACTGGAGACGTCCTGAAGGCCCCAAGACATATCCGCAGACCCTGATGGTGAATTGTATTCAGACGCTGTAGCACAAACTTGGAAGCTGAGCCATACACCACAGAGCCGTAATCCAGTTTGGACCGAACAAGGGCCCGGTACAGACGAAGTAAGACAGTACGGTCCGCACCCCAGTCAGTACGACCGACGACACGAAGAATGTCGAGAGCCTTCTGACAAGAGGTTCTAAGGTAATTAATATGGTTGTGGAAGGTAAGTCTTTTGTCAAAAATGACCCCCAGAAACTTTGCCTCCTCAGCCACCTTAATTGGCACCTCAGCAATGCTCAGGCTAGGTTCTGGAAAAAATTTCGTCTGGTTAGTAAAATGCACACAGACAGTCTTGGAGGGCGAGAACTTGAATCCATTGAGAGACACCCACCGCTGGATGCGATCAACGCACAGCTGCAAGCGCCTCTCAAGGGACGCAAGTCCTCGACCACGTGCGCACAAAGCAAAGTCGTCAACAAACAAAGAGCATTCAGAATCATCCTTGACGGCCTTTACAATGTTGTTAATTTTAATACTAAATAAAACAGATTGATTGATTTGATTGATTGTACATTGCTTAACGTCCCGACAGCAACAAGGCTTTCTCAGGACGTGCCTGCACTGCTTGTGAAAAAAAACTAAACAGAAAATTGAATGTATGTCGCCAGCCGGTCAAATACATTAAATAAACCTACAACATGGGGCATAAATAAAGCTAAGACCATTTAGCAACACACATCCAATATCAAGAGCTACAGGCAGTGCAGACAGTAGGGAGAGTTTTAAAAAGGCAAATACAGGTGAATGGACAAAGGGTAGACAGAAACACATGCCCCAGAATAGAGAGAAAAACCCACCCTGTGGGGCTGACCAGGGTGACCCTGGGAACTAAAAAATACCTAACCCCACCCAAGTCCCCCAGGGCAGACCCGGGTGGGGGACTAAATAAAACAGGAGATAGAATGCTGAGAGAGAGGAATACTGAGAGAATTAAAGCTTCATTAACACAATGACTGAGTTAACCCCTTAATTATAACCTTTTGACCCTCTATTGTCCGTGTCCCTCGCACAGAGTAAATACCATTGGAAGTTACCCCTATATCATTATTATTTAAACAGCCACATTTTTATGAAAATCAAAAATACTTAAGGGGTTAACTCAGTCATTGTGTTAATAATACTTTAATTCTCTCAGTATTCCTCTCTCTCTTAATTAGCTCATATGATCGATGTCGCAATGTTACTATGTACGTAAACACAGCCCGTCGCCAGCAGTCTAGGCACGACGCGTCAGAATAAAATATTCATAGCACTTACAATGTATTCATAACTAGATAGATATGCACCAACCCTATATCGTTATTCATAGCTGGTAGATCGTTATGCACCTTGCTTAAGTCTGTATTCACAACACCTATCTAGATATTTTTCAATATGCACTACCCCTATCTTGATATTCATGAAGGGATCTCAGCGAGTAAGTTATTCTGTAGCGCATGTCCTTTGCAAGCCACCTGTGTTTGCTTTACCACGCGTCGCTATTCAACTGTGAGAGGTGTCACTTCAGTTTATGAATAAGCCGGCTTTTGAAAGCTATTTGAAAAGGCTATTTGCTGAGAGGTGCCAATATACTTAAGAAAGACAGTTTTGAAGTCGACTTCATATATACTCATGACTGGTACCCGAGAAATCAAACGGTGGTCACTCTGTACTATAAACAGTTGGATAAGAAACCAACAAGTAATATCTTACACACACACACACACACACACACACACACACACACACTCTCTCTCTCTCTCTCTCTCACACACACACACTCTCTCTCTCTCTCTCTTTCTCTCTCTCACACACACACACACACACACACTAACACTCTAACAACACAGACACGCATAAACAACTTACCGGTATGACAGTGCTGACATCTCAACCGGTAAATGGTCCAATAAATAAATTATAACACAACCGGTCATTTTTAACACTAACCGGCAAGAATAAGTCCGATCCGACCATACCTGATCCTTTAAATCAGTCTTGGTCTTTCCAAAATGTTATGCATATCTAAATGAGGAACAACCTGACGAGTCTTAACGCTACCCGACCAGACTTGTCGAGCATACATGAAACACTGACGGAGTTGTGTGTTGCTTACACAGGCAGGTTTTGTACACACTACCCATTACCCCCCCCCCCCCCCCCCCCACACCTGTCTGGGCGAACAGGTTTTGTTTACCGGCTTAGAGTGTTATTTGCTCTCAGCTCCCAGCCAGATATATTGACACTAGCCAACCGTTTCAATTCCAGTGTGTGTCAACTGTCACTTTGAAAACATGCTATTTATGCCAAACAGGTTTTGTTAGAGGTAGGTAGGTAACACATGCACACACACACACACACACACACACACACACACACACACACACACACGCACTGACACACAGACAAACACACACACGCACACACACACACAAAACACCAAACATACACCCGACACAAAACACAAGGTTTGTACACCACTCACGCCAGAATATTTTACTTCCTGGTACTGTTTATACATGTCTGACCCTGTTGGGGCTTGTTAGCGAAGTGTACTGTTCATTCATTCAGCCCTCTCTGCGCCGTCTGTTGCTTGAGGCGACAGAAGTGTACTGTTACTGTACAAGAATAACATGACTCTGACACATCTGACTTCCTCCATTTGAGGAGGTAAAAACCAGAGATTATTTTTACAAAAGACTTAAGATTCTCAGGAGCCTCTTTCTTTGTAGGTTTAATTTCTCGATATTTTATCTTGGTTAGATTCTCATGAGTACTGCTTTTCAGGATTTCAGTCAACAGTCAAACATAAATACATAAACAACCAAAGTTTTCTTTGGAACTGCAAGTGGCTGAGAGGATACTTCTGGTTTAGTGGGGCTTAGTCTTGATCAAACTAACCATACTGTTCCGGGGTTCGTTTCCCGATTGCGTCCAGTTGACATTCTCTACACTACAGGGCTTTCACAGGAAAAGGTGAATGCGCTACCCGCCGGGTTAACCCCCTCCATAGGGGGTTAATAGCGCAACTAACCCGGGTTACATCGATTCCTGTGAAAGCGGGGTGGAAGGTCACTAAGCAGCCCTTTTTTTGTTTTTCCTCGTTTTTTTTTTCTCTCATAAATTTTTTTTTAAAAAAGATTTTTTTTTAAATTTTCTTAAATTTATTATTACATCCACCCACACACACACCAGTCAGAGGGTAAAAATGATTTTTAAAATCTCTGGGTGAGCATATAAGTCTATGGGAGACAACTCCCTGTTTAGTGGTTTACTGGATGACTTTTTTAAGTGATTATGTCCCATGTGCAGAAAATAGATAATATTTTTACTGTGGTAGCAGTAATATTTTTTCATTTATTATTTTGACGGACAAATAAAAATGACGGACAATTCACAAAGCCCTGGCCCATCAAACCCTGGCCTATCTGGTTTAAGAAACGTGTTTCACACAACAGACTTGCCTATATCCAATAGTAACAATGTCTATGAATCAATAGAAAACTCTTTTTCTGTCATACAAAATAATCTTCTTAGAGGCAGTGTGAAGATCCAGGTTGTTGCGAAAATAGAATTTACCAGGCTAGACGGTGAAGTAATTGTTTCGTATATATCAACAAGACAACACACAGTTAACACAAGAAGAGAATTGGAGAACGTGTTTAGAGACAGACTATTACCTGACTTTCTACAGGCAATTGACAGTGCAAAAATGAAGGGGTCTGGCTGGCACGAAGGACATGTACATGAACTACAATTAAAGCAGTCTAGGTATCATCCTATATTAGGTAAATCATGGTTACCACTGCCAACTGAGGTTGCAAACAAGAAGGCTGTAGTCAATATTCAGAACAATGACAATTTCTGTTTCATGTGGTGTGTGCTTGCTAAACTACACTTTGTGAGGTCAAGACCTGATCGCGTATCTAACTACATCAAATTTGTAAATGAACTCAACTTTAGTGGCATTGAGTTCCCTGTTAAAATAGAGGACATAAACTTGTTTGAAAAACTAAATCCTGGTATATCTGTGAATGTGTTTGTGTGGGAAAATGAATCTGAGAACAAGTTACAGCCAATTAGAGTGTCACCTCTGGCTCCAACCTACGGTCAGTCAGAAGATAAACATGTTGACATGTTGCTAATCGGAGATGACAATAACTTTCACTACACAATTATCAGAAATATGTCACGTCTAATTCATGCACATACAACGAAACACAATGGGAAACAGGAAGTGTGCAAGAGATGTTTACAGAGATTCTCTTCTATTAAAATAGCACACAAACACATCCTACACTGCAGGTCAGCTGATGACATACAAACTGTACTTAAGTATCCAGATCCTGGTAGTCAAGTGTATTTTAAGAACTATGGGAATCAGCAAAAGCTGCCGTTTGTAGTGTACGCTGATTTCGAATCATTAGTAGTAGCATATGAGGGTCCTGTTCCAGAGTCATTACCAAAGACTATAAAACTAAGTGACCAAGTGGTGTGTTCTTTTGGATACATTATTGTTAGGTCAGACGGTCTTCATTCAGAGCCTGTTATCTACAGGGGTGAAAAAGCAGCATGTCTGTTTTTAACAGAAATGAGACATCTGTATAGTCAGGTAGTTGATTGATTGTACATTGCTTAACGTCCCGACAGCAACAAGGCTTTCTCAGGACGTGCCTGCACTGCTTGTGAAAAAACAACAACTAAACAGAACATTGAATGTATGTCGCCAGCCGGTCAAATACATTAAATAAACCTAACACATGGGGCCTAAATAAAGCTAAGACCATTTAGCAACACACATCCAATATCAAGAGCTACAGGCAGTGCAGACAGTAGGGAGAGTGTTAAAAAGGCAAATACAGGTGAATGGACAAAGGGTAGACAGAAACACATGCCCCAGAATAGAGAGAAAAACCCACCCTGTGGGGCTGACCAGGGTGACCCTGGGAACTAAAAAGTACCTAACCCCACCCAAGTCCCCCAGGGCAGACCCGGGTGGGGGAGTCAGGTAGTACAGTATCTCACAACATGTCAGATGCCTTTGGTGATGACAGAAGAAGACAAACTAAAATTTGATACAGCTGTGACGTGTTGGATTTGTGAACAACCTTTAGGGGGTGATAAAGTTCTTGACCATGATCACATAACTGGGCGTTACAGAGGTGCTGCACATAACAATTGTAACTTGTTATTAAAAATAGATCCTAAGACATACAAGTTACCAATCTTTTTCCACAATCTCAAAGGATATGATTCACACATCATCATGCAGGCTGTTGATGAATCTTACAAAAACATAAGTTGCATTGCCCAGACAACTGAGAAATACTTGACTTTTAGGCTGGACAAATTTTATGACTCCATGCAACATTTGTCTTTAGGGTTGGCTAGTCTTGCAGAAGGACTGACTGAGTATCCAATAACAAGTAAATATTTTGAGCCAGACTTGGTTAAGAAAGGTGTGTATCCGTATGAGTACATTGATCACTGGGTTGTGTTTGAAGAAAGGAGACTGCCACCAAAAGAGAAATTTTATTCCACACTAACTGGCAAAGGTATTTCTGACTCTGAATATCAACATGCACTTGATGCATGGGATAAATTAGGCTGTCAGACAATTGGTGAGTACCACGATCAGTACTTGAAAGCTGACGTTTGTTTGCTAGCAGACGTATTTGAAAGTTACCGTGAAAAGGGTTTGTTGCACTACAGTCTTGACCCAGCTTGTTACATAACTAGTCCTGGCATGACATGGGATGCATTTTTGAAATCCAGTAAGATATTTATAGACCTGTTGTCTGATCGTACGATGGGTGAAATGGTGGAACGCGGATTGAGGGGAGGGATTAGTATTGCAGCGAACAACTACGCCAGAGCCAACAACAAATATCTGGACAGCCCGGGTCATGGTGACCTTGGCCGGGGGTTTGACCCCTTGAGGTCAAGGTCATTCATTACGTACCTTGACGCTAATAACCTTTACGGATTCGCGATGTGTGAGTTATTGCCCTTGAAAAACTTTTGTCTGCATGATTTGTCACAGTATGACATAACAGACATAACAAAATATATTATGAATCATGACCGAAACGACGCGAAGGGTTGGATCTTTGAAGTAGACCTGGAGTACCCACATCATCTACATGATTACCACAATGATTATCCGTTGGCTGTTGAGAAAATGAGTATGACAGGGAAAAAAGAAGACACCAAACTTGTACCAAATCTAAATGACAAATTTAATTACGTGTGTCACTATCGTTTGTTACAGTTTTACATCAGACATGGGTTAGTACTAAAGAAAGTTCACAGAGGAATTCAATTTGATCAGAGTGCTTTCATGAAAGATTACATAATGAAGAACACAACCCTCCGTGCCAGAGACTTGATTGATTGATTGTACATTGCTTAACGTCCCGACAGCAACAAGGCTTTCTCAGGACGTGCCTGCACTGCTTGTGAAAAAAAACAAAAAAAATGAACAGAAAATTGAATGTATGTCGCCAGCCGGTCAAATACATTAAATAAACCAACAACATGGGGCCTAAATAAAGCTAAGACCATTTAGCAACACACATCCAATATCAAGAGCTACAGGCAGTGCAGACAGTTGGGAGAGTTTTAAAAAGACAAATACAGGTGAATGGACCAAGGGTAGACAGAAACACATGCCCCAGAATAGAAAGGAAACCCACCCTGTGGGGCTGACCAGGGTGACCCTGGGAACTAAAAAGTACCTAACCCCACCCAAGTCCCCCAGGGCAGACCCGGGTGGGGATCCGTGCCAGAGACGGCAACACTGCATTTGACAAAGACTTCTTTAAGCTTATGAACAATGCCTGTTTTGGCAAGACGATGGAAAATCCTCATCATAGAAAAGATGTGAGACTGGTCACAACTGAATTGGGTGCAATTAAACTTACAGGTAAGCCTCAGTACACAGGGTATAAAGAATTTCATTCATCATTGTATGCAGTGTCACTCAAAAAAAAGATTGTTAAACTGGACAAGCCAGTATTCATTGGTATGGCAATACTGGAGTTGTCAAAACTGGTGATGCTTGAATTTTATTATGATTACTTTAAATTAAAGTATCCTGACTGCCGTCTGTTATACACTGACACTGACTCTATGATCATTGACGTGTGTACTGAAGACTTTTATGAAGACATGAAAACAGAGTTACACATGTATGACACGTCTGACTACCCTAAAGACCATCCACTGTTCAGCACACAAAACAAGAAAGTGCCTGGTAAGTTTAAGGATGAACTAAATGGTGTGCCAATAGTTGAGTATGTTGGACTGAGATCAAAAATGTATTCTATACTGCACCAGAAGGGTAGTCAGTCAAAAGCCAAAGGAATCAAGAAAACAGCAATAAAAAATAAAGACATACGTCATGAACATTACAAGCAAGTGTTAGATGGTGCATTAATGCCTGATTATCCAAACAAGTCATTGAGATCAAACAAACATAATCTTGAAATGATCCAAACACATAAGAAGTCACTTGCAATAGGGGATACAAAACGAGTGTTTTTCAGTAAGGAAAAAGCTTATGCACCAGGTCATTACAGGCTCAAGTTATCTGAAGAAATAGCCAATGAACTGGTTGATGAACTAATCGATGAGTTAGTTACTGAAATGAGTAACGGTGTCTGGGGGAATAATCTGTAATTCTTCTCTGACAAATGCCCTCTGGGGCGCAGGGTCATACAGGTAATATATTGTTGCGTCTGGACCGGGGATTATTTTTTTTATATTATGAACGGATGTTGACCAGATTGGGTCTGTCGCTCTGCGCTTTATGTCATTCTCAGCTTCCCCTGGTTGATATAGATATCTCACCTGTTTAGTAAATAAACTTGTGTCTGGTGCTGGGGTTGGGGCTGGTCCCGTTTTTGGTTCTGTAATTGTTTTCAATTTAATAGCATCAGCAGGTTTTGGGTGTCCTTCATTGTTCATTGCTTTTATCACATGTGGTAATCTCTTAACCCACTCAGTGTTACGGGTGTCATGCATGAGTTCCTTTGAATACTGGTAACTGAAAAGTCTCTCTGACAACTGTTTGTTAAAGTTTTCTACAATTGCCTGTGATCTGTGTACACCTGGAATACCGCGTCTGACCAGTACGCCATGTTTTGCAAATAACTGATTAACAGCACCTTTGAATTCTGATCCGTCATCAACCTGCACTAGTCTGGGGTATCTTAAAGGACCTCTTTTATAGATACTAGATAAAGCAGTCGCAACTGTACTGGCTGTTTTGTCAGATATGGGTTCAGCGTCTTTGTACCTTGAAGCTATGTCAACGACAGTCAGTGCGTACTTGTATCGTTTCTTTCTTATTGTATCATGTGGTAGGAACAGGATTGATTGATTGATTGTACATTGCTTAACGTCCCGACAGCAACAAGGCTTTCTCAGGACGTGCCTGCACTGCTTGTGAAAAAAAAACAACTAAACAGAACATTGAATGTATGTCGCCAGCCGGTCAAATACATTAAATAAACCTAACACATGGGGCCTAAATAAAGCTAAGACCATTTAGCAACACACATCCAATATCAAGAGCTACAGGCAGTGCAGACAGTAGGGAGAGTTTTAAAAAGGCAAATACAGGTGAATGGACCTCGGGTAGACAGAAACACATGCCCCAGAATAGAGAGAAAAACTCACCCTGTGGGGCTGACCAGGGTGACCCTGGGAACTAAAAAGTACCTAACCCCACCCAAGTCCCCCAGGGCAGACCCGGGTGGGGATGGTAGGAACAGGAGGTCCATTTGGTGCGTGTCATTTGGTGTTGTGTTCTCAAAATGAGGTCTTGTTATCTTTCTTGGAGCAGGGAGATATATCTGCCAAATTGCCTGTCTCTGTAACCATTGCTTGACTTGATTGAGTGATACATCTCCGCCCACAGCGGCATGTAATTTTTCAATAGCTGTTTGCCCTTTCCAATACCCTGATGGAGAGTAATATATTTTTGATAGTTTATTTTCGGCTGCCATTTTTTCTAGCAATATAAAGTCCAGTAAAATAAACAAATGTCATTCCCACTATAACAAAGATTATCTCTCCATTTCTTTGTTCTGTACTTGGTTTGTAATAGTCACTTAGTTTCGGTTTTGGGATAGACATGTCTGCACCTGTGACAAGATAGTATTCACGGATTGCTTCGTCTGTATTTGAAAATGTATGTTGTGCGTGACCCTCTAATCTAAGTCTGTCATTGATAAAATCAAGTTTTTCAATTCTTTGTTTTTCATACGCCTGTTCTGCTTGTGCAAGTTTCTCAGATGCTTCATTGTGACGTTTCATTTCTTCTGCAGATTCTTCTCTACCCATTTTTGAAAAGAGATATTTAGACCCACTGAAAGCCAATGCATTGACCATCGCTCCTCCAATCATAATAGCTATCGTCGCCATATTATTTTTATTTACATAGAAACATTTTCGGGAATAATTCCTTGCTTGAAAAGAAAATCTTTTGTCGCAATTGATGCTGTAACGACTGCAATTAGTTTAGCGCTGTCTTCAATGTCTAATCTGCTCAAGTCTGCTGATTTCATTTTGAGTAGACTTTTTCCCAGCATAGAATAAGCTACTGCTAATCCACTTATCACGGCAGAGTGATAGACAAGGTTCATTATGTTCTTTGTGTCGCTCATTTTCTAAGGCAATAAAAATTAAAATAATATTTTTATTTACTGCATATAAAATGAGTCAACGGCTTTGGGTGTTACTGGTAATGTGGCGACTTCTGGTTTTGTTTTTGGAGTGTCTGATTTTTTGGACACTGTACGAGTCTGTGGTTTGTATTTTTCGTATAATTGATAACCTACGTAACCAAATCCGACAACAAATCCGGCAATTATATATTTTGTTGTTTGAGGTTCAGGGTCAGGGTCAGACTTAGTTGTTTGTCTCTCACTTTGATGTGGGTGTGATGGTAGTGACAGTGTTGACACCTGGTCAGTCACATGAGCCTTTTCTGTTTGTGTTTGAAGCTGTAATTTTTTTTGTCTGTTATATTCAGCTAATCTTTTTCCAGCCTCAACCCTGCCTGGACTTTTAGTCTTAGTCACAGTTTGAACCTGTGCCAAAACTGGACTGGGGTTCGGTTGTGGAGTCGTCTGGGTTTCGTCCATTTTCTTCTGCAGTAAAATTTATTTTCGAGAAATCAATGTGACTCCCAGTTACAAGCAAGGCTACCACAGGTGCAAGGTAATTTCCAAACTTGTAAAACATGACGCATGCTAATTTACGAATTGAACTTGAAACAATAGGATTGCTTTCAAGGTCGTGTGATAGACTGTCAATATCCACAGGTAGAAAGTGACTCACTGCTTTTGTGTATAGGCATACAAGTGATCGACTCAAATCACGAGTCATTAGTGAGGCAATGTGGTTTTCATATTTTGAATGAAGTTTGATTAGTTTGTCAGCGGTTAGAGATTCAATATCCTCTGTCATGTATTGTTTCCCGAGATAAGTCTTTGACTTGCCTGAGACAATCACAGACAAAAGACGCTGTTTCTTAGAGTCTAAGTCTTTGTTCTCTACCGCATTGATATCATTCAATAGAAGGAGTTCGTCTTGGTTCATTTATAATGAAATTAAAAAATAATAATGTTAACTCTGCTTGCTCACCTTGTGTAATACCACTTTATTAACTGTAACACTGTCAATATAAACATTTAGTTTGCGTAGTTGCTTAAATATGCTATAACAAATTTCCCCTATCCAACCATAGTTGGTACCATTAACTTTAAAAGTAGGTGTCTTTAAATCAACTGTCATGTGCTCCACATCTGGATGCTCATCGACATAATCCAAAGTCACACTATATGTAACATATATTTCTGATGGTGCTGAAAGGCTTATGTAAGTCTGTTTGGGTGATGTTATTAAATCAGTAAAGTGCATAACATCTTTGAAAAGGTGTGTGAGATCAAGCACTTGTATGATTTGTCCGTCTGTCATTTTTATTGGACAAACAAATGTATAAATTAATTTACATCAATTTACTAACCCATACCCTGTGCGGGCTGATCTGTCTTTAAAATGAGCTTTAGATGCTTAGTTGATTTCAGTTCTTCCCGTTCATGCTTATTTGGGATGACATCATTTTCTCTGAGACAGTCTTCAAAGCTGTCACGATCCTTACAGTAAAACAAACAGATAAACTTTAACTGTTCTCGAAAATCTTTCAGTACAGCATTATATTTCTGAGTGAGAATCCATACACTGATGTTTGTGTGTCTGCCACTGAAAGCCAGTTCTGCCAATGTGTTTCTCTTCTTGGCAATGTCTTTCTCTGCAGAACAGTCATCAACTATAAACAACGTTGGCTGTCCTTCAAATTGCTTGTAAAAATATTGTAGGTAGTCATTCAGTTTTTTCTCAGGGTCAACTAAGTATATGTTGCTGTCAGTCCAAATGAATAAACGGTTGTGATAAGCTTTGTTGTGTTTGATTGTAGGACAAAATATTACAATGTTTTCAAAATGGTGGATGTATCTTGTTTGTAATAAGTCAAGTACAAATTCAGTTTTACCACACCCTGTGGCACCAACAAATAAGCCACAATGGGGGTCAAGGGTCATTAAGCCCCGGTTCATTTTAATACACAATATAATTTTAATATATGTGTCCACTCAGTCTGCTTTCTGCAATATTGAGTTGTGCGTCATATATCAGGTACAAATATATGTTTATGGCTGCAGCAGTTTCAACCTTCTTTTGTATCTGAATTGTTATTCCGTCACTACCGTTCTCGACAGTTCGTCCTGACCCATGAAGATAGTCGTCATCTGTACTACGAAGGTCTAGCCAAAGTGCATATTCGTTTGTCAAGTATTGTCCGATCCTAACGTCATACAGATGTAGATCTTTACACGCAATGTTTGCTGGTTTATCTCTAATCCTTCCACCCGCAAAATACTTTGTGATCTCGTCGTAGTGTTGGTATGGTAACATTCCAGACGCGTACACTTGATTAGGGTGGCCTTCGATTGTGCAGGACAAATGTGTAATCTTAGGATTGTAGAATTTTTCTGAATCCCGTTTGTATGGAGCTGCCGGTTCAACAAACAACATAAGAATACCTTTCAGTGACCTAGCTGGTGTGTTTAAGTTTATGTTCCACATTGGGTCACTCTTGTCTTTTTGCATTAAACTATGTCTAATCACCATGTCATAATAAATTGGAAGTCTTAACTGGTACTGATTTTGAATAAGTCTGGCTAGTTCAGTGTGTGTGACAATTTCATATTCCAAAGAAATGTTAGAGATCTTGTATGTTGCATCTGTGGCAGATGATTTAATAACTTTGGAGTAGTCATTGAAGGTTAGTTCAAAACTCAGACGGTCATTCAGTGCTCCTTGGTAATAAGGTAAATGCGCTGTTAGGATTTCAAACTCAAGTGGAATGTAAAATCTAGTTCCATATGTTTCAGCTATAATAACATCATTGGCTGCTGACGTTGATTTATCTGCTGCATCGATTCGAAGTTTGGTAATATTATCAGACTGTATGCCTTGGTAAATACGGTCTTCTCGTTCTTCTCTTGTGAGCCAAAGATCTTTGTAACAGTAGAATACATCTGAGTCATCAAGACTAAACACTTCCTGTCCTTCAAGTTTTACTTTAATAGTTCTAACAATTGCTCTGCCAAGATTGTTAACTAGTGTTCTGTTCACGTCTGCGTCTGATGATAGTTCAACAGGGCTCGAAATTAGCGGGGGCCCGGGGCCAAAAACCCGCAAAGTTGATTTCGGGCTCGGAAAGTTGAAAAACGAAGGGCCCGCTTGGCCCGCAAAATAATTTGTCTGCTACAGCTAGCTCTACTCGGCAGTTTCGTATTTGGGCCAAGGGAAGCAACCCACTCACTCACTCACAGTAATAGTATTGTGTTCTTTTTTTTTTTTTTTTTGTTATTGTATTTTTAGTTTACTTCTGTTAACTCAAGTGCACATAAGTGTAATATGAATAGATGATGGAAAAAAAAAAAAAAAAAAAAGGCAAAATCTGTTTGTTTAACTTTAGTTTATCAGGAAGAGTACTGTTAAGTTTAGTTCCCTTTCATGGTTTTGTTTTGAACTTTTGTGCATTGAGGTCAGATTTTTTGTTAGGTTACTCATATTAAAAATTTAATGATGTGTATTGTGCAATACTCAGTCACAAAACTGAAAAGTATTATACAAGAGACTCACTTGATTTTTTTCTATTTTGTTTAATGGCCATTTCAGGCTCACTAGTCACTGGAATATGTGTGTCACTGAATGTGTGTGTGTACATGTTTTTTCCCCTTTTTTGTTGGTAATGTTTGAAAGTGAAAGAAAAGGCAAATAAAAATGACATCACTCAGCAAAATTGGAAATTCAATTGTTTTTATTTTAGATTATCAGACAAATTGTACTTTCTACTTATTATATTGTCAATAATTCTTTTGCTTTTTGTTTGCATTATTTTTCAAAGTTGGGCCCCGAAAGTTGCTTGTGGGCCCTCAAATTTTTTAATCAAGGGGCCCGGTGGCCCCCAAAGAAAAAAGTTAATTTCTAGCCCTGTTCAATATTAAATGCTAGGCGTGCAGTGCCAGGAACAATAACGTCACTGGGTCCTAGGTTTGGAAACTTGACTGTAAGTGTTTGGTTCTGATCTATGGTACTTGGATTGTTTGTGATGACTATTGTTTGACGAACGCCCTTAACACCCAGGGGCTCACGTAGTTTTCTGTATGGGTCTAACTTTGATCCATAAGACTGTGTCATTTTTATTATGCACAATAAAAAAATAATAAATTAATAAAACAATGGCAGCAGGAGGATTTAATCATGAAGATTTTGAAATGGATGGCATGGATGATTTTGGTAATACAACAGATATGGCAGATATGACAGATATGACTGGTACAAGAAATATTTACAGTTTACGTCATGAACTTTTAGAAACCAAAGTGAACTCATTTTATGATCATGTTGGTGGCCGCCCAGACAACATAGATCCTAATCAGTTTGAACTTGATGTCAAGGGTCATTTATATTTAAATACTGTTGACAAAGGAAAAGTACTATTGACTAACAAAAAAGACCCTAGTAGGTTTAGGGCTTTAAGTACAATTAAAAACGAAGGTGGTGTTGGTGCATTGCGTCAACTTGGAATTGGAGGGTCTCCTGTCACACCGCGTCTTGTTAGTGTTCTTCACGACACGCAAACAAAGTTGCCAACAGCACAACAAATTGAAATGGCACCAGTAACAAGCCTACCAGAAATGGCAAACACAGTGATACATGAAACCTTATTTACTGAAGGGCAATTAAATGATGCTATGAAAACAATAGATGACCCACCTTTGTCAATGAGGGAGATTATAGGGTTGGATAAATCACTGCAGTCAATAAGAGGTGAGATGGTTAATAATGCAGACCTGCCTACCACCAATTTTTTTTTATAGTATTTATAATCGCCAAAAATAGTATTCTTGGGGAAAAAATAGTATTTTCATAAAATTGTAGCAGACTATTATCAAAACGTACAAACAATAGAAAAATCAATTTATACTGATAAACTATACCATTCCGTACAACAGGAAACATTTGCTTAAACATCCCGGACATGGAATCCACACAGGACAAAGGAAGATTTGAATCAACTATAAAACGAACCATGCAGATTTCCACACTAGTTGCTTGTTGACGCAAAATTTTGACTGCTTCATGGGACTGCTTAGAAAACACAGCCTGTAATTACAACTCGTTTCTGGGCATCTGCCAGTCTCTTATGGATATTAGTTGATAAATGCTTTTCAATGTCATTTCGACCATCATGGGCACATGAGAAGTCACAATGCATAGGTTGGTCCTTTCTTTGACATTCGCCAAAATGTCCAATATTTAGCATACTGTGGCAAAAAATACTGGTGCTTAGCTTTCTTTGAGCTAGAAAAATCCACTCTCCTCCCTACTTTGCTCTGACATTTTGTATTTTGAGACTTTATTGACCGACACAACACCCCCCCCCCCCCCCCCAAAAAAAAAAAAAAAAAAAAAAAAAAAAAAAAATTTTTTTTTTTTTTTTTTTTTTTTTAGTAAAATCGTAAATTTTAGGCATTAATCGTATTTTCGTATTTTGAAAAAAAAAATCGTAAAAATACGCCCAAAAATCGTAGGGTAGGCAGGTCTGATAATGTAGCCAAACTAGGAGAGCTTGATAAACACATAGAACGAGAAAAAGAGAAACTGGCTACTGCAGACAATTGATTGATTGATTGTACATTGCTTAACGTCCCGACAGCAACAAGGCTTTCTCAGGACGTGCCTGCACTGCTTGTGAAAAAAAAACTAAACAGAACATTGAATGCATGTCGCCAGCCGGTCAAATACATAAATAAACCTAACACATGGGCCTAATAAAGCTAAGACCATTAGCATTGATTGATTGATTGTACATGCTTAACGTCCCGACAGCAACAAGGCTTTCTCAGGACGTGCCTGCACTGCTTGTGAAAAAAAACTAAACAGAAATTGAATGTATGTCGCCAGCCGTCAAATACATTAAATAAACCTACACATGGGCATAAATAAAGCTAAGACCATTTAGCAACACACATCCAATATCAAGAGCTACAGGCAGTGCAGACAGTAGGGAGAGTTTTAAAAAGGCAAATACAGGTGAATGGACAAAGGGTAGACAGAAACACATGCCCCAGAATAGAGAGAAAAACCCACCCTGTGGGGCTGACCAGGGTGACCCTGGCAACTAAAAAAATACCTAACCCCACCCAAGTCCCCCAGGGCAGACCCGGGTGGGGGTACTGCAGACAATGGGAATCTTGACACAGAAATGAAAGAAAGAATACAGCACAGATTAAATGATTTGCAGATAGAAAGATCTGGAAGGTTAGAAGCGATTAGTATTGGGAGACAAAAACTGAAAACACAGGTCAACAGGATTAGAGAAACTATTCAGAAAATACTTCATGAAGACACTACTCTGGCTGAGAGACTTAAAACACTTTTCAGAGAACAGGGTATCACAATTGCTAGTTTAATTACAGCTCTGGGATTTATTATCAGTACTGTTGTGTTAGCTGTCTCCGGTGCTGGTGGACCCGGTGGTAGTCCAACACCGCCAGCCCCGGCACCTCCGGCACCACCAACAGATCCAAAAGATTTACAGTCATGGGTAAAGAAACAACTGTCTCACATATCAGACCTGCTTAAAAAATTGTCTGTGAAAGCAGTAGACGCGTTGCCTGGCATTATAGGCACGGTTGTCAGCTGGTTGATTAGTACAGCGGCAAAGGCAGTAGGGTTTATGGCAGAACATGTATGGGTCTTTTTGGTAACAGTAGGAGGGTTAATCACAGGGTATTTAATGAAACAGATAAAGAAGTAATACTCCTAATCCAGTGAGTCCTATTACCAATGCAGTTCTCTCTGATTCACGAGAGTCAGGGGTTGGTGATACTGGCTGTATGGGTGCCGGTGTTGGGGTCGGTGCCAGGGCCGGGGGTGTTACCGTCTGTAATGGTTTTAATGACTGTACATGTGTGGTTGTGGCCCCCAAGTTTACACATTGATTGAGACCTAGTTTTTGACCAACACCTGCAACAATGATTTCATTATTATAATTTGTTATTGTCCCCATTTGGAGTTGAAGGTCAGATGGTAACATGTATAACCCGATGCCAACTACAAAGTCAACTTTTGATCTGGCATATCTGAGTACGTCTTGGTAGCGTTGTATGCTAGATGGGAGATCAACTGATGAATTTACTGAATCTTCCAGGTTTGCAAGAAACTGTTTTTGTGCTTCAAACTTTCCACTTCCATTCAAAATGTTTGATTTTGTTAGTGATTGTGCACCTAGTATACACCAGAAATATGTTCTGATTGACTCATTTACGCGCTCGACTCCTGCTTGAGTAAATCCGTCACTCTTGTCTAAAATAAATGTGGTCCAGGCGTTAGACTGTTTCTGTTCAATGGAGCCTAACCAGATTTCTGATTTTGATGAGAATGAAGTGTAGGGAGGCCAGTAATCTTGAGGGTATTGTCTGTGACTCAAGCATAATACAATGTGCCCATTCCATTGTGATCATCAAGTTTTTGTGTATGTGCCCATTCCATTGTGATCATCAAGTTTTTGTGTAAAGTCATACTTTGTACTGATGTTAAACTCATTACAGATGCGTTCAAATGCTTTCATATCCATGGGTTAGTTAGTTATTTGGGTTTAACGCCGAGCAGGCGACTAAGGCCATCTCACGGCGGGATGGGTAAAAATCTGGTCAGCCAGACTAAAAGCAAGGTCTTAAGACAAGATGTAAATATAGATTAAAAATCTCAGGCTAAAATGTCGCACATGTCTTTAAAAGAAACGTCTACAGACTCTCAAAAAGGGCAAATAAAAAATTCACATAGTCAATGAATGCTCAGATCTTGTTAAAAATATTGCATTCTCTCAAAAAATTGACGATTTTTTCCGGAGGAACATCCCGGAACAAAACCTTCAAGGAGTCTGCTGTGAAGTGTTTATATCTGGTGTCAATGAGGTCAGCACAATACAGCAAAAAGTGTCGAACAGAAAACTGCTCATCACAGGCAAAACACCATGGACGCTCATCCTGTTTAAGTAAGTAAGAGTGCGTAACATACGTGTGTCCGATGTGGAGCCGAGCAAGGACAGTCTCCTCACGGCGGCTGCCGCAGCGGAAAGGTAGACTGTCAGACAACTTAGGAAGAGCTTCATGAAGCTTGTTCCCTTCCTCTTTGTCCCACTCGGACTGCCACTCGCGGGCTATGTACGCACTAATACCAGGTTTAAAATCACTATAGACAGTCTGTGTGTCAGGGACAGGGTCACTGCGGGCACTGTTGGCAGCAGAATCTGCGATTCTGTTGCCTTCGATGCCCACATGGCCCAGGACCCAAATAAAAATGATGTCATAATATTCCTTCATCAAGTCCGCGTAGAGCTCTCTAATCTGCACCAGCAGTGGATGGTCTGTTCCCGCGCCCTGAAGGGCCTGCAGGGCAGAAAGAGAGTCAGACAGAATCAGGAAGTTCCTTTCCCGAGACTGATAGGCATGCTTGAGTGCTAGCAGAATTGCCTGCAGTTCTGCACTAAATACAGAGGAATGGTCAGGGAGACGGAGCTTAAATGGGCGTCTAGGATGGCGAGAGGACACTGCAGCCGCAGCCACTCTTCCATCCTCAGATTTGGACCCATCCGTATAAAGACGACAATAGCCAGGAAAAATTGAAAGGAGTTCATTGAGGCTCTGTTGGTATATGGCTGGTGGAGTACAATCCTTCTTGTGGGCAGTCAAGTCCAGCAAGATGTCAGGAACTGGTAGTAGCCAGGGTGGAGTGACGTGATGCAGATTCCGAAACTTTGTCCAGGTCCACTCCGGCCGCCTGCAGATGAGGTCGGACACGGAAGGAAAGTGGACGGACAGCTCCGGGATGGGCATCGTAAATCTCTGCAAACGACGGGGTAAAAACACAATCATAGGCAGGATTTTCTGGATGGGCCTTCAGCTTCAGAACGTAGCTGAGCATGAGGCGGATGCGGCGGAGCCTGAGAGAAGGCTCCCCTGCCTCTGCATACAGACTAGGAACTGGAGATGTCCTGAAGGCTCCCAGACATATGCGCAGACCTTGATGGTGAATTGTGTTCAGAGGCTGTAGAACAGACTTGGAAGCCGAGCCATATACCACAGAGCCGTAATCCAGTTTGGACCGAACAAGGGCCCGGTACAGTCGAAGTAAGACGATACGGTCTGCACCCCAGTCAGTACGACCAACGACACGAAGAATGTCGAGGGCCTTCCGACAAGAGGTTCTAAGGTAGTTAACATGGTTGCGGAAGGTCAATCTTTTGTCAAAGATGACCCCCAGAAACTTTGCCTCTTCGGCCACCTGAATTGGCACTCCAGCAATGCTCAGGGTAGGTTTTGGAAAAAATTTCATCTGGTTAGTAAAATGCACACAGACTGTCTTGGAGGGCGAGAACCTGAATCCGTTGAGAGACACCCACCCCTGGATGCGATCAACGCACAGCTGCAAGCGCCTCTCAAGGGACGCAAGTCCTCGACCTCGTGCACACAAAGCAAAGTCGTCCACAAACAAAGAGCATTCAGAATCATCCTTGACGGCCTTTACAATGTTATTTATTTTAATGCTAAATAAAACAGGAGATAGAATACTGCCCTGCGGGACACCCATCTCCTGTTCAAAGGAGTCGGAGAGGGTGGAGCCCACACGGACATGGAACGACCTGTTGGACAAAAAATTGTGAATAAAAACGGGCAGATGCCCTTTAAAACCCATGTCCGACAAGACCATGCTTCCAGGTAGTGTCATATGCCTTTTCAAGATCAAAGAAAATTGCATAGACATGCATCTCGGAAGCATCATAGACAAAAAAGACGGCACTGATGCAGATGTCAGAGCACGAATTGGTAACGCCAGAGCAGCCTTTCTCCAGTTGAAAAAAGTGTGGAGTTCAAGAGAGTTGTCACAACACACCAAAGTCCGGATTTTCAACTCCAATGTAAAGGCAGTTCTCCAATATGGAGCAGAGACATGGAGATTGACAAAAACCACAGTCAACAGAGTACAGACCTTCATGAACAGTTGCCTTAGAAGAATTTTGAAAATCCACTGGCCAGAGAAGATCAGCAACGTCAGACTCTGGGAGAGAACAGAGCAGATAACAGCAGAGAATGAAATTGGGCGAAGAAGATGGGGATGGATCGGTCACAGTCTGAGAAAGCCAGCTTCCAGTATCACTAGGCAGGCATTGTCATGGAACCCCCAGGGAAAGAGGAAAAGAGGTAGGCCGAGAAACTCCTGGCGTCGAGACCTCCAAGCAGACATCAAGAGACTGGGAACCACCTGGAGTAGAATCGAAGGAGAAGCACAGGACAGGAGTTGCTGGAGGTCTCTCGTCGACGGCCTATACCCGGGTAGGGGTGACAGGCGTAAGTAAGTAAGTAAAACAACACTTGCGCCTGATCCACAGGTGGCAGCTGTGCCAATTGCTTCAGATAAAACATTACCGGCAGACGTATTCAGATTAAATAATATTACAGAAGCTTTAAAATATTTGGAAAGTGAAGAGGCTAAGTACTCACGGTGTAAGAGACGGTATAAGTCAGTATTTAATTCTGTTCAAAACACTTCTATGGCAATTGGTGCAGTTTCGGCCGGATTATCTGTAGGAGGTATAGCTCTGTTCGCCACAGGAATTGGAAGTTTGGCTGGAATAGCAATTGAGGATATTAGCGTTGCTACATGCCTAGCATGCTTTGGTTTGGAGGCCTTAAACAAAAGGTTTCACACAAAATACAGAAACATGAAGCATTGAGTACGCTCGCTGGTGCAAAGTTGAGCAGTATGAAACTTATTCTGTTTAGTTGGTTGTTTTTTTTTCACAAGCAGTGCAGGCACGTCCTGAGAAAGCCTTGTTGCTGTCGGGACGTTAAGCAATGTACAATCAATCAATTACCAGTAAGGCATTGAATGATAATTTTATTGATGATGAAGAATTTAAGCGGGTCCAGGATGATTTAAATAATTACAAGAAACAAAAATCTGAAATACAAAATAAAATGCGTAGTCAATCTCCCGTGAATGTTGAAGAACTAAAGGCCAGTTTTTTAGCAGAGGGAAAAAGAATAGGGGTACAGGAAACCACAGAAAAACTACACAATCTTTTAAACAAATAAAAATCAGATTTGGTAATCGTTTATTAATGTCATACACTTCACAGAAAAATGCCATGCCACTTACACCACTTGTGCCTGATTATTTAACCCCATCTGCACCACCGCCAGAGTACTACTGAGAAAAAAAAGTTTTTTTATTGTCCTTGTATCTTGACAAATCTGACCGAGTAAGTTGTGACTTAAGTCAAGTTGTTGTAAGAACTTATAAGAACTTACAGTAAGTAATTAATAAGTTCTTATGATAAGTAATTAATAAGTTCTTATGATAAGTAACTTAAAGGTTACCTCTGCAGGTTCTTAAAAGTTAGTTGTAACTAGAGAGAGGAATACTGAGAGAATTAAAGTATTATTAACACAATGACTGAGTTAACCCCTTAAGTATTATTTTTGATTTTCATAAAAATGTGGCTGTTTAAATAATAATGATTTAGGGGTAACTTCCAATGGTATTTACTCTGTGCGAGGGACATGGACAATGGAGGGTCAAAAGGTTATAATTAAGGGCTTAACTCAGTCATTGTGTTAATGAAGCTTTAATTCTCTCAGTATTCCTCTCTCTTGCTGCCCTGTGGGACACCCATCTCCTGTTCAAAGGAGTCGGAGAGGGTGGAGCCCACACGGACATGGAACGACCGGTTAGTCAGAAAATTGTGAATAAAAACGGGCAGGTGCCCTTTAAAACCCATGTCCAACAAGTCAGACATTATGCCATACTTCCAGGTAGTGTCATACGCCTTCTCAAGATCAAAGAAAATTGCATAGACATGCTGCTTGTTGACAAAAGCATCTCGAATAAATGATTCAAAGCGGACTAAATGGTCAGTTGTACTACGGAAGCGCCGGAAACCGCACTGGAGGTCTGTGAGGAGACCCTGTGACTCAAGATGCCACACCAGGCGGGCGTTGACCAGGCGCTCCATAGTTTTACATAAACATGATGTCAAAGCGATAGGCCGGTAGTTGCCTGGGTCGGAAGGATCCTTACCCGGCTTGGGGATCGGTACAACCACAGCCTGGCGCCAAGACGGCAGAAAATGACCAGTTCTCCAGATATGGTTAAAGACCTTGAGAAGTACAAGGAGGGACTTCTCTGGCAGATGCGTTAGGAATTGATAGTGGACGGTATCTAGGCCAGCAGCAGAGTCATTACATTTCTGCAAGGCTTGCTGCAATTCTGATAATGTAAATGGGACATTATAGTCTTCTGAGTTATCGGACTTAAAATTACAAATACAAGACTCTCGCTTCTCCTTCTCTCTCTGGAAGAAAGGTGAATAATGCTCCGTTGAAGAATTATGGGCAATGGTGGAGGCAAGCAAATTGGCCACAGCTTTTTTATCTGTAACCAAGCTGGCACCATCTCTAAGATGGCCAACAGAAGCCGAGCCACCGCTGCCCCTAATTCTCCGAACAGCCTTCCATACTTTCTGGGACGGAGTCCGAGAAGTTAAAGATGAGACGAAGCGTCTCCAGGAAGCACGGCGTTCACGTTTAAAAATGTAACGAGCTTTCGCCCTCTGTCTTTTAAAGGTTAAAATATTCACTTGCAACGGATTACGGAAAGCACGTCGCTGAGCAGATTTGCGCGCCATTTGGGCCTTGCGGCACTCTTCGTTGAACCATGGTACTCTCGGCTTTCGAGGGACTGATGCGGAAGTTTTAGGGATGGTTTCACCCGCTACGTCCAACAAAATAGTAGTAAAAGAAGAAATAGGTTCTTCAGATGACATGACCACCTCCTCTGTAATACGAGACTGACAGAGGGAGGCGAACAGATGCCAGTTAGCTTTCTTAAGATTCCAGCACCCTACCGGCGGACCCTCCCCACAGCTGACCGATGACAGGACTACTGGGAAGTGGTCACTACCACACAGGTCATCGTGAACCTTCCAGTCAAAGTCCAGCATGAGAGAAGGATCACACACAGTGAGGTCTAGAACAGAACTAGATCCTGAACCTGGGTTAGAGTATGTAGGTGAACCATCGTTAAAGACACACAGGTTAAGTTGAGAAAAAACATCTCCTAACATCTGACCTCTGCCATCATAGTGGTCACTACCCCAAAGGTGAACGTCGCCGTTAAAATCCCCCATGAGAATAAAGGGAGGGGGCAGTTGATCAACTAAATTAAAAAAGTCATTACTACAGACCCGCAGGGATGGTGGCAGGTAAATACTGCATATGGTTATGGTCTTCTTCAAGGTAACCCGAGCTGCGACAGCCTGAAGACAGGTGTCGATGCTAACGGGGCTACATAAAATTTGGCTACTAATGAGAAGAGCCACTCCACCCGAGCGCCTCTCCGAATCAGAGCCTTTATATATAACGTTAAAACCATTAAAGGACACAGGGTCAGAAGTCTTCAGGTAAGTCTCCTGAAGAGATATTACTGAGGGGTTATAGCACTTGACTAAAAGACGTAATTCCTCAAGGTTAGCTTGAAAACCACGACAATTCCACTGAAGCAGAGAGTCCATGATTATGTCTTATCTGGGGGTGCGGAGTTTTTGCCCCCTTTTTCCTTTGCCTTGGGAGGAGTTGGAGAAACAGAGGGAGGCCGGCTCCCGGGCCTCCTCTGGTTCTTAGGAGATGAAGGGGGCGGAGCTGCCGCAGCATCGGCAACTTCCATTCCCTCCATCTGCTCCTCCAATGCAGCATATTTGTTTTGAAGGGGGACATCAGTGTTCCCCTTCTGGGCCCGTGTGCACGGCGGTCCCATAGATTTCTTAGACTTCTGGTCCTGGGCAGCGGTCCTGCCGCTAGAGTTAGCGGCCTTAGAAGGCTGACCAGAGCCAGAAACCTTTGGCGTTGATAAACTAGCAGGTTTGGGTGGGGGCCGAGGCTTAGGAGCAGCAGAAGGTGGTGCCACCGGACCGGTAGCGTCCGCCCTCTGCGTTCCCTGGCTCCTCGTCACCACCGGAGGAGGGTTACTCTCCAGGGGCGAGAGGATCCGAGGCTCCGCCCCCAACCAAGAAGTTGGGGTTTGACAAGAGAAGTCTTTGGTGGGGCTCTTGCCTGCCACCGCAGCACTGAAAGTATACACAAAGTTGTTATTTGAGTTTGGCGCAGCCTCAGCTGCACCAGGGCCATCAACCAATTTTTTGGCGTCCGCAAAGGACAGCCCCTTCTCCACACGCACCTGCTGAATCCTGCACTCGGAGATCCAACGAGGGCACTTCTTGTCCGAAGCCATATGCGCCCCCTGGCAATTCACACACAGGGGGATGGCTGTGCAGGACTCAGCAGAGTGTCCGGGCTTAGTGCAACGGGCGCATAGAGCCTCTGCCTGGCGGCATGTCTTCTGCCCATGGCCATACTTTTGGCACTTAAAGCACCGGAGGGGGAGAGGGACGTACTTTTTCACTTTTAGGGAGTAGTAACCTCCACAGATGGTAGTAGGAGCGGTGGGGGTGCCAAACGTCAGGATGATGGTAGGGAGACGGATCTCCCTACCACCTCGTTTGGTGACGTAGGTCACCCCCTGTGACTTAAGCTTCCACACAAGTTCATCTTCAGATAGTTCGGCCAATGCTTGATCTTTAATCACTCCTCTAGAGGAATTCATTGTTTTGTGGGGAGTGACCTCCACTGGAGTGTCTCCGATGGAGGAGAGCCTCAGTAGCCCATTGGAGTGTGCCCGGGTGCGGCACTCTACCAGCAAGTCACCAGACCTGAGGCGCTGGGCCTCAGGCCTGCCAACATGGCTCCTGAGGGTCTCCCCTACCAGGAAAGGGTGCAGCTTGGAAACAGGCTTTTCTTTGACTTTGCTGTGGATAATGAGAAAGCGAGGCCAGACGGCCGAAACCTGAGGCGTCGCTTCCCCACAATCGGAGTCGCTATCATTTTCAAGGTCAATGTCAGTGGCTATGTGCCGCTTTGGTGCCAGTTTTGGTTTTTTGATATTTTCCATATTATAGTATGATAGATATTCATCCCCCGGGCGTCCCCGCCCGCCACCGAGCCCAACAAGGGAAAGTGCAATTGTCGGCGGGTCTCCAGCCGACGCACAATGGAGACTGCCCGAAAGATATACTCAAGGGGGTAAGCCCAATTGAACCGTTTGAGCCACCGCCTTCTATCACACTGTTGAATGCAGGGGAATACTGGCGTAGACACTGACACGGGTCTCCAAGCACGGCAAACACTTGGGATCCAAAGGACCAAAAGCTCATGAGTATTTTTAAGGACCAATCCAACATGGTAAGACCTGGGTTAGCACAGCTCCTTAAAAACTGGACCAGTGAAAAAGACTGAACAACATATCTGCTGACATCAAGTCCTAATCCTGGACAAAGATGGCACCCGTCTGCTAGCCCACTCAGTCAGGGACGGAGCGTACTACCCACCCACGCCACGTGGAGGCCGGTGCCGGGTAGGCACCATTGAATGCAGGGGAATACTGGTGTAAAGCACCTAATCAGCAGCAGAGGCTATAGCATGGTGCTCCGTATAGCAACCCGCATGTCAACAGTGGGATAGGGCTCAACGTGACAAGAGCCAATAGACTTGGCCGGTACGACTAGCCTCCTGTTTAGGTAGAAGTCGAGGCCAAAGTGGAGTGTTGGCACCAGTGAGATGCAACCCAAAGGGAACCTCAGCCACCAGGATCCTCTTCTCCCCCGACAACGGCAAACACTTGGGATCCAAAGGACCAAAAACTCACGAGTATTTTTAAGGACCAATCCAACATGGTAGGACCTGGGTTAGCACAGCTCCTTAAAAACCGTACCAATGAAAAAGACTGAACATATCTGCTGACATAAAGTCCTAATGCTGGACAAATATGGCACCCCTCTGCTAGCTCACTCAGTCAGGGACTGAGGGGACTACCCACCCACGCCACGTGGAGGCTGGTGCCAAGTGGGCGGTTTGGTTTGACTTTCTATTTCGCTTACCACATTGGTTCACTGCACGGCGATCTGATGACATGGTGAATTGCTGCAGTTCATTCTTTTCCAATGTGCAGTCCAACTCTTGCACGCCCAGGTGGAGATGAACCCCTACATCCTCGTATATCTGAGCTTTAAGACGTCTGCAGAAACATGAATATATATCAGTTAATAGTTGCAGGGGTTTGCTACATGGACCCTTGTAGTTGTAGGTCTGTGGGAGGTCCAATAAATTATTAAACTTCGGCCTTCCTGTGTACAAGAGTTAATTTGACCTCCCTTAGGCCTAGCACCTACAAGGGTCTGTGTTTGCAAACCCTGCCTGCTACCAATCACATCATTTTTTTCATTCCTTTGCCATTTGTCTCAAAAGAAACCATCTTAGGTCTTCCCTTTGTTGACCATGTAGTACCATCGTGGCGTCATAAAAATGCGTTTCACTTGTGATTGTGAATGGCTTTGTTATGTGTGTTTCAGTTGTATGTGTGTGTGTAGATTAATTTTTTTAAAAAGGTAGTGAGATTCTGCATACACACATTTTTTTGTAACGTGCTTAGAGCCCACTGCTCCTGGGGATTCAGAGCGATATAAATGCTCTTTATTATTATTATTATTGATCAAAGGTCGTGGAGTGAAGTTTCCTCTCGGCGAGAAAAAAAATCTTCTGACCTGGATCACACCAGACATGGCCGACGTCAACAATATCATAGCATAGAACTGGAGTGTTTGTAGACTATCATTTCTAGACAGACCTCGCGACTCCCATTCTCAAACTGTTTGATTCATAGTCACCGAGAGCAAAGCTTGAGGTGACTATAAATCTGATAGTTTGAGAATAGGAGTCACGAGGTCTGTCTAAAAATGATAATCTATGAACATTCCACTTCTATGTTTTATAGAACCTTTCACAACATCAACGATACTGGTCAAATATTACTTCCAAAACCTGCGATTTTTGGCAATATCTGTAAGCAGTAAGCAGACAAACCAGTTACCCTCCATCCTTCTGCTAAAACTCTGTCAGCTAAAACCTGCAAGTTACCAACAAGCTAACTGCGGTTGCACGGACACATTTTAGACTAGCTAATAGCAATACTAGCATAGAAACAGAGTTGTTCCGAACAGCACCAATAACAAGTAAGAAACAAGTTAGGATGTACACTGAGAAATGACCATTGCATTTGTCTGATAGCTTACAAGATCTAGTCTTTGATTTTATATGCGACTATAATGGCACTGTGCTACATTTCACTCTTTTCATTCACAACATAACCTTCATACATATTATATGAAAACAAATGCTTTAATTGAATAATTTTATATTTCTTGGATGACCCAGCCATAGCCAGCAAAATGCAGACTTGTTTCCAACTTTCACCAACATTTTCCACAAAATCTACACTCTGGGAAATGTTGTCCGTAGACTCCTGCACAGAATGCAGCAGAAGAAATGCTGATGTCACAGCAGAACTTGATAAAAAATATTGTTGACGTCACAGATGCAACCAACATTGCTATTTTCAAGCTAGGTGCTCTAGCTGCAAGCCACTTAGCTGCAAGTTAAAATCAGGATATGCAACCTATTTAGCGAATCACATTAGCAGTCAGCTAGCTATCTTGCAGGTAGCACGCCTTTACCATAGCAGATACTTAGTTTGCTTCCAGCTGCGAAAGAGATAAGGCACGGCGAGGTCAAATTCAATTCTCGCGCGCTCATTCTGCCACACCTGCTACTGTGCTGTACACAGATGTCTATAGCGTAGCCATCGCTCTTCTGCTATAAGAACTACCTACAGGTTTGTATTCATAACACATCTCTGCTCGTTCAAAAGTTGAAATTCTCACCTACACACTGATACCAAACATGACAACATTATGACTTACACTTGTGTAGCAGGTTATGATGAAAATGAAGAGAACGAGAATGTTGCTGTACGATGTTGTGAAATTGACAAAGTTCCCACAGCCGTAACACAAAGACGCAACTTTTCCCAACGAAACACACTTGCATGCATAAGGCTCAGCATGCCTACAGTAAGTATCACTTATCGGATTTCAGTTCTGTGGTGGGGGACGGAAGCAGGAGAGTTGTTAATGAGGTCACTGACAGGTCGTGTTCTGGCATTTCTCGCCTGAAGTCCCGGTACTCCACAGACTGCTATTGCCATTAGTCAGGCATGGGAATTGCCAAAGCAAAAATCAGCTGAAACTAGGGGGTCCGGGGGCATGCCACCGGAAAAAAAAAACAAGAGATGAAAATCTGAGCATAATTCTTTTAGGAATGTGAAATTATTTTCCGCGGAAAACCGTGTATCCGAGGACAATTCCCATGCCTGATTAGTGTATTAAAATCCAATCAGTCCATCAAAGGTCACAGCATTCAGTGTTTTTTAAATATGCCTGGCGGTTCAGCACATTTGCTGACACACTAGACATAAGAACAATAGTTTCTGTTCACAGATACACCAATGCCGGCGAAACAGCGCTATACGAAAATTTGTTTCTGTTTTACAACTGGAGGAATGACGGAATGGAGGATGGGTGACACAAGTGTCATGTGCTCGGTCATGAGCAGTCTGAGTTTTTACTCCTCTAAAAACACTGTTGAATACTGTGATGGACGGATCGGATTTTAATACACGGATGGCAATTGCAGTCTGTAAGGTACCGAGACTGCGGGCGAAAAATGCCAGAATGCGACCTGTCAGTGACCTAATTAACCACCCTCCTGCTTCCGCTAGTTATTTCGGTTTATTACCGAGCAGGCGACCAAGGCCATCTCACGGTGGTATTGGGTAAAAATCTGGCCAGCGAGACTAAAAAAAAGGTCTTCAGACAAGATGTAAATAAATATATCTTTAAAATATTTCATGGTAAAATGTTGCACAGGTCTTTAAAGGAAACGTCTACAGACTCTGAAAATGGTCAAAATAATAGAATTATCATAGTCTATGAATGCTCAAATCTTATTAAAAATATTGCACTCTCTCAGAAAATTGAAGATCTTGCAGACTCAAAAATAGTAGAAATATTAGTCTATCAGGACTCATAACAATTGTGGCAGCGGACAAAGCAGAAGCCTGCAGAAGTGGAGCTTCAACAACGCTGCTGGAGATGGATAGGTCACACACTACGCAAGCCAGCAACCAACACCACAAAGCAAGCCCTAAGATGGAACCCCCAGGGAAAAAGGAAGAGAGGTCGGCCACGAAACACCTGGCGACGTGACCTGGAGACAGATGCCAAGAAGATGGGCCACACCTGGGGACAGCTGGAGAGACTCGCCCAGGACAGAGACGGCTGGAGGGACCTTGTCGGCGGCCTATGCCCTAGGGGGGGTGATGGGCGTAAGTAAGTAAGTAAGGACTCATAACGGTCCACCATGAAAAGGAGGAAAATAAAACCGTGAAGGTATAGACACGGTGCGCGGTTTTCTATATTGTGACAGACATACTAGACCTTGCTTGTTGGGTCCGAAGAGATTGAAAAGCAGCAGGGGGTGGGAGGTGGGAAAGCGGGTGGGGTGGTGGTATGTACGTGTTAAGAAGACTCACCAGTTATAGAAGCGGTCATCAAATTTTGTACCACGCTGTACGATTGTGCGTAGCACCATTTTTAACCTAAACCGGTAGCTTGTGCTACTTCTGGTAACATTGCGATTTCAGCAAAGAGCAAAATGCGAATACGCCAGAATAGCCACACAATCAGATCGCTTTTATTTTTCACTCCTACGATGGAAAAATCCTTGTAACGTTTACTTGGTGAATAAATGTCTAATGGAATCTTGTCATTTGTGCAGCGGAAAGGTTACCTTCAACGACGGAAAATTGCCGAAAGGCGAAGGATTGTGAGCCTCAACTATGAATGCTCAAATCTTATTAAAAATATTATACTCTCTCAAAAAACTGAAGATCTTGTCCGGGGGTACATCCCAGAACAAAACCTTCAAGGACTCTGCTGTGAAATGTTTATACCTTGTGTCAATTAGATCGGCACTAGACAGCAAAAAGTGTTTGTCAAAATACTGTTTACTGCTCGTCGCAGACTTAACACCTTGGACGCTCATCCTGGTTTAGTAAATAAGGCGTAACATACGTGTGCCCAATGTGGAGCCGAGCAAGGAGACTCCTTACGGCGGCTGCCGCAGCGATAAGGTAGACTGTCGGACACCTTAGGAAGAGCTTCATGCAGCTTGTTAGCTTCCTCTTTGTCCCACTTGGACTGCCAATCATGAGCCATGTACGCACTAATCACAGGTCTAAGATCACCATGAACAGTCTGTGCGTCAGGGACAGGGTCGTTGTGGGCATCGTTGGCAGCTTCATGCAGATTGTTCCCTTCCTCTTTGTCCCACTTGGACGCGGGCTATGTACGTACTAATCACAGGTTTAAAATCACTAATGCCCACCTTGTCCTCAGAAAGAAAAAATCTGACCACATCACTCCCCTGCTCAAACTCTTTTACTGGCTCCCCATCCCCCAATGCATCCAATACAAGATTCTGTCTCTCTGCTACAAATCCCTGAACAACTACGCTCCTACCTATCTCTCCAACTTACTTCACCCCTACACTCCTTCCCGCTTCCTCCGCTCCGCCTCTCTCTGCCTCCACATTCCCCGCACCAAACTCAGCACTCTCGGTCCCCGCTCCTTCTCTGCCAGAATCTGTGATCCTGTTGCCTTTGATGCCCACATACCCTGGAAGCCAAATAAAAATGATGTCATAATATTCCTTCATCAAGTCCATGTGGAGCTCTCTGATCTGCAAAAGCAGTGGGTGGTCTGTTCTTGCGCACTGAAGGGCCTGCAGGTCAGAAAGTGAGACAGAATCAGGAAGTTCCTTTACCTAGATTGACAAGCATGCTCGAGTGCCAGCAGGGCAGTTCTGCACTAAATACAGATGAATGGTCTGGGAGGCGGTTCTTAAATGAACGTCTAGGATGGTTAGAGGACACTGCGGCCGCAGCCACTCTCCCATCCTCAGAATTTGGCCCATCCGTATAGGTATGACAATAACCAGGAAAACTTGAAAGAAGTTCTTCTTCTTCTCAAACGCTGTCACACTTGGAGTTTGGCCATCAAAATGAAATATGTGGTCTTCTGTAGCGCCTCCACAGGTCCGTACAGTTTCTCTTGAAGAGTGGCGGGGTTCAGCCATATCTCCTTCCTCAGCAGCTGGTGGTTCCCACAGTTCTGGAGGATGCGCTCTGTGGTCTGCTCTGCTTCTCCACAAGGGCTCATGGGGAGATGGCACGAGGTGGAAGCGTCTGTGCAGGTGGAAATTGAGTTGGTTGTGCCCGGTCCTCAGACAGAAGAAGATGGTCACCTGTTCTTGTCTGGACAGCTGATGGTAATCGTCTAGGCGCCTTTGTGGTGGTCTGTACACAGATTTAATGACTGTCTTCATCTCTGTGAAGCTGACTCCATTTTCATCTTGTTCTTCCTCTGCGCCTACTTTTGCCATATTGTCAGCTCTTTCATTGCCATAGATGCCACAGTGTGAAGGGATCCACTGCAGCACCAGTCTGGTGCACTTGACGTTTTGCAGTGCCTCTTGTAGACGTGGCAGTTTGCTTGCTGTTGTTGCTGCCTCAAGGACAGACATGGCATCAGAAAGACAATTTGGGCATCGTGGTCTGCAGTGCCACTAAAGGTGTTTGCAGTGTGGATCAGGGCTTCCACTGCCTGCCATTTTCCGTTTGGGTACTGAATGTACACCCCAGCCTCTCCATTCTGAACTGCATCTGTGGCTAATCAATCGGTGTATGCATGCTTCCTGGGGATACTTTTCTTTGAGCATGGCCAGTGTCAGGGCTTTCTTGCTCACAGTGCTGTGCTCATCTTTGGTGGTGATGTAGGGTACCGTGGAAGAGATGGTGATGTTTTCTGGCTTACTTTCCCAGAAAGAAGTTCATTGAGGCTCTGTTTGTATATGGCTGGTGGAGTAGAGTCCTTTTTGCGGGCAGTCAAGTCCAGGAAGATGTCAAGAACTGGTAATAGCCAAGGTGGAGTGAAGGTGGTGTTGCAGAGATTCTGAAACTCTGTCCAGGTCCACTCCGGCTGCCTGCAGATGAGGTCGGACACATAAGGAGGGTGGTAGGACAGCTCCCAGATGCGTATCGTAAATCTCTGCAAACAGCGGTTTAAAAACACAATCATAGGCAGGATTGGATGGGCCTTCAGTTTCGGAACATAGATGAGCATGAGGCAGATGCGGTGGAGCTTGAGAGAAGGCTCCCCTGCCCTGGCATACAGACTAGAAACTGGAGACGTCCTGAAAGCCCCCAGACATATCCGCAGACGTTGACGATGAATTGTGTTCAGACGCTGTAGAACTGACTTGGAAGCTGAGCCATATACCACAGAGCTGTAATCCAGTTTAGAGCGAACAAGGGCCCGGTACAGACTAAGTAAGACAGTATGGTCCACGCTCCAGTAAGTATGACCAACAACACGAACGGCGAGAGCCTTCTGACAAGAGGTTCTAAGGTAATTAATATGGTTGCGGAAGGTCAGTCTCTTGTCAATTATGACCCACAGAAACTTTGACTCCTCGGCCACCTTAACTGGCACTCCAGCAATGCTCAGGCTAGGTTCTGGTAAAGATTTTGTCTGGTTAGTAAAATGCACACAGACTGTATTGCAGGGCGAGAACTTGAATCCGTTGAGAGACACCCACCCCACGATGTGATCAATGCACAGCTGCAAGCACCTCTCATGCGCACAAAGCAAAGTCGTCAACAAACAAAGAGCATTCAGAATCATCCTTGGCAGCCTTCACAATGTTATTAATTTTAATACTAAATAAAACAGGAGATAGAATGCGCCCTGCGAGACACCCATCTCCTGTTTAAAAGAGTCAGATGGTTGGTTGTACAATGCTTCACATCCTGACTGCAACAAGACTTTCTCAGGATGTGCCTGCACTGCTTGTGAAAAAAAAACTAAACAGAATATTGAATGTATGTCGACAGCAAGTCTAATAAGCTAAATAAACGTAAGACCATTCAGCAACACACATCCAATATCAAGAACTGCAGGCAGTGCAGACAGTAGGGAGAGTTTAAAAAAGGCAAATACAGGTGAATGGACCTCGGGTAGACAGAAACACATGCCCCAGAATAGAGAGAAAAACCCAACCTGTGGGGCTGACCAGGGTGACCCTGGGAACTAAAAAATACCTAACCCCACCCAAGTCCCCCAGGGCAGACCCGGGTGGGGTAGAGAGAGAAGGACAAAAAGGAGCGGGCTTTAAGAGAGAAAAAACTAGAGTACCAGAGATAAGCAATCCAGACCAAAAAGGTGACTGCCAAGCGTGTGAAATGCAAAGAAGTACCCAACGGAGAACTGCCACATTCCTTCTGCATCTGAAGATAAGTAGCGACTAATGTCTCTGTTTGTTTGTCTATTTTGACAAAGGGTATTTACCCGAAATATTAATAAATTGTGTTGTACCGTTTTTTCTAAGCGTGTTTCTTTCTCCGTTGGGTACTTCTTTTCTTAGAGTACCAGAGAGAGAAAGAAGAGAGAGATAGGGAGGTGCAACTACAGCTAGCTCGAGATGCGGGGTCTAGAGCAGCTTCAGAAGGTGATTCAGTAGGCCGGGGCATACGCAATTTCCCTAGATTACCGATGTATAAAGAGTCTGTTGACTCCATCGACACTTTTTTGTGTCTTTTCGAGACTCGCGCGCAGGCATTGAGTTGGCCACCTGCCAACTGGCCCTTTTTGCTTTCGTCGGTGTTGGAAGATCAAGCCTCGAGTCTTTTCCATAGTTTGAACGTTTCAGGGAACGTAGATGAGACTTTGAAGGAGTGTCTCTTACAGAAGTTCCAGTGTAGCGCGGAGGGATTCAGAGGGCGCTTGAGAGCTTGTCGGCCATAGACAGGGGAATCGTTTGTGTCGTTTGGCAAGTGATTGTCCCATTTGCTCGTGCGTTGGGTCGAAGTGTCCAAGATCGACCAAACGTACGAGGATTTGTTTGATCTCGTGTTGGCGGAACAGTTCTTTGGTAGTGTTTCCAAGGATCTAGCGGTGACAGATCAGTTAGTGCAGAACGTGGAGGTTTTTCGGCTGGCGCATCTGACGAAAAACCTAGCGCGTAGGATGGAGTCGCTGCCAGTCGGGTTGCTTGCCGCTAACACGACTGGGTGATATCGGGGCATCAATACATTGTGTGGAGCCCAACTGGTGAATGGCAGCGTATAGGATGCTCATCGGTCATTGACGCATACAAATTTGAAATGAAGCGTTGCTCTGTCAGTGAGCCGGTCATACGACATATTCATTTTTTAGACAGTCACTGATACCCGCGCCGAGTTAGTTGGCCTGTGTGAGAGAGAGAGAGAGAGAGAGAGAGAGAGAGAGCGAGCTATGGCTAGCATGATGCTCTAGTGCACTGTAGGCCAACACAGTCAGTCCTCAATGAACAGAGTGCATCCAAAAAAATTAGGGAGGCAGGAGGCCAGCTGCCAACAGTGATGGGCGACACTTGCCCTCTCTCTGGAGCAACATGATGCAAAACACTTTCCGCCTGTAAGAGGCATATATCCTCATCAGTCCCCAGGCTGCAGTAACTCCAAGTCTCACTCTCTTGTTGGTCTCATTGTCGCTAATTTGATCTGTGGAGTCGGTCTGAGGCTGCCGCAGCGGACTAGTCTAGATGTCTGTAGCCAGTTTTTTTTCACAAAGTTCAGCAGTTTATGTATTCATAATAGATGTGTATAGAAGCAAAGGCAATGGCTGTACTGTTGTCAGTGCTGCCGGTTCGTAATTTTTGCAGAGATATGTGTATTTTTAAATGATGTCCAAAATGTTGTAATATAAGATGTTGTAGGTGGGAGGCAGATTTGCAGCCTTGGCTACTTTGGACTGTGACGTAGACACCCTTGCTGGAAATATAAAAGAGGTGTTACTTTCTACAGCAGAAGAAGTGCTGGGCAAGCAGAGGAAGCGCAAACAGCCCTGGGTCACCGATGACATCCTCGATCTCTGTGATGAGAGGAGAGCCTGGAAGAAAAAGAGAGGCCAAGACCTCACATCAGCAAACAAGTACAGACTTGTCAACAAGAAGATCAGGAAGAGGATGAAAGAAGCCAAAGAAGATTGGATTGAAGACCAGTGTTGTAGCGTGGAAGAGGGCATGGCAAACGGCAACAGCAAGAAGGCTTATGAAACGCTAAGGACCCTCACCAAGACTCAACAGCGAACAGCCACAGTCATCGAAGACAGCAGCGGCCAACTCCTTACGGAAAACACTGCTGTACTAAACAGATGGACTGAGTACTGCCGAGACTTGTATAACTACAAGGCTGAGCCAGACACCAGCATCCTCCAAAACAACCAGGCTGGGGCCAGGAAGGCTGAAGACCTGCCAGTGTTAGCTGAAGAGGTGGAAGCAGCCGTACGCGGCCTGAAGGGAGGAAAGTCTCCAGGTGTAGACAACGTACCTGCTGAACTGTTGAAACATGGAGGAGAAGTAACAACGAAGGTCCTCACTACACTCTGTCAAAAGATCTGGGAGCAAAAGAAATGGCCAGTAGAATGGACACAGTCTCTAGTGATCCCGCTCCCCAAGAAAGGAAACCTGAAACAGTGCCAGAACTACAGAACTATCAGTCTGATAAGTCACCCTAGCAAAGTAATGCTTAGAATCATTCTCAACCGCCTGAAAACTTTCGCCGAGGAACTGCTGGCAGAAGAACAGGCTGGCTTCAGAGTTGGAAGAAGCACTGTAGAGCAGATTTTCAACTGCCGCGTCCTGATCGAGAAACATCTGCAGCATCAGCGCGAACTCTACCACAACTTCATTGATTTCAGGAAAGCATTTGATCGCGTCTGGCACGATGGACTCTGGCAAGTCATGAGATCGTTCAACATAGAGGAGGGACTGATCCAAATGATAGAAGCGCTTTACAAGAACGCCTGCAGTGCGGTTCTACTTAACAATCAGTCAGGCGAGTTCTTCAGGACGACGATCGGTGTCCGTCAAGGATGCCTGCTCTCTCCTGTCCTTTTCAACATATTCCTGGAGAAGATCATGCAGGAAACCCTCCACGACCACCATACTTCAATCTCTATTGGTGGCAGATCCCTGTGCAATCTTCGATTCGCAGACGACATTGACCTCATGGCAGGCAGCAATAGTGAGCTCCAAAACCTGACAGACAAACTTTCAAGTAGCGCAGGGTCTTACGGCATGGAGATCAGTACGGATAAAAGCAAAGTGATGATCAACACCACAAGCGACAGCAGCAGCAACATTCACATGAACGGCCAGAAGCTAGAAGAGGTCAATAGCTTCAAGTACTTGGGAGCCACCCTGTCCAAAGACGGTAGTTGCATAGCAGAGATCCGTATCAGGATAGGTACAGCAACATCCGCAATGGCCAGGCTGGACAGGATATGGTGAAGTAACTCCATCAGCTTCACCATCAAGTACAGGCTTTACAAGTCCCTCGTAGTGTCTATTCTACTCTACGGCTGTGAGACTTGGACACTGCTTGCAGACTCAGAAAAGAAAATCCAGGCCTTTGAGAACAAGTGCCTGAGGAAGTTGCTCCGCATCTCGTACCGCGAGCACAAGACCAACGAATATGTACGGAGCATCGTCACTTCCCTGGTGGGCCCACATGAACCCCTTCTGGCAACCGTGAAACGGCGCAAGCTTGCTTGGTTTGGCCACGTGACCCGACACAACACCTTGTCCAAGACTATCCTCCAAGGCACTCTCGAAGGAAGTCGTCGGCGAGGTCGTCAGAGAAAGAGTTGGGTCGCAAACATAAAAGAATGGACCGAACTCGAGATGCCAGACTTGCTTGCCACCGCCCAAAATAGAACTCAGTGGAGAGCACTGTCTGTTGCTGCTGCCTTTCAGTCCCCCCAACGCCCAGTTCGGGCAAGGGACTGATGATGATGATGATGATGATGTAATTGATGTACCAGTGGTCTCTCCTGCTCACACATATAACCTTCGTTCTTATTTCATGGTTACACAATCAGTAACTCAATCTTGCTTGTTCACGTCTTGTAGTTGAAGTCCACATCATGTAATTACTTGTATACTGACAACCACAATCTGTTTCTTGCTTTGTTTGTTGTTTTCTAAGAGAGGGCGGAGGGAGGGGTGTCTATGACAATTTGACAAAAATGTTTTGTGGTTGGTGTCCTGGACACTAAGGCTTGAATCAGTTCTGCCAGAAAACTGGTTCTTGTTGCTGAAAACCATTGTGCTCTTCACTGTAGCACAGCAATTCAGTGCTTGCACGTACATGTTTACTGAAAAAAGCATATTATATGTAATTGAAGTCATTGAACGCAAACCTGATTACATTAGATTGCAAAATAGCAAAAAAGAAATAAAAATCCGAAATTGCCAAATATACTTGCCTTTGGTATTTTATACACCAAGTACGACAGGTATAGTTAGTTGGCTGCATGGGGAATGTAACCAGTGCAAGAGTGAGTTTCTCAAGGTCTGCAAGAGGCATAGACGTTTAAAAGTCCTCTCCACCTAAGGGTCATTATGAGAATCTATGCATATTGCTTGAGATTTTATCTGATAGTGTACTCAAACTGAGGAAGTAGATGCGGACTAAGTAATGATTATAATCCACATCTGCAAGAGGCACAGATCCTCATGAATCCCCTCTGCCCGCGGGTTCATGAAAATCTACGCCTCTGACTGGTGGCATTCATGCTCATGTTTCTCAAACTGAGTGTAACTGAAAACAGCCTTGACTGTAACCAATGGCAGGCAAGCACCGCCAAAAAGTAAACAGTGAGAGTCTGCGGTAAACAGTGAGAGTCTGCGGGCCAAGTTACCAAGATGTGTTGACAAGTTTGACAACTGAGCAGATTACTAGACCACGCCCAGTCGCCCACAAATGGCACGTGTGATCGAGGTAGAATATCGCAGTTGATAACTTAACTGTACAGTTGATAACTTGACTGTGTAGCTCTAGTAGACGCAGTGGCTGCGCTTCACTTTGCAAGCACCCAATCAATTTCAACCTTTTCTCGATTATGTATACTTTTTGTGGTGGCTCGCAAAGCTGCTGTGCCTACTGAACAAGGGTGACCGAGTGTGGGAGATGAAATTAGTTTGTTAAAAGAGGATGTCCGCTATGCAAGTGTATTCTCTTCGTTCGTTGTACACTACTTTTGACTACGCCGACAACATAAGTTTTTTTGCTGCCGACATTTCAAAATCGAAAATGCTTAAAACGCAATTTTTTGTGACTTATGGATTTTCAAAATGACCTATTGATTTTATGTTCCTCCGGTCATATGACTTATTGAATGCAAAACTCAACCTAATCACTGGAATGGTAGGGGTAGTTTGCGTTTTCGATGTGGGGATAGAGGTAACCACACTGCAGTGGTGGTCGCAATCCATAAGCACGAGGCGAGAAATCTGGACGTGGGTACGGACGGGGTCGAATTGCGAATTCGGACACTCGGTGTTTTGCGTGTCATGCGTACGGACATTTCAGCCATGACTGTCCTTGCTGTCAGTACCAGAAAAGGTCTTCAACAGGATCATCCTGGAGAGAATGAAGAGCTCTGTTGACCCCCAGTTGAGAGACCAGCAAGCAGGATTCAGGAAGAACCGATCATGTACAGACCAGATCGCCACTCTCCGCATCATCGTGGAACAGTCTCTGGAGTGGAGCTCCCCGCTGTAAATCAACTTTGTGGATTATGAGAAAGCATTTGACAATGTGGACCGAGAGACTCTGTGGAAACTCCTACGACACTACGGTGTACCCACAAAGCTCGTCCACCTGATCAACAGCAGCTACGATGGCATGACATGTCACGTGATCCACGAAGGGCAGTTCACCAGGGAGCTCCAGGTCAGAACTGGTGTCAGGCAGGGGTGTCTGTTGTCTCCGTTCCTCTTCCTACTGGCCATAGACTGGGTCATGAAGATGACCACAGAGCACAGACGAAGTGGAATACAGTGGACACTGTGGACACAGCTTGACGACCTCGATTTTGCAGACGACTTGGCATTACTGTCCCACACTCATTAACAAATGCAGGACAAGACCACGAGGCTTGCTGACATTTCGTCCCAAGTGGGCCTCACCATTCACAAACAGAAAACAAAGACAATGAGGCTGAACGCAACCAGGGAAGAACCAGTCTTGCTTGCTGGCACCCCGTTGGAGGAGGTGGAGTCCTTCACCTATCTCGGGAGCATCATAGACAAAAAAGGCGGCACTGATGCAGATGTCAGAGCACGAATCGGTAAAGCCAGAGCAGCCTTTCTCCAGTTGAAAAAAGTGTGGAGTTCCAGAGAGCTGTCACAACACACCAAAGTCCGGATTTTCAACTCCAATGTAAAAGCAGTTCTCCTATATGGAGCAGAGACTTGGAGATTGACAAAAACCACAGTCAACAGAGTACAGACCTTCATGAACAGTTGCCTTAGAAGAATTTTGAAAATCCACTGGCCAGAAAAGATCAGCAACGTCAGACTCTGGGACAAAACAGAGCAGATAACAGCAGAGAATGAAATTGGGCGAAGAAGATGGGGATGGATCGGTCACAGTCTGAGAAAGCCAGCTTCCAGTATCACTAGGCAGGCATTGTCATGGAACCCTCAGGGAAAGAGGAAAAGAGGTAGGCCGAGAAACACCTGGCGTCGAGACCTCCAAGCAGACATCAAGAGACTGGGAACCACCTGGAGCAGAATCGAAGTGAAGCACAGGACAGGAGTTGCTGGAGGTCTCTCGTCGACGGCCTATACCCGGGTAGGGATGACACATGCCCCAGAATAGAGAGAGAAACTCACCCTGTGGGGCTGACCAGGGTGACCCTGGGAACTAAAAAGTACCTAACCCCACCCAAGTCCCCCAGGGCAGACCCAGGTGGGGGGCCATCATAGTGGTCACTACCCCAAAGGTGAGCGTGACCCTTAAAATCCCCCATGAAAATAAAGGGAGGGGGCAGTTGATCAACTAAATTAAAAAAATCATTACTACAGACCCGCAGGGATGGTGGCAGGTAAATACTGCATATGGTTATGGTCTTGTTCAAGGTAACCCGAGCTGCGACAGCCTGAAGACAGGTGTTGATGCTAACGGGGCTACATAAAATTTGACTACTAATGAGAAGAGCTACTCCACCCGAGCGCCTCTCCGAATCAGAGCCTTTATGTATAACGTTAAAACCATTAAAGGACACAAGGTCAGAAGTCTTCAGGTAAGTCTCCTGAAGAGATATTACTGAGGGGTTATAGCACTTGACTAAAAGATGCAATTCCTCAAAGTTAGCTTGGAAACCACGACAATTCCACTGAAGCAGAGAGTACATGATTATGTCTTATCTGGGGGTGCGGAGTTTTTCCCCCCTTTTTCCTTTGCCTTGGAAGGAGTCGAAGAAACAGAAGGGGTTGATTGATTGTACATTGCTTAACGTCCCGACAGCAACAAGGCTTTCTCAGGACGTGCCTGCACTGCTTGTGGAAAAAAAAAAATAAACAGAAAATTGAATGTATGTCGCCAGCCGGTCAAATACGTTACATAAACCTACAACATGGGGCCTAAATAAAGCTAAGACCATTTAGCAGCACACATCCAATATCAAGAGCTACAGGCAGTGCAGACAGTAGGGAGAGTTTTAAAAAGGCAAATACAGGTGAATAGACAAAGGGTAGACAGAAACACATGCCCCAGAATAGAGAGAAAAACCCACCCTGTGGGGCTGACCAGGGTGACCCTGGGAACTAAAAAATACCTAACCCCACCCAAGTCCCCCAAGGCAGACCCGGGTGGGGTAAACAGAAGGGGGTCGACTCCCGGGCCTCCTCTGGTTCCTCGGAGATGAGAAGGGAGGAGCTGCCGCAGCACCAGCCATGACAACTTCCACCCCCTCCATCTGCTCCTCCAATGCAGCATATTTATTTTGAAGGGGAACATCAGTGTCCCCCTTCTAGGCCTGTATGCAAAGCAGTCCCGTATCTTTCTTAGACTTCTGGGCCGGGACAGCGTTCCTGCTGCCAAAGTTGGCGGCTTTAGAAGGCTGACCAGAGCCAGAAGCCTTTGTAGTAAGATTGGCAGGCTTGGGTGGGGGCCGAGGCTTAGGGGCAGCAGAAGGCGGTGCCAACGGAACGGTATCGTCCGTCTTCTGCGATTCCCTAGCTCCTCGTCACCACCGGAGGAGGGTTACTCTCCAGGGGTGAGAGGATCCGAGGCTCCACCCCCAACCAAGAAGTTGGGGTTTGACAAGAGAAGTCTTTGGTGGGGCGCTTGCCTGCCACCGCAACACTAAAAGTATACACGAATGTGTGTGTTATTCGAGTTTGGCGCAGCCTCAGCTGCACCAGGTCCATCAACCAGTTTTTTGGCGTCCGCAATGGACAGCCCTTTCTCCACACGCACCTGCTGAATCTTGCACTCGGATATCCAACGAGGGCATTTCTTGTCCGAAGCCATATGCTCCCCCTGGCAATTCACACACAGGGGGATGGCTGTGCAGGACTCAGCAGTGTCCGGGCTTAGTGCAGCGGGCGCACAGAGCCTCTGCCTGGTGGCATATCTTCTGCCCATGGCCATACTTTTGGCACTTAAAGCACCGGAGGGGGAGAGGGACGTACTTTTTCACTTTTAGGGAGTAGTAACCTCCCCAGATGGTAGTAGGAACGGTGGGGGTGCCAAACGTCAGGATGATGATAGGGAGACGGATCTCCCTACCACCTCGTTTGGAAACGAAGCGCCTGACGGAGGTCACCCCCTGTGACTTCAGGTTCCGTACAAGTTCATCTTCAGACAGTTCGGCCAATGCTTGATCTTTAATCACTCCTCTGGAAGAATTCATTGTTTTGTGGGGAGTGACCTCCACTGGAGTGTCTCCAATAGAGGAGAGCCTCAGAAGCCCATTGGAGTATGCCCAGGTACGGCACTCTACCAGCAAGTCACCAGACTGAGGCACTGGGCCTCAGGCCTGCCAACATGGCTCCGGAGGGTCTCCCCTACCAGGAAAGGGTGCAGCTTGGAAACAGGCTTCTATTTAACTTTGCTGTGGATAATGAGAAAGGGAGGCCAGACGGCCGACGCCCGAGGCGTCCCTTCCTCACAGTCAGAGTCACTATCGTTCTCAATGACAATGTCGGCGGCTATGTGCCGCTTTGGTGCCAGTTTTTTTTTTTTTTTTTGGGGGGGGTTTCCATATTATAGTATGTTAGATATTCATCCCCCAGGGGTCCCCACCCGCCACCAAGCCCAACAAGGGAAAGTGCATTTGTCGGCGGGTCTCCAGCCGATGCACAATGGAGACTGCCCGAAAGATATACTCAAGGGGGTAAACCCGATTGAACCTTTTGAGCCACTGCTTTCTATCACACCGTTGAATGCAGGGGAATACTGGCGTAAAGCACCTAATCAGCAGCGGTGGCTGTAGCATGGTGCTCTGTATATCAGCCTGCATGTCAACAATGGGATAGGGCTCAACATGACAAGAGCCGATTGACTAGGCCAGTACGACTAGCCTCCCGTTTAGGCAGAAGTCAAGGCCAAAGTGGAGTGTTTCAGCCACCAGGATCCTCTTCTCCCCCGACACGGGTCTCCAAGCACGGCAAACACTTGGGATCCAAAGGACCAAAATATAAAAAATATTTTTAAGGACCAATCCAACATGGTAAGACCTGGGTTAGCACAGCTCCTTAAAAACCGAACCAGAGAAAGAGACTGAACAACATATCTGCTGACGTCAAGTCCTATCCTGGACAATGACGGCACCCCTCTGCTAGCTCCCTCAGTCAGTGACTGGAGAGACTACCCACCCACACCACGTGGAGGCCGGTGCCGAGTGGGCTAGACAACATGTAATAAGTGGCATCGAATGATGATCAGTGTGTCTGTGTTGTGTCTCGTACATGATCTGATGATCGGATGGAAGTACCAGTGTTGTAAAGACTATACACGTACTACACATGTGACCATGTGCGTCGTTGGTGTCCACAGAGTCAGCTACAGGTGCACCAAGGTGTGGCATAAAAAACGGAATATTAATTAGAACCTCCGAATTCGGCATCAGAATCAAGCTGTAAGTCAATGCCGTTGTCAGTGCCTCAAACGGTGATCGCTCCAGCTGACACTGCCAACACATGGTTATGCTGCCATGCAGTAGGTAGACACACATGTCCCAATACATCAAAGCTATCTGTTTTTGAAACCATGTCTCCAAACACAATATTGTATCACTCCGAATATCTACACATCCACTCCCCATTCCGACCGTAATTCCCACGCTAGCGCCACAAAACTGACCGCATAACACAGACGAACCTACGCGCCGTGTACTGAGTGTAAACAGGATGTGTTAGTATGAAGGGCGAGGTCACCACACGTGCAGCGAGGCTCGCGCATCTACGGGAACGCGATACGAAACACCTGACACCGCTGTAGCGGTTTGCTGGGCTGAACGGTATATTAGGCCACCAACTGCTACAGCAGTTTGCCGGGTTCAAAGGGTTAACGCCAAGCAGGTGATTAAGGCCATCTCACGGTGGGATGGGTAAAAATCTGGTCAGCCAGACTACAAAGAAAGGTTTTAAGACAAGATGTAAATATACCTTAAAAATATGCCAGGCTAAAATGTCGCACGAGTCTTTAAAAGAAACGTCTACAGACTATCAAAAAGGGCAAAATAAGGAAAGTCACATAGTCTATGAATGCTCAGATCTTGTTAAAAAATATTGCATTCTCTCAAGAAATTGAAGATTTTGTCTGGGGGAACATCCCAGAACAAAACCTTCAAGGAGTATGCTGTGAAGTGTTTATCATCATCATCATCATCAGTCCCTTGCCCGAACTGGGCGTTGGGGGGACTGAAAGGCAGCAGCAACAGACAGTGCTCTCCACTGAGTTCTATTTTGGGCGGTGGCAAGCAAGTCTGGCATCTCGAGTTCGGTCCATTCTTTTATGTTTGCGACCCAACTCTTTCTCTGACGACCTCGCCGACGACTTCCTTCGAGAGTGCCTTGGAGGATAGTCTTGGACAAGGTGTTGTGTCGGGTCACGTGGCCAAACCAAGCAAGCTTGCGCCGTTTCACAGTTGCCAGAAGGGGTTCATGTGGGCCCACCAGGGAAGTGACGATGCTCCGTACATATTCGTTGGTCTTGTGCTCGCGGTACGAGATGCGGAGCAACTTCCTCAGGCACTTGTTCTCAAAGGCCTGGATTTTCTTTTCTGAGTCTGCAAGCAGTGTCCAAGTCTCACAGCCGTAGAGTAGAATAGACACTACGAGGGACTTGTAAAGCCTGTACTTGATGGTGAAGCTGATCGAGTTACTTCGCCATATCCTGTCCAGCCTGGCCATTGCGGATGTTGCTGTACCTATCCTGATACGGATCTCTGCTATGCAACTACCGTCTTTGGACAGGGTGGCTCCCAAGTACTTGAAGCTATTGACCTCTTCTAGCTTCTGGCCGTTCATGTGAATGTTGCTGCTGCTGTCGCTTGTGGTGTTGATCATCACTTTGCTTTTATATGTGTTTATATCTTGTGTCAATTAGATCGGCACAAGACAGCAAAAAGTGTTGTACAGAAAACTGCTTGTCACAGGCAAACACCATCGGCATGGACGCTCATCCTGTTTTAGTAAGTAAGAGTGCTTAACATGCGTGTGCCCGATGTGGAGCCGAGTAAGGACAGTCTCCTCACGGCGGCTGCCGCAGCAATGTAGACTGTGTGACACCATAGGAAGAGCTTCATGCAGCTTGTTCCCTTTCTCTTTGTCCGCAGCCATGAGATGGCCTTGGTCGCCTGCTCGGATTAAACCCCAATAACTAACTGACCTCTTTGTCGCACTCGGACGGCCACTCGCGGACTATGTACAGACTAATCACAGGTTTAAAATCACTGTGTCAGTCTGTGTCAGGGACAGGGTCATTGCGGGCATCGTTGGCAGCAGAATCTGCGATCCTGTTGCTGGTTGGTTGGTTGTACATTGCTTAACGCAACAAGACTTTCTCAGGACGTGCCTGCACTGCATGTGAAAAAAAACTAAACAGAATATTGAATGTATGTCACCAGCCGGTCCATTACGCTAAATAAACCTAACTAGACCATTTAGCAACAAACATCCAATATCAAGAGCTACGGGCAGCGCAGACAGTAGGGAGAGTTTAAAAAAGGGAAATACAGGTGAATGTACCAAGGGTAGACACATGCCCCAGAATAGAAGGGAAAACCCACCTTGTGGGGCTGACCATGGTGACCCTGGGAACCAAAAAGCAGTTAACCCCACCCAAGTCCCCCAGGGCAGACCCGGGTAGGGGGCAATCCTGTTGCCTTCTATGCCCACATGCCCCTGGACCCAAATAAAAATGTCATAATATTCCTTCATCAAGTCTGCATAAAGCTCTCTAAACTGCACCAGCATGGGGCAGTCTGTACCAGCGCCCTGAAGGGTTGTTTGGTTGGTTGGTTGCACATTGCTTAACGCCCCGACAGCAACAAGACTTTCTCAGGACATGCCTGCAATGCGTGTGAAAAAAACGAAACAGAAAATTGAATGTATGTCGCCAGCCGGTCCAATATGCCAAAGAAACCTATGACTATTGAGCAACACACATCCAATATCAAGAGCAAACAGTAGGGAGAGTTTAAAAAAAGGAAAATACAGATGAATGAACCAAGGGTAGACAGAAACACATGCCCCAAAATAGAGGGGAAAACCCACCCTGTGGGGCTGTCCAGGGTGACCCTGGGAACTAAAAAGTAGTTAACCCCACCCAAGTCACCCAGGGCAGACCTGAGTGGGGTGCGCCCTGACAGGCCTGCAGGGCAGAAAGAGTCAGACAGAATCAGGAAGTTTCTTTCCCTAGACTGACAGGCATGCCCGAGTGCCAGCAGTTCTGCACTAAATACAGATGAATGGTCAGGAAGGCGGAGCTTAAATGGGCATCTAGGATGGCGAAAAGACACTGCAGCCGCAGCCACTTTCCCATCCTCATGGGGGCCACATAAAATTTGGCTACTAATGAGAAAATTGGTTGGTTGGTTGTACATTGCTTAACGTCCCGACAGCAACAAGACTTTTTACAGGACCTGCCTGCACTGCTTGTGAAAAAAAAAAAAAAAAAAAAGAATATTGAATGTATGTCGCCAGCCGGTCGAACACGCTGGTTCCTTACAAGTTCATCTTCATCTTCTGACAGTTCTGCCAATGCTTGATCTTTTATCACGCCTCTAGAAGAATTCATCATTTTGTGAGATGTGTCCACTGGAGTGTCTCCGATGAAAGAGAACTCTACTCGACCAGGAAAGGATGCAGCTTGGAAACAGGCTTCTCTTTTACTTTGCTATGGACAATGAGGAAGTGAGGCCAGATGGCCGATGCCTGAGGCGTCGCTTCCTCACAGTTGTAGTTGCTGTCAAGTACAATGTCGATGGCCATGTCCCGCTTCTGTGCTTTTTTTTTGTTGTGGTTTCCATATTAAAGTAGTCGAGATATTCATCCTCCGGGAGTCCCCGCCCGCCAACGAGCCCAACAAGGGAAAGTGCATCTGTTGGTGGGTCTCCAGCCGACGCATGATGGAGACTTAACCCTTTCATTACTGAATTCTCTGGTTCGTGAATACCACCGAGTACTGCTTTTATAAAGTTCTGTATTACCCCTGCTTACTGAGTTTAGAGACTAAAAAAATACCCAAATATAGTAGTGCTCGGGAAAGGGTGATAGAGGAGTACCCATCCACCGCAGATACCCATAACCCTATATTGCTGTGACGGGCTTTGGACGGGCTACACATTGACATCATGTGTCAGGGTCGTGTGGTTGATTTGGTGACACACAGGTGCAAATATGTGACAAAATGACAGTACATTAACAACACACACCTATGAAGCAAGGAAACATGCATTTTTCTTTAAAAGGTATTTTTTCGAAAAATACTTACCGATGACATGACAAATGGGAGTGTCTACTACGTGCTCAAATTCTAGCCTACGAACCCGTTGTGTGCACACACAACCCGGGAGGCACTCGGGGAACCCTCCAGAGGGGCCAAGAGTTGTCTCCCGGACCTGCCTATCCGGTTCCGAGTCACCTGACTCGCCAGTCAGATACTAGGCTCACCAGCGGCAAGCGGGGCAGGTGGGAGGGTCCTCCGTGTCATGTCATCGGTAAGTATTTTTCGAAAAAATACCTTTTAAAGAAAAATGCATTTATTTCATCAAAAACATTACCGATGACATGACAAATGGGAGAATCACGAATAGGAGGAGGGTGCCGCCCCGGTACTACCGGAGACCAAGACCGTCCTCCCATTGCTAATTCCCAGGTAACGAGCTAGGTGCGTACCTACGGCGCCTGCTGCGCCGGGAGGGAGTGCTGTGCCACCGTGAGGTCCCCCAACAAGGCGAGGTTGTCTCGCTGTCCCGCCAGATCCCGAAGGTAGAAACGAGCGAAGGTAGATTCTGCTCGCCAGCCCACCGCGGCCACGATGTCCTTGACAGCGCAGTTCCGATCGAATGCGACGCTCGTGGCCATGGCGCGTACTTCGTGTGCGCGGATCTTCAGTCTCTGCGCTACGCGTGGGGAGAGATCCATGTATGCCGATCGTATTACCCAGCGCAGCCAGGAGGAGATCGTCTGGGCTGTGATATCAGTCTTGCCCTGGCGTATGGGCAGGAAGAGGCGGGAGCGCCCTCTACGGGTAACTTTGGTACGGCGCAGGTAGATGCGTAGGGCACGCACGGGATCCTGTCGCCGAGTCTCCGGAGAGCAGGCAGGCCCTCCCAGGGGCCGCAAGGTGATGATCTGTGGAGCAGTTAGGGGCGACCTTGTTTTGGCAATAAAGCTGGGGTCCGTTAAGAGCTGCACGGAGCGATCTGCCCTGAACTGGAGGCAGTCTGGGCGGGTAGAAAGAGCGTGTAGCTCGCTAACTCTGGACGCGGTGGCCAAGGCTAGAAGGAAGCAGGTCTTGCGTGTCACATTTGCCAGAGGGGCTAGAGCGAGTGGCTCGAACTGGGAAGAATTCAGCCACGTCAGGACCCAAGGTAGGTCCCAGCGAGGAACGAGAGAACGCTGAGTCGGCCGTTGGAGGCTGAAGCTGGACATGAGGTCGGAGAGGTCCTTACAGGCGCCGGGGTCTGGAAAGCCGAGATGACGGTACGTGTCGGCGACCATGGATAAGTATCCCCTGATGGTGATGGGCGCCAAACCTTGGACCTCGAAGAGCCATAGGAGAAAGTCCGCTAGCTGTGGGTTAGTCAGTCCGGTGGGTAGGAGGCGACGGGCGTCGCACCAGGCACACAAGACGCGCCACTTCCCTTCGTAAACACGCCGGGTGGACGGCTTGCGGGCTGCAGCGATTGCCTCCACTGCTGCACCAGAGAAGCCTCGAGCGGTGAGGGCGCGCTGCACAACCTCCAGGCGTGAAGAGACAGGCGTTCGGGACAAGGGTGGAAGAGAGCCTGCCTGGGCTGCTTGAGCATGGAACGGGGCGTGGGCAGGCGCAGGGGAGGAGAGGTGGCGAGGTTGAGTAGGTCGGTGGTCCAGGACCGGGCCCAAGCCAGCGGGGCGACCAGAAGCAGGACTGCGTTGCTCCCTCGAAGTTTGTGGAGGACCTTGGGAATGAGGACTGTCGGGGGGTACGCGTAAGCGATGAGGCCGTCCCAAGGAATCGAGAGGGCATCGACTGCCCAGGCCAGCGGGTCTGGAATCGGGGAGACGAAGAGGGGAAGCTGGCGGTTCCACCTCGTAGCAAAGAGGTCGATTAAGGGAGTCTCCCAACGGGCGCAGATCATCTGGAAGATATCCGGGCGCAACGTCCATTCTGTGTGGAGCAACTGGCCGCGGCGAGAGAGCGAGTCCGCCAACACATTCAAGTGGCCAGGAATGTGTCGTGCGAGGAGTGTAATGTCGCGTTCCTCGGCCCAGCGCATCAAACGGAAGAGGAGCATACAGAGGTCGGGAGATCGGGTGCCCCCCTGTCTCTGGATGTAGGCCACCACCGTCGAGTTGTCGGAGAGGACGAGAAGCCGCTGGTTTCTGAGCTGGTTCTCCCAAACGAAGAGGGCTTGCCAGACTGCCTGCAGCTCTAACCAATTGCTGTGCTTGTCCGCAAACTCCGGGGGCCAGAGGCCGGAAGCCGAGGAGAATTGAGGAAGCAGGTGGGCTCCCCACCCCGAGAGGCTCGCGTCGACACACAGGGAGAGGTGCGGGGGGGGGGGGGGGGGGGAGGACAAAGGGACTCCCGAAGCCAACCAAGCCGTGTCAGTCCAGCGTAGAAGGTGAGGGCGAACCAGGGGGGAAACCGGGACCAGGTGGGTAAGGTCGCCAGAAGAGGGTCTCCAGAGAAGCAGGAGGTGCAGCTGAAGGGGGCGGGCGTAGAGGCGACCCAGGGGGAGAAGGTCCGCCGCTGCGTTGATCAGTCCGAGGAGTTGAAGCCAAACTCGGGCGGGAGCTGCTTCCTGCTGAGCTAGCTGGTTGGCGAAGGTGGCCAACTTCCGAATCCGGGGATCCGGGAGGCGAACAACGTTGAGATCGGTGGCAAAATCCATTCCGAGATGAATGAAGCGGCGCGAGGGCGTGAGATCTGACTTCCCGACGTTGAGGAGGAACCCCAGTCGCGACAGCAGACGCATCAGAGTATCCCTGTCCTCTTCCAAGACGGACTCGACGTGGTTTCTCAGGAAGAGATCGTCGAGGTAGTTGGACATAGGGCTGAGAGACGACTGCCGTGCCTTGGCCATAACTGCATCCATCAAGCGGGTGAAGACCCAGGGGCTGAGGTTGAGGCCGAAGGGTAGGGCTCGAAACTGGTAAACGGTTCCATCGAACGCGAAGCGCAGATACCTCTGGGCGGCCGGATGTATGGGTACGTGTAGGTAAGCGTCGGAGAGATCCAGGCTGACGGCGTAATCCATGGGTCGCACCGCGGTACGCAGGGCTCGGGCCGTCTCCATGTGGAAGGAAGGAGCCACGATGAAGCGATTTAGGGCTGAGAGGTCGATCACTGGGCGCCACTTGCCGCCAGGCTTGGGGACGACGAAAAGTCTGCTGTAAAATCCCAGCGAGTCTGCACGGCGCACAACCTCTGTGGCATCCTTCCTCAAGAGAGAGTCGACTTCCCCCCGTAGGGCGCACTCCTTGAGCGGGTCTGCGGGGATCTCGGTCCACAGCGGAGTCGTACGCAGAGGAGGAGGGGAACGAAAGGAGATCTGTAGGCCGCCGGAAACAGTGTCTAAAATCCACGGGTCTTCTGGAATCAGTAATCGCCACTCGTCGCTGAAGAGGGCGAGCCTGCCGCCGACTGGAGGACCCGAGACGGCCGGCGGAGGCGGAGGAGGGGAGGAGTCACTGAGCCCGCCCGCGCCCAGGGCGACGGGCGGGACGGGGCCAAGCGGGGGCGGGGGCGTTAGCTTGGCCGGGGCGACCGAAGGCGGGGCGACGGCGACGCAGGGACTGCAGCTGGGTTGTTGACGTCGGGGCGACGGGTCTGGAGATCCGCAGGGGGCGACCCACGGCCTTGCGGGCTGACTGAAAGCGCCGAGGAACAGACTTGGGAGGCCACCTGTCCGCATTGGAATCCTTGACGGCTTGCCAGGTGTCACCAAAGAGAAGGGGTCCCCCGAGGGGGGCCCGACGCAGCTGGGTCTTCAGGTCGGCAGGCATTCCCCGGCAGGCCTGCAGGACAGCGTCGCGGCGGAGTAAATCACAATTGGCGGCTGCAGCCATAGCGTTGACCGAAGAGTGATACGCGGCGCGGCTGGCCGCTTCAGCGAGGACGAGGAGGTCGCCAAGAAGGGGGGTCAGGGACGGGTGCCACGAATCTTCCACGCGCCGGAGGAAGGCTTGCGTAAGGAGCTCCATGAAGCCGGCGCAGGCCAAGGAATTCCTGACAAGCGAAGCCGTCTTGTCTAAACCCGCGGGGAGCGCGCGTCTGAGTGCAGAGGCCCCACCCGCCTGAACCACGGCGGCTGGATCCACCGGAGGGAGAGGGCAGAGGAAGGCCTGGGAATGGCCGGCGTACCACTGCTGGCGGAAGTACATATCGAGGTCCGGAGGCCATCTGTGGTCCGAGAAGAAATTACTGTCTCTTGAGTCAGACAACAGGTGGGCCGAGAACACATCCCGAAGCTCACGAAAGGAGGGGGGCTGAGGGAGAGTCTTGAACTTCTTTACCTGTCTACCCGCGTCGACGAAGGCAGAAGGCTTCCTCTTCAGGGGGGGGGATGGAGGGCAGTCCGCTGCCGGAAGCGTGGCGGAGATGAGGCGAGCGACCTCGTCGAGGGCCAGAAGAACCTCTGTGCGGGAGGAGGCCGGTAACCCGTGGGCTGTCGACGCATCCGAAGGAGAGAGCGGCGAAGGAGAGCGGCTGAGACCTCCGAGGAGAAGTGAGATGGAATCATCAGGGAGAAGACTCAACGAATCGTCGTCCACGCCGCCTAGAGCCGTCGAAGAGGGACGGCGAACGTGACTCCGAGAGCGAGCAGCTCGACGAGGACGAGGGGAGCCATAAGGCGCCGAAGCACGCAGGGGAGAGCGACGTCCGCGACGGCGACGCGACGCACTAGAGGAGCGGGAACGGCGGCGGCGACCAGACGAGCGACTACGAGCTGGAGACCGTGATCCCCGGGAACGAGGAGGAAGGAAAGAGGCTGGGCGAGGGGAAGGGGAACGGGCGGGACGAGGCAGACGGCGGGGAACGTGGGACGAACGCCGCGAAGAGGTAGAGCGCGAAGGTCCATGGTCCAGATGACGAGAAGAATCCCGAACTTTACGACGCTCACACGAAGGAGCGCGAGAGTGGTGGTCAGACTTCGATCGCAAGGAGGAACTGGACACAGGTAGTGGTGTGGTGAGTGTGCGCGAATGTCTCCGCGAGCCGGACTCTGTGGCGAGGCGGGCACGCAGCGGCCGAGGGGGATCCAAGGCCTTCCTAGGAGACGAGTGGGGACCGGTTGACCATGGACGGCGCGAGGCACGTCTCTCCGAACTGACCTCTGTCTCGAGATGGGTTCTCTGCCTGTCGTAAGGCTTGGTCCAAGCGCGTTCCCTCCTGGGAATCCGCGCCTCGAACTCCCGACTTACTACCTTGCTGTGTCCGCTGTGGAGATCTTTCCAGACTGGGGCCATCGGGGGCAAGAGCGGTCGGTGTGTCTGAGATGACAGCCGGCACTTCCGCAGGTCTTGCAACAGGCACAGGTGTCGGGCGTTCACGTCGGTAGAAGCTCCAAAGTTGGACCCAGCGGAGCTCCGGCCAGACGGCGCAAACGTCACAAGAACGCTCAGATGTACAGCCGACACACGGCAGGCAGACCTTGTGCGAATCCGAGGGCCACTGGAAACCTCCACACTGCGTGCAGGTCATCAGGAGGGCACTGCAACACACCAAACAAACAACGTGCCGGTACGTGGTCGAGACCAACAGGGCTCGTCCTACCAAGGGGAACCGTACCGAACGATATGGACAAACGGGCTGTGCCCCCAGGCTATACTGTTATAGCGCCCGAAGCTAAGCTTGCGTCTTTAGAACAAAGCCTACCCCAGCCAGGCTGGAGAGGAATGTGCGCCAAACGACAATAGGTTTAGTTTAGTTTAGTTATTTGGGTTTAACGCCGCGCAGGCGACTAAGGCCATCACACGGCGGGCCAAACGACAATAGGGACGAAAGGCCGTGCCCCCAGGCAATAATGCTGTAGCGCTCTAAGCTAAGAGCGCGCTCTCGAAACAAGCATACCCCAGCCAGGCCGGAGATGCAACATGAGCCACGCGCCGCAGCTGGTTTAAACAATGCTCCCCGAAGGCTACCAGGGGAAGCCAGTAATTTCACCCCCAAAAGGGGAAAGGCGAGGGCACCAGGGCCCCGCCGAGCTAAGAGTCCCCGCTCAACGAAACCCACGAACAAGGTAGAGTCCAAAGGCACAGGCCGGTACCCCGCCCGGGGACCGGCTCCGGGCCCAACTAACTATCCTACCTCTCTGCCGAAGCGGTAGCGGGAGAAGAGACGTCCATGTCGCCACCGGCGAAATGGCGGGAACCAGCAGGTCCGCCAAGCGAAGCCAACCAAGGAGGACGCCAAGCGAAAAAGCGCAAGCGAAGCTGCAGCGAAGCAAGAAGCGAAGCAGAAGCGAAGCAACAGGCGAAGCCAAAGTCACGGCGAACTCGAGCACCAAGACCGACCGGTCGAAGGGAGCGCGAGGCTAGAACACGTCCGAAGGTCGTGAGCCTACGTAGCTGACTGGCGAGTCAGGTGACTCGGAACCGGATAGGCAGGTCCGGGAGACAACTCTTGGCCCCTCTGGAGGGTTCCCCGAGTGCCTCCCGGGTTGTGTGTGCACACAACGGGTTCGTAGGCTAGAATTTGAGCACGTAGTAGACACTCCCATTTGTCATGTCATCGGTAATGTTTTTGATGAAATAAATGCATGAAAACGGGTCTAAAAGTGTTTGCATGCTCTTACCGTGACAATGATGTGTTGGAAATTCATAATCCAAACTTGTGACTGTGTCATTGTCTGTTTATTGCCGTCACATAGCAGTGTCCACAATGCACACACAGGTGTCCAAAATACAAAAAGTAACTGAAAAAGATCCACTATTATATACACCTTGATTGTCCATGTTTACGCATACACTATGTACAGTTACTGGGAGGGTGAAGATGAAATTACCACACTGCTATACACTGTCACACACTGTCACCCTGTATTTACAGTTGTACCTGTGTGTGGTACAAAATAAAACACTTGTTGTCATTACAACAAAGGTTCACTTCACATTTCCGGCACATGATAACAGTTTTGCACCTCTTGTAAGGGTTGTCTGCATATCTAACCCCTGGGTTTGCGTCTCTGTTGCGGGTGTGTCGCTTGTAGCACAGAGCACATCCGTGGTCACGGCCCTCCCCTTTGACAGGTAAATGGTCAACTCGGTCAGAGCACAAATCGGTAAAGCTAGAGCAGCCTTTCTCCAGTTGAAAAAAGTGTGGAGTTTCAGAGAGCCGTCACAACACACCAAAGTCCGGATTTTCAACTCCAATGTAAAAGCAGTTCTCCTATATGGAGCAGAGACTTGGAGATTGACAAAAACCACAGTCAACAGAGTACAGACCTTCATAAACAGTTGCCTTAGAAGAATTTTGAAAATCCACTGGCCAGAGAAGATCAGCAACGTCAGACTCTGGGAGAGAACAGAGCAGATAACAGCAGAGAATGAAATTGGGCGAAAAAGATGGGGATGGATCGGTCACAGTCTGAGAAAGCCAGCTTCCAGTATCACTAGGCAGGCATTGTCATGGAACCCCCAGGGAAAGAGGAAAAGAGGTAGGCCGAGAAACTCCTGGCGTCGAGACCTCCAAGCAGACATCAAGAGACTGGGGTAGAATCGAAGGAGAAGCACAGGACAGGAGTTGCTGGAGGTCTCTCGTTGATGGCCTATACCCGGGTAGGGGTGACAGGCGTAAGTAAGTAAGTAAGGTCAAGGCGAGTCTCGTTGTTGCTAGCGGCAGAGCGGGGACGGCCGACGGACTGTCGCCGTAGATGATAGTCGGCTACCAACTCATGGACTTTCGTTGTCGGCATCGCGATCATTATCGTTGTTGTCGTTAGTGTCTTGTCGCACAACACGCACAAAATCAGCCCTTTCTTCCTCTGTCAACTGAACTAAATCCATCTCTCCGAAATCGCCACTATCCCAAAACTCATCATCACTAAATTCGTCGCTGTCATGGTCACTTTCTTCTCTCTCCGCCACTGATTTTTGCAAGCACAAAGTTCTGGAAGGAATATTTTATATAAACTCCGCATCCTGTTTCTCAGGCCCCGAGCCGGAAATAACCATTCTAGCGCTGTCAAGGTCGCCGCTAATTAGGTAGCCACTCTCAGCAGGTAGCGCGGATTTCGAACGCAGCTAGCGCAAACCGCTTTAGCGGGCAGCCGTACGCGGGGGAGTAGAAGCTGCGGTCCCGCTATACCGGGAGGCCGTAAGCAGAGGAGGCGTTTACCATGCCCGCTATAGCGGGCGGCAGTAATGAAAGGGTTAATGAAAGATATATTTAAGCCCGATTGAACCGTCTGAGCCAACGCCTTCTATCACACTGTTGAATGCAGGGGAATACTGGCGTAAAGCACCTAATCAGCAGCCGAGGCTATAGCAGTGGGATAGGGCTCAACATGACAAGAGCCAATTGACTAGGCCGGTACTCCTAGCCTACCATTTATGCAGAAGTCAAGGCCAAAGTGGAGTGTTTCAGTTAAAAGGATCCTCTTCTCCCCCGACACGTGTCTCCAAGCACGGCAAACACTCGGGATCCAAATGACCAAGAACTAATGAGTATTTCTAATGACCAATCCAACATGGTAAGACCTGGGTTAGCACAGCTCTTTTAAACTGGACCAGTGAAAAAGACTGAACATCATATCTGCTGACGTCAAGTCCTAATCCTGGACAAAGATGGCACCCCTTCGCAAGCCCACTAAGTCAGTGACTGAGAAGACTACCCATCCACGCCACGTCAAGCCAGTGCAGAGTGGGCCCTACTGCTTCCACCGTGGAACCAAAATCTGGTAAGTGATACTTACTGTAGGCATGCCGAGCCTTATGCATGCAAGTGTGTTTCATTGGGAAAAGTTGCGTTTTCATGTTATGGCTGTGGGAACTTTGTCAACTTTACAACAAACACCAACATCGAACATCAACAAATTCTCGTTTTCTTCATTTTCACCATTTCCTGCTACACAAGTGTAAGTCATAGTGTTGTCATGTTTGGTATCAGTGTGTAGGTGAGAATTTTAACTTTTGAACGACGTTAAACTATTGTTCTTATGTAATGTACTGAACCGCCAGGTATATTAAAAACACTGTTGAATACTCTGACCTGTGATGGACTGATCGGATTTTATTACATGGATGGCAATAGCAGTCTGTAAAGTACCGGGACTGCAGGCGAGAAATGCCAGAACACGACGTGTCAGTGACCTCATGAACCACCCTCCTGCTTCCGTCTCCCACCGCTGAACCAAAATCCGGTAAGTGATACTTACTGTAGGCATGCTGAGCCTTATGAATGCAAGTGTGTTTTGTTGGGATAAGTCGCGTCTTCATGTTATGGCTGTGGGAACTTTGCCAATTTCGCAACATCGTACATCGACAAATTCTCATTCTCTTCGTTTTCACCATAACCTGCTACACAAGTGTAAGTCATAATGTTGTCATGTTTGGTATCAGTGTGTAGGTGAAAATTTCAACTTTTGAACGATGTTGCTTTCACAACAGTCACTTTAGGCAGAGATGTGTTATGAATACAATGATTGTACATTGCTTAACGTCCCGACAGCAACAAGGCTTTCTCAGGACGTGATTTATGAATACAAGCCTGTAGGCAGTTCTTATAGCGGAAGAGCGCCGGCCACGCTATAGACAGCCATGTACTGCACAGTAGCAGATGCGATATAAACAGAATGAGCACGCGAGAGTGGAACTTGACCTCACCGCGCCTTTTCTCTCTGGCAGCTGGAAGTGATCCAAGTGCTGAGCGCCATCACTGGCTGGTAAAGCCGAGGTAGACTTTATCGTGGAATTTTAGCGTCTAATTTAGCCCTCTTAGCCCCTTTGTCGCACAACTGGCCCCTAGACCACAGAAATTCACACAACAATTCTGTGACGTCAAAGTTTGGAACAGACAATAAAGTGTCATTTGAATGGTATGAGCATGAAAGGTCTTGTTGTATTTACACTTGTGAGTCCAACAAACTGTCAACAACAGCCACAACTGTGTCAAGGTAATCTAAATTTCTAACAGAGACATTACTTGAAAGAATACATAATTTGAAATAGAAATGGCTATGTCCTTGACCTTCATGATTATTATAGTGACATAATTTATTAAGGAGACATCTTTTTCATAAATACATTATAATATACTAAATTCAAAACAAATTTATGTACAATTTTGAGATATCTCTTAAAGAATAACAAAACAAATATGCTGGCTTTGACCCTGACCTTGAAGATAGAACCCTACATTCTTACTGAAGTGGCTGTGATCATTTTATGTCTATTACATCTAATTTCAGCTATAACTATTGTCTGGACAAGAATGCATGACTTTAAAAATATGTCCGCTGCAGCCTTGGCCTTCAAATTAGTCACGTCATTCAAACATAAAACACATTCTGCTTAACATTCCTATCAATATACAACATTTGAAGCAAACAGTCTTGGTCATTTCACAGGTCAATTACAAAGACCAAGAACAAAATATGGTTACCATGATCTTGACCTCAGAACTACCAGCTTGATTCTTGTCTGCCACACTTCCTTCAACTTACTTACTGTTTGAGGCAAATCTGCCTGACGGCTTAAGAGATGTGTAGGACGCACCGATACCACGTGAAAGCAAACATTGCCGTAGTGACCATGACCTTCAACCGGGAAGGTCACCTCAAAATGTCTGCATACAATACTTTGTTGTATCATTATCTATCAACATACAACATTTGAAACGTGTCATTTGAATAGTTTCTGTGGACTTACATAAAGGAGAGCAAGCAAATCTGGCCACTGTGACCACGACCGTAGCGATAGAGACTTTATCTGTTCAACTCACACATTATTTCACCAAAGACTATCGGCAGTTAAAGTTTCGGCTGAATCAATCTCATAGTTTCAGAAAATATTGCCTTGAAAAGAGAAGAAAAGGAAAAATGTGTCACACATGGTCGTCCGCTTAAGGGAGCGTCAGCAGAAGAGAATATTGGCATGATAGCATTGCTGCAGCCTGTAAATAGTCGAAATGTGACATCTGAAGGCCACTGCCACAGCTTGTGGATCTTCTCCGGCTTCCAAATGCCCAAGAGCTCGTTCTCATTGGGGAGCATTAAATCTTGGCATGGTCGATGTGGCAACGACAAAAGTGACAGAAGGCGTAACACTGTTGATTTTTTATTGCCTTGCATTGCTGAACGCAGTTTATGGCCCAACATCACTCTGCAGTGTATGCACGTGCGTGGAAAGCATACGCAGTGCATCCTAACCAATATGGGTGCCTCGTGCACAGGGAGGGTAACACGATTATTACAGTATGATGACTGCATGCTTACATGTTGTTGCTTGTACACTGGCTATCAAAAATAGTTTAACTTGTATTCTCGTGGATTTATCATACAAATACAACACACACTCGAATTTCAGGTGTCTTTTGTTTATCAGTATATATTAAAAATTTCAAGTAAATAATTATGTAAAAAATTACGGACTTTAATCTGGGTCAACCGACTTTCTATAAACTGAATTTTATGTCTTCAAGGAGACATCCCCTTACGATATGCTCGAAGGCTCTCTTAGCCACCCCTTGAAGTATTTCGTCAAGTTTCAAGCCTACGCGTACAGCAATATCAGAAATTCTCGTGTTTACACACACACACATACACATGGTGCATCGCACCAAATGTACGTTCAGCATCAAGGTTGGCGTAACTAGATATGACGTAATTTTTACCTTTTTACTTTAGTTGACAGAGGTTTGGGCCTGCCCGCCTTTGACTTCATGGACACGCTACTAAATTTGCCTCACCGTGACTCATCCTAAACAGTTCCTTCTATAAATAGAAGGGACGTAAAAAGTGAGAAAAAAACAAACACGGATGTTTCTACGCATTATGGATGGGCGGCACTCACTCAGACATTTTTGTCATTGTATCATCACCACTTGTGAAAACCATCACTTCTTTCACAAAACTTTGCCGTTTGGCTGCTTCCACAATCGCGACCTTGACTTTGAACGCGGATTCTGACGTGTAGGTCACATGGCAGTGGTCATCATCAGCAAGCTTCTCCACAAGGAGAGATAATGCTCTGCGCCAGTCAGCGTCCAGCAGTAACAGCCACGCCTGTAGACAGAGTAGAGAGGTTGGTTGGTTGTACATTGCTTAACGTCCCGACAGCAACAAGACTTTATATAGTAGAGAGGACTGGATTGTTGGTTGGTTGTACATTGCCTAACGTCCCGACAGCAACAAGACTTTCTCAGGACGTGCCTGCACTGCTTGTAAAAAAAAAAAAAAACAACAAAAAAAAAAAAAAAAAACTAAACAGAATATTGAATGTATGTTGCCAGCCGGTCTAATAGGTGAATGGACCAAGGGTATACAGAAACACAAGCTTCAAAATAGAGGGAAAAACCCACCCTGTGGGGCTGACCAGGGTGACCCAGGAAACTAAAAAGTAGTCAACCCCACCCAAGTCCCCCAGGGCAGACCTGGGTGGGAGGCCCTATAATAGAGGGGGAAACCCACCCTGTGGGACTGACCAGGGTGACCCTGGGAACTAAAAAAGTAGTTAATCCCACCCACGTCACCCAGGGCAGACCCGGATGGGGTTAGAGACGACTGGAGGAATCAAAGTGTCTCACATTGCAAGCACACATACTGTGGAGGTTTACGGCAGTGCTCTTCTTATACTTAAGTCTGAAATAACCAAGAACCTTCTAAAAAAGAAGTCTAGTGTTACCACCCCCCACAAACCACCAAAGCAAAAAAGTGCCTAGAGATTTGTCAATAACTGCCAAATTTGGTCTTATGATGATTTTGAATAGAAACTCCACATAAATGTGTATCTCTGACTGGTTCAAATGTATTTCCAAGTCTATTCGCCTAACTTCGTGTCGGACACAACTCGCACCTTGCAAGTATACTTTTCGATGGGTTGCAAGCTAAAAAGTGCTGTTTAGACAAATCAACAGAGGAATCCAGACAACATGACAGACAGAGTGAGACTAAAGGAACTTGTATAATGGTAATGTACAGGAAGACGTTATTGACTGTGTCCAGAATAGGCACAAACATCATCTGCAGCTACGAGTCGTTTTGAAAAAAAAAACTGGATTTGTGCAGGTTGGTGCTCTTGCGATTTGGCAAAGCATAATGTGCAAAAATCAAAGATACAAAGGGTGAGGTTGAAGATTTTCATGATTTGTTTGTGAACTGCCTGACCTTGGAGCAGATGTTTACATTCACAGAAATTCGAAATTCTGCATTCAGCACATAGTAGAGCACTGCAGATCTCAACGATTTGGATTCAGGAATCTCACAGCCTTTCGCATGTTGTAACATCTGAATATTTCGGGCGGATTAGAAACCATTTGTATATACATTTCTAAACACTCTGATCACTACTGATGAAACTTATGAATACGTGAAAAGGAATCTGCTGGCTCAAGGAAGCACAGATGTGCTTGATAACATTAATGTACATTGTGCATAGGTCTGTTCGTAATGAGACAATTTAGGATTAGGACTTAGGCTTTACCACGTCCCTCATAACTTTCACCAAAACTCATGTTTGCAGGAATGATAGTCCAACATCACATGCACAAGCAACACACATATTAATTTTCCATCGTAAAAAGAACAATGTACATCAACACGTATATATTTGTTTACCTTGGTCAGAAGCTACAAAGTGAAATGTGAAAGTTCAAACTGAACACTCAGGCAAGATGCATCTATCGTTGTGATGGTGTAGGTGTGATACTGCAGTAAACCAGTATTGTCTAAATTATAAATGCAACCTCATTGCGTTTTACATCATCCACAGCAATGAGCATGTAATGGGTATGGATGAGGTGTGATCTAACAGGCCACTTTTTTTTTTAAAGCTGTATGCATGTTACAGGACCTAACCAATTTATATATTGTCAGACATGCAAGATGTTTAAATACTTTACTTGTGAAAAATCGTGATGTTTTCATTACGATTTTACAATCTTAGTCTCTCCTATTTTAAGTAATGTAACAACTGGCTATGGCCTGTGCATGCAATGTACACAGTGCAGGGGCATATAACAAACTAGATTGCAGCTTCTGATGCTTTAGAAACAGCACTAATCCACAAACCTGACAGACCTATAAACCATTCTTCTGTCTTCAACACAATATATTTAGCATCAACAGTTGGTAGAAACTACACGGATGTTCAAGCATAATGTGTATATGCTGAAACTAAAGATAGTGATAAAGTGCTTATTAACTCATAGGATGCAATAAGTATGCAGTACAAGAAGCAATACACACTAAGCACACAGAACGAAAGTATCAGGGGATAGGTCATATACTAATGGTCAAAACTTAAGGGCCACTCATTATCACAGACGCACCGACAACACACAAATAATGTAACAATAATTGGAGTCAGTACTTTGCCAATTTATTCAGTAACAATTTCATTTAAGTTTTGAGTAAATCCCTCGCGCTGGGACCATACGGCGTTGAGGCGCGTCCCCTGGGTGGTGGATAGGGGGTCCCTCGTGAGAGGGGTGCACCGAATGAAATAAGGTGCCGTGAACCAACATGGTCTAAGGGAAGGTGACCCCGACAGAAAACCCCTGGTCCTCCTAGTAAGGGGGTTGGGCGTGGGGTTAGCTTCCCCACCCTGCAAAAAAGGAAATAGCTACAAAAACGCCGACGAAAAGACTAACAGTAATTCCTTTCCTGGAGGAGGAAGGTTCTTCTACTAGAAGACTTATGACGTCCTGTGGTGAAAGCCGGAAGTCTTCGGAAGCCACAGGACCGAGCCGCCTCTCTCTATCCAGGGATACAACCATGGGCACATGGAACGTCAAGACCATGTACCAGAGCGGCAAGGCCGCCCAGATAGCAGCGGAAATGCAAAAGTACAACCTTTCCCTGCTAGGCATCAGTGAAGCCAGATGGACGCAGTCTGGCCAGAAAAGGCTGTTAAGTGGGGAGATGATTCTGTATTCAGGTCATGAAGAGGAGAATGCCCCCCATACAGAAGGAGTAGCACTCATGCTGTCACCAGTGGCACAGAGAGCGCTGATGGGCTGGGAACCTCTTGGGCCAAGAATTATAACAGCAGCCTTTAGAACCAAGAAAAAGCTCAAGCTGAACGTCATCCAGTGTTATGCGCCCACCAATGACAATGACGAGGAAGACAAACAAGAGTTCTACGACCGACTCCAGAGTGCCGTGGACAAATGTGCGGAGCGAGACATCACCATCGTCATGGGCGATTTTAATGCCAAAATAGGGGAGGACAACACCGGATACGAAGAGGTGATGGGGAGACAGGGACTAGGCTCGGAGATGAGTGAGAACGGGGAGAGGTTTGTAGACTTTTGTGCTCTAAACCGACTTGTCATTGGAGGCAGCATCTTCCCACACAGAAGAATACACAAAGCAACTTGGGTCTCACCTGACCATACAACAGAGAACCAAATAGACCATATCTGCATTAGCAAGAAATTCAGAAGATCCCTTCAAGATGTTCGAGTGAGGAGGGGAGCAGATGTCGCCTCAGACCACCATCTGCTTACCTTAAGAATGAAGCTCAAGCTAAAGAAAAGCCGCACAGAGACAACAAGAAGACAGCGCTATAATGTAGGCCTCCTGAGAGAAACTGGAGTTAGAGAAGAGTTCAAACTGGTGCTGTCCAACCGGTTTCAAGCGCTACAGGAGCTAGTAAATGAAGAGGAGGCGGTCACCACAGAGCAGCAGTGGAAGGCAGTTAGAGAGGCGCTGAACTCAACCTGCAAAGACACTGTAGGGTTCAGGAAACACCATCACAAGGACTGGCTGTCGGCACAGACCTTGAAGAAGATAGAAGCGAGGAAGCAGAAGAAAGCAGCGGTCAACAACAGTCGCACGAGAGCAGCCAAAGTAAGGGCACAGGGGGAATACTCGGAAGCCAACCGCGAGGTGAAGAGGAGTATCAGGGCAGACAAGAGGGCCTACACAGACAGCCTGGCAGCAGAGGCAGAAAAGGCAGCAGGCAGCGGCAACATGAAACAGCTCTACGACATTACCAGAAGATTGTCGGGTAAGTATGGCCATACAGAAAGACCAGTAAAAGACAAAGAAGGCAAGTCTATTGCAGACAGAGCAGACCAACTCGACAGATGGGCCGAGTATTTTGAAGAGTTACTGAACAGACCTAGCCCACCCGACCCCCCCCGACATCCAGCCGGCAGAGACCGACCTACCCATCAGCTGTGACAGACCCAGCCGGGAAGAGATCAGAAAAGCAGTGGCATTTTTGAAGAATGGCAAAGCAGCAGGGCCAGATGGCATCCCAGCGGAGTCTCTGAAAGCAGACCTAGAGACAACAGTTGAGATGCTGTACCCACTGTTTGGAAAGATCTGGGAAGAGGAGGTGATGCCGGCTGACTGGAAGGAGGGGTACCTAATCAAGCTTCCCAAGAAAGGCGACCTCAGCAAGTGTTCCAACTACAGAGGAATCACCTTGCTGTCAGTACCAGGAAAGGTCTTCAACAGGATCATCCTAGAAAGAATGAAGAGCTCCGTTGACCCCCAGCTGAGAGACCAGCAAGCAGGATTCAGGAAGAACCGATCATGTACAGACCAGATCGCCACTCTCCGCATCATCGTGGAACAGTCTCTGGAGTGGAGCTCCCCGCTGTACGTCAACTTTGTGGATTATGAGAAAGCATTTGACAGTGTGGACCGAGAGACTCTGTGGAAACTCCTACGACACTATGGTGTACCCACAAAGCTCGTCCGCCTGATCAAGAGCAGCTATGATGGCATGACATGTCGCGTGATCCACGAAGGGCAGTTCACCAGAGAGCTCCAGGTCAGAACTGGTGTCAGGCAGGGGTGTCTGCTGTCTCCGTTCCTCTTCCTACTGGCCATAGACTGGGTCATGAAGATGACCACAGAGCACAGATGAAGTGGAATACAGTGGACACTGTGGACACAGCTTGACGACCTCGATTTTGCAGACGACTTGGCATTACTGTCCCACACTCATCAACAAATGCAGGACAAGACCATGAGGCTTGCTGACATCTCGTCCCAAGTGGGCCTCACCATTCACAAACAGAAAACAAAGACAATGAGGCTGAACGCAACCAGGGAAGAACCAGTCTTGCTTGCTGGCACCCCGTTGGAGGAGGTGGAGTCCTTCACCTATCTCGGGAGCATCATAGACAAAAAAGGCGGCACTGATGCAGATGTCAGAGCACGAATCGGTAAAGCCAGAGCAGCCTTTCTCCAGTTAAAAAAAGTGTGGAGTTCCAGAGAGCTGTCACAACACACCAAAGTCCGGATTTTCAACTCCAATGTAAAAGCAGTTCTCCTATATGGAGCAGAGACATGGAGATTGACAAAAACCACAGTCAACAGAGTACAGACCTTCATGAACAGTTGCCTTAGAAGAATTTTGAAAATCCACTGGCCAGAGAAGATCAGCAACGTCAGACTCTGGGAGAGAACAGAGCAGATAACAGCAGAGAATGAAATTGGGCGAAGAAGATGGGGATGGATCGGTCACAGTCTGAGAAAGCCAGCTTCCAGTATCACTAGGCAGGCATTGTCATGGAACCCCCAGGGAAAGAGGAAAAGAGGTAGGCCGAGAAACTCCTGGCGTCGAGACCTCCAAGCAGACATCAAGAGACTGGGAACCACCTGGAGTAGAATCGAAGGAGAAGCACAGGACAGGAGTTGCTGGAGGTCTCTCGTCGACGGCCTATACCCGGGTAGGGGTGACAGGCGTAAGTAAAGTAAGTTTGAGTAAATCAAGCAATTGAAGCAACAGCAGTACGTTAGAATGTTTACCCACCCTTCATTTGAAAAGTCACACAAGACTGGTCCAGTCAGTAGTGACTGACCCACTGTTTGCAGCCAAGCTTTCAATGCAGCGTTGTTCACCATGGTTCGGAGAACATATTGTGGGATCGCTTCCCACTCTTGATGCAGAAACTGAGTCAGCTGGGGGACGTCTTGAGGTGGGGGGCGGTTGCTGACTACATGTTGCCCCAGCACGTCCCAGAGGTGCTCGATGGTAGCCATATCAGGTGAACGAGCTGGCCACTACATCCTCATGATGCCCCATTGCTCAAGGTACTCATCCACCACACGGGCACGATGAGGTCGAGCGTTGTGGTTCTGCAGAACAGCATTGTTGCCTATGGCTTGGAGAGCTGGCTGGATGAGGGGCTGCACAATCTCGGTCCCATAGCGCAGTCCAGTCAGGGTGCCTCGGATGACGTGGAGGGGGGTTCTGCCTTCCCTGCTGAAGCCTGCCCAGTCTATGACTGAGCCTCCTCCGTAGCGATCCACGTCTTGACGCATCCATCCCTGAATCACCTGCCCTGGCATTTCCAGACCCTCACCCTGCCGTCGTTGAAAGACACAGGGAACTCTGACTCATCAGTAAACAGAACCTGAGACCACTGGAGTCTGTTCCATCTCACATGTTGACGACACCAGGCAACCCGGACTCTGCGATGAGCTGGAGTGAGGGATATTCTCACTGCTGCTCTGCATGAAGCCAGGCTAATTTAGTGCAGACGTCAGCAGAATGTGCCTCTGCTGACGTTAACATTTGCAGCTTCATCAGTTGACGTCGCAGAGTGGTTGATGTGACAGTTCGGTTGCGCAGAGCCACCACACAGAGGTATCTGTCCTCCCTTCTGCTGGTGCAGCGCGGGCGTCCTGAGCAGGGTCGTCATTCTGCCCTTCCAGTTTCTTGGAATCGTGCCAGCAGCCTCTGGATCACTGAATGAGACACCCCAAGATGTCTCCCAACTTCTCGTCCGGAAATCCATCCTGCAGCAATGCCAGTAGTGAGGGGCCCAAGGAACATGATTGTTCGCTGGAGGGTAGAGACTTGCCACTTTGACCACTAATAAAGATAATTTAGATGATCAACCTGCGTGTCAGAAACACGTTGTTAGATGTTTATGAGAAGCTCAGTGGTCGATTAAAATTGCCAATAACTGTAAGAGTGGCAGCACTGGGCTTCCATACCTACGCGTTAATAGTGCCAGCCCACGCGCCGATGTTTCCTGGTTTTTTTTCTGTCATCACCTCTTAACCCGCCGGCGGTGTAATGGCATGCTGCATCCCTGCCATGTAAAAATCCGTGTTGTGATGGCTCGAGGTATGAGTCTTTCTTGCAAGAAACGTTACATACAGTGGTTTTTCAACATACAGCAAATGGGACACCTATAATGTCAATGTCAATGCACACGTATTGGCTTTTAGTTGTGTTTGCTGCTGATCTTACAAACATCAGATGATTATTCTAGTCCAGACCATCATATCTAAAACAACACCGGATGATAGCACACGCTATTCTATACTCGTTTCGATGTACATGTATATGTGTCGAGCCAGTGGAATAGTCCTCATACTCAGCGCCTGTATTATAAGTACATTTTCTTTGTATTCTTTTTTCCCCTGCAAAAGTGATATCTTATGTCATGGTGTTGTAATATAATTCCAGCACATGCCGTTAACTGTCTAAAATGCTGATCACAAATACAAAGAAACTTGTCCGCTAAAACTTACTTCAAACAACACAAAGAAACTCAAAATGCTTTCTGTTTGTACGTCTGATTCAGTTTGAACTTGAATTGCAATAACAAGAATTTTCAAACGATGTTATGCATAGTTTTCGCTCAGTTTTTCTCAATTAAAATTGGTCGAATTAGACAGGTTCTGTATGGAGTACACGCACGCCTGAATAAGTGAAAAAGTATGTAAACCCACACTGATCATAATCGCATCTAAATAGACTAGTTGGTTTCTATTGCAGTGTTTGAAAGATGAAACCAAGAAAATATCAACGTGTCCAATCTACTTATTTAAGCAGTGAACCAGCTCCATCTGTGGAAGTTATTGACTGGTCATTGTGTGCCTTGTGCCAAGAGATGTTTATGATGATGAAACGTTTTTATTCAGGATAAAAAGTTTAGGCATAGCAATGCCTATCTTCCAAACTGTCCTGCTACTTTACACATATGAAAATACATCAGACTATACGGCAAAAGATAAAACATATATAAGTAAAAGTTTAAGAGACAACTAGCGAGGCACTTCAGTGTCTGTCCAGCAAGAAAAGACGGTGCTGGCTACAAATATGTTGCTGAGAATCTTGAAGCATTTGAAGAACTTGAATGCTGTCCTGTCAGTCAGCCTGAACCTTCTTAATGAAGGCGATGGGTTTGAAGAAACATTCCAAAAACATTCTGCATCTTGGCACAAATCATGCCGAACAAAGGCCAGCAACACAATTTTGCAGCGGAAAAGAAAGACAACAGAACCTTCTGCAAGTCCAGTGAAAACTAGGAAAGCAGTCAGCACATCCTCAGCACTATCATCACATGACAATGCAGAAAGAGAAGAAACACTCTGGAAGGGTAACGCGATACAGGCTGTGTGCTTGTTTTGACATGGTCCCCCAGGCTCAGCCGCATTACATGAAGCATGGACATTAACATTGGATTTCAAGTTCCGCAGTCATGCCCATCTACTCAATGACCGGCATCTGCTTTGAAAACTTGCTGACAAAGAGATGGTGCCCTCTGAATCCAAATATCACTTGAAGTGTCTCACAGCCTTCTACAGACGTTCTCCTACAACCGCACAGGAGGAACCTGAAGAGGACGATGCCTCAACTTTGCATGCGATCGCTTTTGCTGAACTTGTGGCATATGTGGAGAGCTTCAGAGAGGATCCCGAAACTGCGCCAGTCTTCACAATACCCAACCTTTGTCGTCTGTATGCTCCTCGCTTGAATTACTTTGGCCTGAAAGTTTCTCACATGGCACATTCTGGACGTTTAAGAGAAAAGCTGCTGGTAGCTGTACCAGATCTTTCATCTTACCAAGGCAGAGAGGTTGTTCTTGTGTTTAACAGAGACCTGGGTGATGCCGTAAAGAAGGCTTGTACACGTGACTCTAAAGCCCTTAAGTTAGCCAGAGCAGCTGAAGCGGTGAGAAAGAAAATATTCATCTATAAAGCTGCATTCAATGGAAGATTTGAGAAACAGTGCCAAGAGAGATATGTGCCAACAGCTTTGGTCAGTTTTATTCTGGATGGACCAGCGGCAATTGAGCAGTCTGAACCTGTTGATTATTCTCAGAGACAAGCTGTTCTCATGATATCACAGCATATTGTCTTCAACTGCCGGAGATTCTCGAGGAAAAACCCTTCCTTCCAACGTCACAACAAGGAGAGAGAAACACCACTGCCTCTGTATCTAAGTCTCAAAGCCCATGCATAGACAAAAAAGAAAGAGCTGGTCGACACACTGTCTTCTCTAGGGCTAGAAATTTCATACAAATGTGTGATGTCCATCTCATCACAGATTGCAAACTCTGTCATCAAAAAATTTGAAGAGGACGGTGTTGTTGTCCCTATAAATATGATGAAGGGCGTCTTCACAGCAGGTGTTGTGGACAACATTGACCATAATCTTAGCTCAACAACAGCGTCCAACTCTTTTCATGGCACTGGTATATCCTTGATTCAACACACAGTAACTGAGGGCCAAGAACAGTCTGTGCCACTCTTTGACGGAGAACAGGGCATCCCACAGCTCCCAGAAAAGTACACCAACGCCCTACCTGTAGCTATTCCAGCTACAGAGCAGTCACCTGGTCCTCATAAGCAAAATGTTCTCCCTGAAGTCGCAAGCCATGAAGAAGAATAAAAATATGCGTGGTTGGAAAATGTCCACACATGCTTAGAAAATGCGTCGGACCATGACCAGGAAGCACTATCTTGGCATTCTACCATGCCTCGCAATGACCGTCTGCTGGAGATCCACCTGCCATCATCAGACTTTTGCCGCTGCTTCTAGAGAATGCCAGACCTGCCTACCCCCAAAAATGACCTTCAGTAGTTTGCCCATCAGAAAACCACAATATTCAGTAGTTTTGGAGACTTATCAGTAGTGACAAGAACGAAACCATCTGACTTTGATGGTAAAGTAAAAAATGCTGCATTTGTGTGTGTACGTAAATGAAAGAACATTACAAATTATTGACAAATGACTAAACCAATTCCACAACATCAACAACCATCTTGTCATCAACAACCAACCAACCTGTCAACATGTGGGTTCAATTGACTCAAAAGTTACAATTCTGATTGAATTTTTGTTTATTTCTAGTACCAATTGTATTATTCAAGATTATTGATAAGACATTCTGCTCACTTTAAACTCACAACAAAAAAAGTACTGTGAGTGTAATCTGTGACAAGCAAATACAAAAAAACAATTTTTTTTCTTTTTTGTTAAATTCAAACAGTTCTGAACTGTTAGAATAAAACAAAAATAAGCCAGTTAGTTACTAAAGTAAAACACACAACAGAGATGTGTCTTGTTCTCCTCTCTCAAATGAAGATACTGTTACGATTATGAATAATCAAAATACTAATATTGTTCCTTAAAAAAGAGCCCTAACCCTTCCAACACTTATTACACTTTAACAAATTGTGTTAATCACTTCAGCATCACTGAAAGTTAGTCACCAACAGCATGTGTTACTCATTTCTTATTCTTTCTCAGAGTTTCCTTGTAGCAGGATTTCAGTTCTGCAAGCTCTTGACTTGTGTACCCCATCACTCTCTGACATGGTTTGCCTGGCTTGGACTTTACCACAAGGAGAACTTGTAGAGTCTCTTGTCCAATGCTTGCTCTGGTGTCAGTCCTGTTTTTCCTGACACAGCTGAAGATCTGTTCGCAGTGTGAACTGGAGTGAGGGATGGTCAGAATTCCTTGCATGAACTCTGGCAGATGCTGGAATTTTCTGCCACCAGTTTCATCAGTCACGTCTTTGACCCTATTCCAGAACTCATCGACTCTCTCTTCCTTGAGCTCAACATCTGCCTCTTCAAGAATGTGAGCTTGGAACCTGGTAAATTCCAGCTTCACTGCCTCTGCACTGGCTCCAGGAGGTATCAGTACTGGAAATCTGGTGAGAAAGTATTTCACACTGTCCAGATGTCGGTCGTCTGGAACTCTGGATTTTGCATTTGCCTGCCTCTGCATGTCCTTTTGCACGACAGCAGGATCCGTCACCTCCGCATGTCTAAGGAGGACATCATCCACTGGCAGTCTCTTCCCAATGTAGGCCGAGGCTGTGATGAAGAACTGCTTCACATCTGAGTAAAACTCCTTCAATCGTTCTGGACGAAGGCAGTTCTGCTCACTGGCTGCAATGAAACTTCTCGCATCATCTCCAATGATCAGGTCATCATCAACTTTGTGGTGGTACGCTTCCCTGAACTGTACCTCCTTGAGCAGTTCCCCATGCTTGTTTGCCAATGCGACTGGCCTCAGATAGCGCTCAAACAGGTGGTGCTGCAACTTGAATATTGTTCTTCTTAAGATGTGCACCATTGGCTGGTCGCACTGAAGGGCTACGTTTGGTGTGTCAAACACCTCAAGGGCACTCTTTAGGAACATGCAGTACAACTTGGAGGTAGGTGACCTGAAAATGGTACACAGGCGGTCCAGGCGATCTGCTTGTCTGCTTGATCTGTCAGCGCGGGCTAGCTTCTCTTTCTTGAAAAATTCCTTCAGCGCCTCCCAGTTCTCAAGTAAACGGGGCAGGCAGACTCTGAGGCTGAGCCATCTGGTGGAGACGTGCTTCAGAATTTTCTTCCCTTTGACCTCATAATGGAGCTGAATGGTCTTCAGGTCCAACAGTCTGGTTGAGCTCTTGTCGAGATAATAATATACATCGACAAGAAGCTCATCGACTTTTAGGGACAGCTGCGAAGATGCTGCAAAATAAATACATTTGAAATAAGACACTGAGAGAGAAGAAAAAATCAATCGCAATTAGAGAAGAAAACAAACATGTACGGCTTATTGCTTTTTGTCCAACATGAAGGTAATTTCGAAGATGGGTCACTAAACAGGGTCTTTAAAAATTATTATCACAGTTGGATTTGAAACTAGGACCTTTCGATCCAAAAAAAATGATTAGGGCTTAACGTCTTTTGTCCACCACATGGGAGATTTCAAAGATGGGGCACCGAAAAAAGGTCTGAACAAATTTTGACCCAAGCTGGATTCGAACCCGGCACCTTTCGGTCGAGAGGCGAACACTTTCACCACCGAGCCACCCAGCTCCCCACCTTTCAAATGAGAGTCGACAGCACAAACATATGTCATGTACAAAGCACACAAACATTACGCAAAGTCTGGAGACAAGATCAATCAATGTGTCTTTTTTAAAAAGTTGAAAGTGATTACCATTATGAGCTGCGATGTGTATCAGATGACACACACAGCCAGACAGGAAAATGTTTGGATGCTTCTGCCTCATGAATCCGTTCACCCCCTTAGTTTCCCCAACCATGACGTTAGCATTGTCACAGCCCAGGGCAATACAATTCGTCCATGGAATGGCAGAAGCCTCCAGCTCATCTTCAATAAGCTTGAAAATGTTTTCACCTGCAAGCAAAATGACCAAAAATGTAGAACCGAACTAGAAAACAAGAATGCCAACGTTAAGTTTACCAGGGACGACCACTGGCCCAATACATAGACTCACTTTCGCTTCACATGAGACAATAATGTTGACAGAAAAATAGTTGGAGATGACCTGACAGCAAACCCATCTCACACAAGCGCACACACAAATTTACATTTCTAAATCATTCTTTTTTTTTGTTTATTACTATCAACCCATCTCACACAGTTGCACATACACAATTACGTATAGTGGTACACATTTCTTAATTAATCCATAGCACACAAGTGTATACACATTTACATTTCTTAATTATTGTGTGCAACACTTACCTGTGGCACGATCAGACAGGAATGGAAGTGACAACAGCTCTGACTGCACCAAGCCAGTGTTGAGGTTTAATGTCCGCACCACCAATGGGAACATCTTCTCGTTTGCATCGTTACTTCCATCGGTGGAAATTGTAAACGGTCCCTTCTTCATCCTGTTCACAAGTTCCTCTTTGAAGCTTTTCCCTATTTTCTTTACAATAGCAGTTGCTTTGCTCCGTCCACAAGCGAAGTCAGCTGCTATTTTTGAGTCCTTGAACATCAGCTTGAAAGCTTCACTGAAACGATCAGCTGCGGCGAGCGGCAGGTTGAATTCTGCGATAAGTTCAACCATCATGGTTTCAGCGCGAGTAACCTCTTCAACTGTCGGCCCGGTCACCTTCTTCTGAGCAAAGAAGTTCGTGATGGCATTAGCACTCTTCGGCTTTGATGCATTAACATGTTTTTGTGCCTTGACATGCCTCCTGCAGTCATCAATACCGCCATGGGCTATAGAAAAATCGCATCTGCATGCAATGCAAAAGGCAAACTGTGGGCCTTTCTCGCTCTTCTGAACCAAAGGATACCTTTCTGCATATTGCGAACGAAAGGTCTGCACTGAAGTAGCAACAACTTTCTTCTTTTTCCTCGAAAACAAAATTCCGCTTTCTTCATCACTTTCGTCGGTTTCGTGCATACGCTTGCTCTCTTTCGTAGCCATGTTTAATTGAACGCGTGATCGTGCGGCACAAAATGGTCGCCAGGAAAACCCCCTAGTAGCAGTGCGTGCATGCGCGGGGAGAATACTATACGCGAGACTATGTCTCCAGACGGACTTGCGCTCACTCGAACAAAATCGTATTTTCGACCAGCCCAAAATCGTAATTAAGCAACCGTAGTTCCGTAGTTTGTGGTCAATTTTCATAGAAACTACGGGAAAATCGTAGGGGTAGGCAGCTCTGGAATGCCCATTCGACACCACTGATCAATCATGTCATGAACTTGACTAAAGAAGCCACAGAACATTTGAATCCTTGACAAACATCTGTTATCGCTATGGACCAGCCTCCGTATGCCCTCGCAAAGGGAATACAGTGGTTGTGGCCAGACACCTATGGTGAAAAAAAGTTTGTGATCATAATGGGAGACTGTTCAGAGGATGTATTAAAAAACAGTGGTGACCTCATGATTATTACAGGTATATGTCGGGTGATCATGATAGACACTCGAAACGCTTCTAAAATGCAAGTGCAAAAAATGAAAACATCTTGTGCATCTGAACTCAAATAAAAACACACTGACTTGTGTTTCAATGTTTGTGACTGACTGGCACACTGTGGTTGTACAATTGTACATGGAAGGGACGCTGAAGGGACACAGTTGCAGGTGGGACTTAAGGCGTAATCAATGCATGGTTGGACGTGCCTGCACTGCTTGTGAAAAAAAAAAAAAAAAAAAAAAAAACCCAGAATATTGAATGTATGTCGCCAGCCGGTTTAATATGCTAAATAAACCTAAGATCATTTAGCAACACACATCCAACATCAAGAGCTACAGGCAGCGCAGACAGTAGGGAGAGTTTAAAAAAGGAAAATACAGGTGAATGGACCAAGGGCACACAGAAACACATGCCCCAGAATAGAGAGGAAAACCCACACTGTGGGGCTGACCAGGGTGACCCTGGGAACTAAAAAGTAGTTAACCCCACCCAAGTCCCCCAGGGTAGACCCGGATGGGGGCGTAATCAATACAAAATGTGAGAAAGTGTTATTAAAAAATCATTGAGACACAGTGAGTCTAGTGCCAGTTATAAACACAGTCTTAAAACCCATCTTTTCCCATCTTGATTATCAGTGTTCATGTATTTAGTCATTTTCTGTTCTTTTGTGTAATTGTACATGTGGCTTTGGTTTTGTCACCTTTTGTGTAATATTTTTCTTGGTCGTATGTACGGCGCCTAGTGCATCTTACCATGTTGTAGGAACTTTATAAATCTTCCTTATTATTATTATTATGAAATTAATGTCAATTTTTGATTATCTCAGAGGTTTCCAAGTCCAGTTTACGTTTGTACATGTGTGAAAAAAAAAATAACCCAGACCACACCGTAAGGCAGAGACAACAAGCAAGCAATAAACTTGAAAGGGGTCATGTTGACCTAATTAATTACCGCTAAATGAGAAAATATTGTGAAATACTGTTGATACTGATATGAAAGAAAACGTACTTCAACGGTCCAAAGCGCCACATTCACACTGTGCTTGATCACAGTTTTCTTAGTTACTGCTAAATGATCAATCTGTAGTCGCGATAAAACGGGCAGATGTTCATGACCTAATTAACTGTGACCCATCAGATATCTCATCCGGCAAAATTCTGACTGCAACCGGCCTCCGTAGCGCAGTGGTTAGCGCGTCGGACTGGCGGCCGGGAGATCCGGGTTCGAATCCCAGCCGAGTCAAGCGGGATTTTTCCTACCTGGGTCGGCTCTTACCCAGAGCGGGTGTGCTATGGACCCAATGGGAAGGCTGATGCCACTCAGCCGAGACTCACCCACTTCACGGGTGCGACTTTGGGGGTGTTACCCGGGTTATGACGCATCGCAAGGTGTGGATGATTACAAGGCTGGCACCGCAGGTGTCCGCAAGTCCCGGGCCTGGTTAATGCCAGGATATTTATGACAGGAAGCGTGGAATGCGGCCCTGTCACGCAGTCCCTAAAACCACATGGACCACCATGGCATCATCATAATATCATCCTCATCATCATGCAAAAAGGAAAAACGCTATTCCAGGTGCCTCTGACCCCTCAAGTCTCCGTCTCATGGTGACCTCAGCCCGGTCCGGCCTCTAGGAGCCCTAGGTGCGCAGTTGTCTTCAGCCAGACCCTGCTGCTGTGCGTGGAAGGACGTAGTGGTTGACTCGCCACCTCTGGGGGGAGCTCTCACTCGTCGACTCCGTGACTAGCAAGAAAAATGTTAAGTAGGAAGACCACCGAAGTGACTCGGCAGTAGTGCGGAGTTTGCTCCAGAGGGAGTCCCCTAACCTGACATATATACAGCAGCGGGGCCGGGAGTCTGGCTGTGGCAGCTGGTAGGCCTGGGTGAGCACACTGGGGTTGATTGGGGTGAGCGGCGTGGGATGGAGACCTCTGAGGTCGACAGAGGAAACTTGGAAGTAGCAAAAAAAAAAAAAAAAAAAAAATTCTGACTGCATGAGATATCATGAAGGTTCCTTTGCATGCATAATGAACTTCCATGTTGCTTTCAGTTCAAACCAGTTGTATGTTCAATAGTTATGGTTAAGAACAAGAACAAAAGAGTTTATGGGTCAGGTTGACCTAATTAATCGATGGCCGTTCCCATCTGAGAGCACTGTCAATGTGTTTCTGACGCTAATATTGTTCGGAGAGGTACTGTTTACTTATAAACCAAGTGGCATGTCTCTACTATGAAGTGAACATTCAAGCTGTTTTATGAGCCTTGGGCCCCTCACTACAGTGCCCGGCCTTTATCTACTGGCGTTAGGCTTCGTCGTGGTGGCATGGTTAGGAAAATGACAATTATGCCCCTATTGTAACAGTATTTTTGGTGAAACAGTAGTGCTTAGTGTTCACGACTGACCCCTTTAGCACGTGCATCATGACTTTATCGAGCTTTTCATCTGCCTGCCTTTGGTGCGCTTACCATTATCGCACAGCTTTTCACAAAACTGATGATGCATTTGACATGTTCGTGAAAATTGATGAATTGTTGTCTATTGTTCTCTGTACAGTGGACTGTCTAAGATGAACTTTTGACCTATTTGGATCGAAAGAACACTCTATTTTATTAGCATACCTGTGACGATAAACAATGACACAAAAAAGTGGGCTGGCCCTCAAGTTTTGACCATTAGTATAGTAAACATAAAGGTTTCATCATGTGAAAATGTCATAAGTCAACTGGTTAGAGCTGAATAAATGCTGAAACTTGCTTTTGCTATTTTCTCAAAATCATAATGGAGTGGGGGGGTGGGGGAGGAGGGAGGGGGGGGGGTTGCGACATACTGCAGAAGCAAATTTCTCAAAAATTGGCTGTCAGATCACTCTCAAATTTTACACTTGACTGGAAAAATAGATTAGCTGCAACTTGTCAATGTCAAAGCCGACTTTTTAAACTTCTGGAGCAGTTTGCAAGTTTTGAATAGCTTCCCTTGCTGAACTTACTAAAAAGAACTGACTAAAACCAGTACATATAAAAAAAAATTTTCTTCAAAACCGGATAAGATATTCAAAATCGGCTCTGACAAGTTGTAATGATGATATCAGTTGATATTTTGATCAAATCTGGCTTTTTAGAAGCATCAATTATAGCAACCAGGTGTAACGTCATTTAGTGCTCGTTGCCATGGCAACTGTGAGCACACCTGACCAAACGAGCACGTCAAAGCGTTCAGGAGCGACAAATACTGATTCTAATAATGATACACATTATGTCCATAAACACACAAAAAAATCTGTGCTGAAGTATCCTAGCTCGCGTAATACATAAAGAAGTAAAGATGTAACATTTGAAATAACTTGCATTGTATACAGTGACAAAAAGTGTGTAACTAGCATTATGCAAACTTTGTGTGCTTTTTAATCGTTTGACTGTCGGCGGCGCATGTTGTCGAGGTAATTTCTGTAGGAATCACCTCGACAAACTGCGCTGCCGACAAACGGTTAAGATGCTAGTATTGGTAATATGCTTGCGTGTTTATCAGTGCGCACCTCCTTTGCTGGCGGATCCTGCAGGAAACAAGGCACGTAAGACACTCCAGTGACAGCGATTGCCGCTGCTCTCATTTCGGCATAGCTTCTTCCAGTCAGTAAGTTGTCACGACCACAGAATGGACGAGATCGCTCCTGCTTGTTGTTTGCTTCCGCCCATACTTTTTCCGCAGACAGGTCACAGGAAGATAGTGAGCATGATACAATGTCAAAATAACAATAGCAGTAGTCAAGCAGAGACGATGTCAGTTCCTTTGACATTTTAGCAGTGAATTTGCATACTCTTTGGATTTCATCGTCAGTTCCGTCACAAACTGATAACAGAATAGGAGGAAGGTCCCTGCCGATGACAAAGGCTTGTACCAGCGTGCAGTCAGGCGCTGACTCTGTCATTGGGAGGTTAAGGTCCAGAGGAAGCGTGTCAGAGATCCACGCTGAACTTGGTTTGTCGCCAACAAAAGTTCTGAGCATACTTACTAAATCTTGAAGACTTACAGCCCTCGAGCTGTCCTTGTGTCTCTGGAAAATGTGCTTGCTTTTGGTCAAAAGCTGACAAAGAACTTCACGAGATGGACCTGCAAACACAACGTATTTAAGTTTAGTTATTTGGGTTTAACTCTGAGCAGGCAACTAAGGCCATCTCACAGCGGGATGGTTAAAAATCTGGCCAGCCAGACTAAAAGAAACGTCTTAAGACAAGATGTAAATATATCTTAAAAATATCTCATGCCAAAATGTCTCACAGGTCTTTAACCCTTTCGTCGCCGATCTCGCCGTTTGGCGAGTACGTCGCTCGCCACCGATCTCGCCTTTTGGCGAGTAACACAATAGAGTTCAATGTACTTGATAGTGACTCTAATGTTTGAGGTAGTTTTGGTCAATAATAGTGCATCATGAGACAGGGGAATCCCCTTTACATTTCGGCGCCATCTTTGAGTGAATTTGCGTGTTCTGAGCGAAGAAATTGCGAGTTTTCTGAATGTTTTGGAGCGGTGCTTTTTCATGATGGCTGAAACTTCAAAAGATCGAGGTAAGCCACAAAAGAGACTATCTACTGAGGAAGTTTTGCATCGTTTGAACCTCCTACCATCACAAACTGATGTTGATTCGGACGAGAAGCATCCATGTGGCAACAAAGTTGACAAAGAGCTTTTTGGAAGTTTGCAAGATAGCTCTGATAGCGATCCAACCTACGAGCCAGAACCGAGTACGAGCACCCTCGCGAGCAGATCTCGTTCTTCGGCTCGCATTGAACATTTTGCGATGCAAACAAGAGACAGTAGCAGTGACAAAGAACTTCAAGAAGTGAGAAGAAATACACATGGTCACTCATGAGGAAGGGGGACAAGAAGGGGGAGAGTGATTCGTGCCCGATCTGCAGGCCGTGGTCCGAGATCCAGGAGTGGGCGTGGCAGAGAGCCAGTAGCAGACCTGTTCCAATAGAAGATGTACAACATGGATGACTCCTATCATCCTGTTGACTGGTTACCATCTTTTCATAGGAGAAATGGTAAGTCTTACAATATAACATAACACCCCTACCCGGGTATAGGCCGTCGACGAGAGACCTCCAGCAACTCCTGTCCTGTGCTTCTCCTTCGATTCTACTCCAGGTGGTTCCCAGTCTCTTGATGTCTGCTTGGAGGTCTCGACGCCAGGAGTTTCTCGGCCTACCTCTTTTCCTCTTTCCCTGGGGGTTCCATGACAATGCCTGCCTAGTGATACTGGAAGCTGGCTTTCTCAGACTGTGACCGATCCATCCCCATCTTCTTCGCCCAATTTCATTCTCTGCTGTTATCTGCTCTGTTCTCTCCCAGAGTCTGACGTTGCTGATCTTCTCTGGCCAGTGGATTTTCAAAATTCTTCTAAGGCAACTGTTCATGAAGGTCTGTACTCTGTTGACTGTGGTTTTTGTCAATCTCCATGTCTCTGCTCCATATAGGAGAACTGCCTTTACATTGGAGTTGAAAATCCGGACTTTGGTGTGTTGTGACAGCTCTCTGGAACTCCACACTTTTTTCAACTGGAGAAAGGCTGCTCTGGCTTTACCGATTCGTGCTCTTACATCTGCATCAGTGCCGCCTTTTTTGTCTATGATGCTCCCGAGATAGGTGAAGGACTCCACCTCCTCCAACGGGGTGCCAGCAAGCAAGACTGGTTCTTCCCTGGTTGCGTTCAGCCTCATTGTCTTTGTTTTCTGTTTGTGAATGGTGAGGCCCACTTGGGACGAGATGTCAGCAAGCCTCGTAGTGTCCACTGTATTCCACTTCGTCTGTGCTCTGTGGTCATCTTCATGACCCAGTCTATGGCCAGTAGGAAGAGGAACGGAGACAGCAGACACCCCTGCCTGACACCAGTTCTGACCTGGAGCTCTCTGGTGAACTGCCCTTCGTGGATCACGCGACATGTCATGCCATCATAGCTGCTCTTGATCAGGCGGACGAGCTTTGTGGGTACACCGTAGTGTCGTAGGAGTTTCCACAGAGTCTCTCGGTCCACGCTGTCAAATGCTTTCTCATAATCCACAAAGTTGACGTACAGCGGGGAGCTCCACTCCAGAGACTGTTCCACGATGATGCGGAGAGTGGCGATCTGGTCTGTACATGATCGGTTCTTCCTGAATCCTGCTTGCTGGTCTCTCAGCTGGGGGTCAACGGAGCTCTTCATTCTCTCTAGGATGATCCTGTTGAAGACCTTTCCTGGTACTGACAGCAAGGTGATTCCTCTGTAGTTGGAACACTTGCTGAGGTCGCCTTTCTTGGGAAGCTTGATTAGGTACCCCTCCTTCCAGTCAGCTGGCATCACCTCCTCTTCCCAGATCTTTCCAAACAGTGGGTACAGCATCTCAACTGTTGTCTCTAGGTCTGCTTTCAGAGACTCCGCTGGGATGCCATCTGGCCCTGCTGCTTTGCCATTCTTCAAAAATGCCACTGCTTTTCTGATCTCTTCCCAGCTGGGTCTGTCACAGCTGATGGGTAGGTCGGTCTCTGCCGGCTGGATGTCGGGGGGGTCGGGTGGGCTAGGTCTGTTCAGTAACTCTTCAAAATACTCGGCCCATCTGTCGAGTTGGTCTGCTCTGTCTGCAATAGGCTTGCCTTCTTTGTCTTTTACTGGTCTTTCTGTATGGCCATACTTACCCGACAATCTTCTGGTAGTGTCGTAGAGCTGTTTCATGTTGCCGCTGCCTGCTGCCTTTTCTGCCTCTGCTGCCAGGCTGTCTGTGTAGGCCCTCTTGTCTGCCCTGATACTCCTCTTCACCTCGCGGTTGGCTTCCGAGTATTCCCCCTGTGCCCTTACTTTGGCTGCTCTCGTGCGACTGTTGTTGACCGCTGCTTTCTTCTGCTTCCTCGCTTCTATCTTCTTCAAGGTCTGTGCCGACAGCCAGTCCTTGTGGTGGTGTTTCCTGAACCCTACAGTGTCTTTGCAGGTTGAATTCAGCGCCTCTCTAACTGCCTTCCACTGCTGCTCTGTGGTGACCGCCTCCTCTTCATTTACTAGCTCCTGTAGCGCTTGAAACCGGTTGGACAGCACCAGTTTGAACTCTTCTCTAACTCCAGTTTCTCTCAGGAGGCCTACATTATAGCGCTGTCTTCTTGTTGTCTCTGTGCGGCTTTTCTTTAGCTTGAGCTTCATTCTTAAGGTAAGCAGATGGTGGTCTGAGGCGACATCTGCTCCCCTCCTCACTCGAACATCTTGAAGGGATCTTCTAAATTTCTTGCTAATGCAGATATGGTCTATTTGGTTCTCTGTTGTATGGTCAGGTGAGACCCAAGTTGCTTTGTGTATTCTTCTGTGTGGGAAGATGCTGCCTCCAATGACAAGTCGGTTTAGAGCACAAAAGTCTACAAACCTCTCCCCGTTCTCACTCATCTCCGAGCCTAGTCCCTGTCTCCCCATCACCTCTTCGTAGCCGGTGTTGTCCTCCCCTATTTTGGCATTAAAATCGCCCATGACGATGGTGATGTCTCGCTCCGCACATTTGTCCACGGCACTCTGGAGTCGGTCGTAGAACTCTTGTTTCTCTTCCTCGTCACTGTCATTGGTGGGCGCATAACACTGGATGACGTTCAGCTTGAGCTTTTTCTTGGTTCTAAAGGCTGCTGTTATAATTCTTGGCCCAAGAGGTTCCCAGCCCATCAGCGCTCTCTGTGCCACTGGTGACAGCATGAGTGCTACTCCTTCTGTATGGGGGGCATTCTCCTCTTCATGACCTGAATACAGAATCATCTCCCCACTTAACAGCCTTTTCTGGCCAGACTGCGTCCATCTGGCTTCACTGATGCCTAGCAGGGAAAGGTTGTACTTTTGCATTTCCACTGCTATCTGGGCGGCCTTGCCGCTCTGGTACATGGTCTTGACGTTCCATGTGCCCATGGTTGTATCCCTGGATAGAGAGAGGCGGCTCGGTCCTGTGGCTTCCGAAGACTTCCGGCTTTCACCACAGGACGTCATAAGTCTTCTAGTAGAAGAACCTTCCTCCTCCAGGAAAGGAATTACTGTTAGTCTTTTCGTCGGCGTTTTTGTAGCTATTTCCTTTTTTGCAGGGTGGGGAAGCTACCCCCACGCCCAACCCCCTTACTAGGAGGACCAGGGGTTTTCTGTCGGGGTCACCTTCCCTTAGACCATGTTGGTTCACGGCACCTTATTTCATTTGGTGCACCCCTCTCACGAGGGACCCCCTATCCACCACCCAGGGGACGCGCCTCAACGCCGTATGGTCCCAGCGCGAGGAATATAACATAAACTCTAGTGAATACATGTGTGTGGAGGGGGGAGAGGGTGCATGCTAGAGGGGGGAGGGGGTGCATGCTAGCACAAATGAGCGTGCATGTATATGCACCACAACTGCTTATGTGTGCGTGCACGCATATGTGTGTGTGTGTGTGATCTATGCATGGATAGAAATTTACAAGTAACCATGCAGGGAGATGGATGTATACGCGCCACAAATGCTTATGCGGGAATGACTGTGTGTGCGTGCGCACGCACGAACATGTTTGTGTGTGTGTGTGTGTGTGTGATCTGTGCATGAATAGAAATTTACAAGTTACCATGCAGGGAGATGGATCAGCCATGACAGATAACAGCCACGTCACCTTCCAAAACTAACAAGGCAGCTTGAACTATCATGATGATCCATTTACCAAAAGTGTGGGAATAAAATATGGGTTGATGATGCGAGTACTTAGGTCATTCTTGATCTTTTTCAGGTGTACTGGTGGATACAGAGGGGTTCAAGCCAGTGGATTTTTTCAAACTATTCTTTCCGGATGCTGCCTTTGATCACATAGCTGACCAGACCAACCTATTTGGGCAACAGCTTCTCAACATTGTAGCTGATGTGGACCGCAGATCTCGCCTCGGCTACACAAGTAACACATCGGCTGCTGAAATGAAGGCATACGTGGCACTGCAGATTGCCATGGGACTCTGCGGCAAGCCTGAGCCGGAGGATTATTGGAGGACATACTGGCTGACAAAGATTCAGTTTAGTGATGTCATGTCGCACAATCGATATGAATTGCTCACCCGATTTCTCCACTTCAACGACAACACGCTGAGGATTGAGCGTGGGGAGGAGGGTTATGATCCACTCTTCAAAGTACGACCCCTTCTGAACATCATCGAGTCGACATATGCACAGGTCTACTGTCTTCAGAGGGAAATATCCATGGACGAAAGCATGATAAAATTCAAGGGGAGGATTTTTTCAGGCAATTCCTTCCCCTGAAGCTGATCCGCTTTGGTCTGAAGCAGTTTTGCCTGTCGGAGGCGAAGACAGGCTATGTGCTCAAATGTCTGTTGTATACAGGTCGTGACACCTTTGTCAATGTAGAGCCCCAGCAGGACATTTTAGTCACAGAGCAGGTTGTGTTGCATCTGATGGATGGACTTGATGATACAGGACATGTCCTGTACACAGATTCATTTTATACTTCTGCAAATTTGGTTCGACAACTGAAAGACCAAGGAATCGGCCATTGTGGAACTGTAAGGCAGGGTCGTCAGAATATGGCTCCACAACTGGACAGAAACGCTTTGAACCTGCAGAAGGGTGATGAGCCTGTCTTCTGCAAATCGAAGACAACTGACATTGTTGCCTGTGGATGGCACGACACAAAGTACGTGCAGTTCTTGTCGTCTATCCATACAGACAACACGCTGGAACGCCGCCAGCGGGCTGGTAATCAGGTCGGTGGCCACAGGCAGGTGGTCCAGCCTCTTTGTGCTGAGGATTATTATCAACACATGGGAGGTGTTGACCTCACTGACCAGCTGCTTGGCACATACGCGTAGCCGCATAAAGTGTCCAAGTGGTATCACGCAGTCTGCCATAGGCTACGCGAGGTGGCACTGACAGCTACATCATTTACAAGCAGGTGACCGAAGGGCCTGTCATGCAACCCCGTATCTTTCGCGAGAAGATCATAGATAGACTGCTGGAGGGCTATGAAGGAAAAGTGAAGCCACAAAATCAAAAGGAGACACCAAGACCACAGAGACTGACAGAGCGTCATTTTCTGCAGAAACAGGAGAGAACGTCAAGACCAGAATGTACTGTATGCAGTGGGTGTTTCCCGTTTAGCATCAAGCGTGTTCAGACCAGGTTCCTCTGTAAGCAGTGTGATGTTGCCTTGTGCCCCACCACTTGTCTTGAGCTGTATCACACAGTTTGAGTTACGCAGATCTGCAGCTGCACAGACCTATGGAAATCAGTGGATTGTGTGTTGCAGACAAAATCACTTTAGGTTTGTGTGTGTTGCGGACAAATACACTTCAAGCAAAGCAATAGAGTGGCTGAAAAACAAAATAACTGTTTTGTGTTTGAAAATTACTGTAACTACCTGTCTTCAGTTTAATTTGCAAGTCTTGCATCTTATATCTGACACTGGTGTTAGGCGTGCAAGTGACTGGTGTGCAGAAGAGTGTTGTTTTCTTCACGGACTATGCTTGTGAGTTGGTGTGTTATGGATTATCTTTAGAGCTCTGAACTGCCAACTATGCTTTCACTGGTGAGTTGACCATTTTCTCAATACATTTCTTGACATGTTATCATGTATTTGTTACTGTGTTGGTCACTGCCTTGTGTGTAAACTGTCTGTTGGATGTGTTGCGAACACAGATTTTGATTATTTTTCTGGCATCAGGCTAGATATAACATTTTCAGTAAGTCACATGAAAGAAAAAAAGTGCCAGTGTACAAATGTGTTTTCCCATCTCCATTCAAAAAGAAAAATGAAGTAATTCGGTTCAGTGGTTCAAGAGTTATAGCCTTTTAAAGATAAGAGGTGTTGCGAAACAGTGGTCTGGCAAAACAGCTGCGGCGCTGGGAAATGCAACATTTCACCACCTGCGGTGGCGAAAGGGTTAAAGGAAACATCAACAGAAACTCAAAAAGGTCAAAATAATGGAATCATCATAGTCTATGAATGCTCAAATCTTATTAAAAATATTGCACTCTCTCAGAAAACTGAAGATTTTGTCCGGGGGTACATCCCGGAACAAAACCTTCAATGAGTCTGCTGTGAAATATTTATACCTTGTGTCAAATAGATCGGCACAAGACAGCAAAAAGTGTGGAACACCATGGAAACTGCTTCTCCTGTTTTACTAAAAAAAAAGAGTGCGTAACATACATATACACAATGTGGAGCAGAGCAAAGACAGTCTCCTCACGGCAGCTGCCGCAGCGATAAGGTAGACTGTCAGACACCTTAGGAAGAGCTTCATGCAGTTGTTAGCTTTCTCTTTGTCCCACTCGGACTGCCACTCACGGGCTATGTACGCCGTAATCACAGCTCTAAAATCACCATAAACAGTCTGTGCGTCAGGGACAGGGTCGATGAGGGTATCGTTGGTAGCAGAATCTGACAGAGAAATGGTCAGGTAGGCGGAGTTTAAACGGGCATCTAGGATGGTGAGAAGACACTGCAGCCGCAGACACTCTCCCATCCTCAGACTTAGACCCATCTGTATAAATATGACAATAGCCAGAAAAACTTGAAAGGTGTTCATTGAGGCTCTTTTGGTATATGGCTGGTGAAGTACAGCCGAAATATTTCTGTTTATTATTATTATTATCACTTCTTTTTAATTTTATTTATTTGTCATGTTATCTTTTCTGCTGTTATATTTATTTAAAATGTTATCAAGGACAGACGTGTAAAAAGGCCTGCGTGCCTACTGTCTTCATCCTTAGAAAATAAAGTTTCAATTCAATTCAATTCAGTCCTTCTTGTGGGCAGTCAAGTCCAACAAGATGTCAAGTCAAGAGTTTTTATTGATGTTGGCACTTTGGCCATTTTCACATGAAGAGCGCATATATCAGTTCAATACCACAAGAACATAACCTGTGGCATATTGACATTCTAAGTTGAAATGACAGTTTTCATGTTGCAGGGAATCCGAAACTCTGAGTCTGTCCAGGTCCAATCCGGCTGCCTGCAGATGAGGTTGGACACGGAAGGCAAGTGGACCAACAGCTCCGGATGGGTATCGTACATCTCTGCAAACGGTGGTTTAAAAACACAATTATAGGCAGTATTGTCTGGATCGGCCTTCATTTTTACAACGTAGCTGAGCATGAGGCGGATGCGGCGGAGCTTGAGAGAAGGCTCCCCTGCCTCGGCATACAGACTAGGAACTGGAGACGTCCTGAAGGCCCCCAAACATATCTGCATACCTCGATGGTGAATTGTATTCAGATGCTGTAGAACAGACTTGGAAGCGGAGCCATATACCACAGAGCCGTAATCCAGTTTGGACCGAACAAGGGCCCGGTACAGACGAAGTAAGACAGTATGGTCTGCACCCCAGTCAGTATGACCAACGAAACGAAGAGCCTTCTGACAAGAGGTTCTAAGGTAATTAATATGGTTGCAGAAGGTCAGTCTTTTGTCAAAGATGAACCCCAGAAACTTTGCCTCCCCAGCGACCTTAACCTTTAAACTACCAACTTATTTTTCTACAAATTGCCCTGTGTCCCTAACTTTTTTTCATTCAAACCAAGTAAAAAAGGGGTACATAATTCAAACTGTAAGTATGATGTTAATTCTGCTTCAAAATGTACCAAATTTTGACATGATGTTGGAAAATACTTACAGTATGTCATAATTTTGTCATTTTAAGTGTCTGTGTGCCACAGTCTTTGTTTACCTGTCATATATCTCAGTAAAAGGTGCTAAACCATACCTCTGTCAGAAATTCAATCCAGAAAACAACAAAACTGGTTAGAAACAAACCAGTGGCAGTCAGGAAGTCACCACAGGAACCACTCTACTCATTCCATGATACTGATCACGTACATATATCTGATGACATACCCACAGGTGACAAACAAGTCAGGTAGGTTTCAGAACTGTATTCAGTTTTAACGATTTTGATGTAATTCCATCTGAAGAAAATATGAGAAAAATATTTTTGAATGTCAAAGAAACTCAACATAGGTCTAAACCGTCACGTGGCCAGTACTACACAGATCAGAGTCATCTTCCGCTTTACACAGGTATGTACAGGTAGCTCATCATGATCGTTGATATCGGACTCAAAATTGGTAAGATCTTCAATGTGCACTGAACTGAAGCTGACGTCCGATTCAGAGTCATCTTCTCTGACAGAATTTGAACAAATATCATCCAGTAATGCTGTAAATTCAGGGTCGCATTCACTCTCCATGCTCAAGTCACGTTGTAAGCGAAACAGTCTCGAAAAACACCTAACTTTTGATTCAAAACAAACTCAAAAGGCATCCCACATGTAGCGGAAACAGAAGTAGGCATATCCCACAATGCATTGATTCTGTTAAAAGTTGGAATGGGTGCGAAATGAACCGGAACTGAGTGGAAACTAAAAGTAGGTATGTATGGGCGGAACGGGGCGGTACGGTCGTACATGGAGTAATATTTCACGGGCGGAACCGGGCGGTATGGTAGTTAAAAGGTTAATTGGCACTCCAGCAATGCTCAGGCTAGGTTCTGGAAAAAATTTCGTCCGGTTAGTAAAATGCACACAGACTGTCTTGGAGGGCAAGAACCTGAATCTGTTGAAAGACACCCAACTCTGGATTCGATCAACGCACAGTTGCAAGTCCCTCTCAAGGGACGCAAGTCCTCGACCACATGCACATAAAGCAAAGTTGTCAACAAACAAAGAGCATTCGGAATCGACCTTGACGGCCTTTACAATGATATTAATTTTAATACTAAATAATACATGAGATAGAATGCTGCCCTGCGGGACACCCATCTCCTGTGCAAAGGAGTGGGAGAAAATGAAGCCCACACAGACATGGAACGACCGGTTAGACAAAAAATTGTGACTATAAACGGGCAGGTGCTTTTTAAAACCCATGTCCAACAAGTCAGACATTATTCCATACTTCCTGGTAGTGTCATATGCCTTCTCAAAATCAAAGAAAATTGCATAGACATGCTGCTTGTTGACAAAAGCATCTTGGATAAACGACTCAAAAGTGGACTAGATGGTCAGTTGTACTACAGAAGCGCCGGAAACCTTTGAGGAATTACGTCTTTTGGTCAAGTCCTGTAACCCCTCAGTAATATCTCTTTAGGAGACTTAAGACTTCTGACCCTGTCTCTTTTAATGGTTTTAATGCTACCCATAAAGGCTCTGATTCGGAGAGGCGCTCGGGTGGAGTGGTTCTTGTCATTAGCAGCCAGATTTTATGTAGCCCCATTAGCAATAACACCTGACACACTCGGGATCCAAAAGACCAAAAACTAATGAATATTTTTTTAAGGACCAATCCAACATGGTAAGACCTGGGTTAGCACAGCTCTTTAAAAACCGGACCAGTCAGTCAAAAAGACTGAACAACATATCTGCTGACGTCAAGTCCTAATCGGGACAAAGATGGCACCCCTTTGCTGGCCCACTCACAGACTGAGGAGACTACCCACCCACGCCACGTGGAGGCCAGTGCCGAGTGGGCCTCAAAATAATAGAATCATCATAGTCTATGAATGCTCAAATCTTATTAAAAATATTGCACACTCTCAGAAAACTGAAGATCTTGTCCTGGGGCACATCCCAGAACAAAACCTTCAAAGAGTCTGCTGTGAAATGTTTATACCTTATGTAATTTAGATTTGAACAGGGCACTGCTCGTTGCCGGCATAACACCATGGACACTCCTCCTGTTTTGGTAAATAAGAGTGCGTAACATACATGTGCCCGATGCACTGCAGCGATAAGGCAGTTCTTATTGGTCACTTTTTTGTCATCGCGCGCCGTGACCCCAATGGCAGCAGGGCAATTGTGTATAGCGCTTTTTTGGTCCAATTTTCAGCGAGTGATTCCGAGGTCGACACACACAGTACACGGCTATTTTTAGTATCAAAATGTAGGGAATTTGTGTCAAGAAATAGTTCTATATGTGGCCTGGTCGATTTATATTTGCTTGTGACGGATTGCGAAAAGCATATCGCTGAGCAGATTTGCGTGTTTTTGGGCCTTGCAGCACTCTTCATTGAACCATAGTACTCTCAGTTTCCGAGGGACTGATGTGGAAGTTCTAGGGATGATTGATTGTACATTGTGCATTGCTTAAAGGGCTGCCTTAATTGAGCGAGACGATGTCTCGGTTTGTCGTGCGGTTTCTTTCCGAATTGGGTCACACGAGACAAGCTGAGACCAGCCGAGATGAGACAGAAGATCGGGCAGCCACGGCAAACTCTTTTCGTTTCTTAACCGGGTCTATTTTTAGCTGTGCCAAACCAGCTGAGACGGAAGTTGATCGGCGCTTGTGCCGGTCAGGTCCAAGGTCATTTCCTGCTCAGCGGGGCTTAGCCGCGATAAGACACCAGGAAGTGTTTGTGAGTCTGTGTGTTGATTGAAAATCTTTCCTCTGGCAGAAAAGAGCGTTCACTTTTTCAGAGTCTCGGGCAGGTTTGCTGTGCGTGATTGGCAAGACAAAAGGCCGGCCTGAGACACGCCGAGAAATGTCTAGGGGGTCTCGCCGATCTTGTCTCGAAGGGTTGCCGAACCTAATAAAGGGCAAAGGGTGTTTCGGTGTCTCGCCGAGATGAGTTTTGGGTTTGTCTCGCCCAGTTAAGCCAGCCCTTAATGTCCCGGCAGCAACAAGACTTTCTCAAGACGTGCCTGCACTGCTTGTGAAAAATAACAACAACAGAATATTGAATGTATGTCACCAGCCGGTCCAAAGACCATATCGGTGGTGCTCCTGTTTGCTCTGAAGCCACACTGGCCCTCTGGGAGTTGGTCTTCAGCGATGGCAGGTACCAGCCGATTCAGGAGCAGCCTTGCAAGGATTTTCCCAGCAATGGACAGCAGTGTAATTCCCCGATAGTTGGAACAGTCAGACTTCTCACCTTTGTTCTTGTACAGGGTGATAACGACTGCATCACGGAGATCCTTTGGTAGTGTTCCTTCCTCCCAGCAGCAGAGAAAGAGGTCATGGAGCTTGTTGTGCAGTGCTGTGCCTCCATGTTTCCAGATCTCTGGCGGTATTCCATCAATGCCTGCTGCTTTGCCACTCTTGAGCTGGTGGATGGCTGTGAGGGTCTCTTCAGCGGTGGGCGGTTCGTCCAATTCAACTTTTACTGGGAGCTGTGGGATTTGTAGGACGACTGCTTCTTGAACAGTGCGCTCAGCGCTGAAGAGGCTCTGAAAGTATTCCGACCAGCGGTTCAAGATGGAGGTATTATCTGTGAGGAGTGCCTGGCCATTCGCGCTTCGCAGGGGACTTTGTACCAGGTGCCTGGGGCCATACACTGCTTTCAATGCTTCGTAGAAGCCCCTGTAGTCACCATTGTCTGCGCAAAGCTGGGTCCTCTGTGCAAGTCTGGTCCACCACTCATTCTGGAGATCTCTGAGCTTGCGCTGGAGACTGCTGCAGACGAGGCGGAAGGCAGACTTCTTCACAGGGCAGGAAGGCTGGGCTAGGTGGGCCTGATGGGCGGCTCTTTTTTTTGCTAGGTGTTCCTGGATCTCTACATCGTTTTCGTCAAACCAGTCTTTATTCTTCTTTCTAGCGAAACCCAAGACTTCTGCAGAGGATTTTGCAATAGCAGTTTTCAGTTCTTCCCAAAGTGTTTCAGGGGAGGAGTCTGCTGGGTCCGCTGTGTCTTTGAGCCTGCGCTGTAAATCTGTCTGAAAGGCAGCTTTCACGTCGTCACGCTGAAGGCTCGCAACATCAAGCTTTTTCTTGGGGGGCCCCCATTTCTTGGGTTTTGGCTTGAAGTGGAGCCTGAGTTTGCAGCGGACAAGGCGGTGGTCAGTGTGGCACTCTGCGCTGGGCATCACTCTGGTGAGGAGGACGTCACTGCGGTCCCTCTGACGCACTAGGACATAGTCGATAAGGTGCCAGTGCTTGGAGCGAGGATGCATCCAGGTGGTCTTTCGACTGTCCTTTTGCTGAAAAGTAGTGTTGGTGATGACCAGTTGCTGCTCTGCACAGAACTCCAACAGTAGGCGGCCATTGTCATTGCAGTTCCCCACGCCATGCTTGCCGAGGACTCCTTTCCAGGCTTCAGAGTCCTGGCCCACTCTGGCGTTGAAGTCGCCAAGGATGATGACTTTGTTGTCTGCAGGGGTGCTCTGTATGAGGCTGCGCAGGTCAGTGTAAAACTTGTCCTTTTCAGCAGGCTCTGCCAAGAGGGTTGGGGAGTACACACTGAGAAGGGTGACGTGTTGCTGGTGTCTCAGTGGGAGGCGCATGGACATGATGCGGTCTGAATGACCCGTTGGTAGGTTTTCCAGCTTAGTCGCAATGGAGGTCTTGACCATGAAACCCACGCCTGAGAGCCGTCTTTCTGATGCAGGCCTGCCTGACCAGTAGAGGGTGTACCCAGCGCCAAGTTCTTGGAGGCTGCCTTCGTCCGGAAGGCGTACTTCGCTGAGCGCGGCGATGTCAATGTTTAACCTCCGCAATTCATGGGCAATGAGGGCGGAGCGACGTTCGGGGCGTCCGCTGTCTGCTTTGTCGAGCATGGTTCGGATGTTCCAGCATGCTACGTTGAGTCCGGTCGTGGTCGTCATCAGAGTGGATCCGTTATTCTTTCTTGTTTTTTGACCGCATGAGAAGATGCCCGTTGACCGCGGCTAGCCAACTGGGGTTGCGAGGGGACGAGCTTTGGTTAGGCCACCTTTTCTAGGCCCCTCTCCGTGTGGAGCAAGCAGTGCTGTCCCTAGAGAAGGCTGCTTGGTCGTTCAGGGTGTGCCGAGTGATGTTGTCATCCCCAGGTCAACATCAGGCGACCAATATCCTGAACCGCCTGCATGCAGGTTTGAGACTGCGGCTTCCAGTGACATCTTTCACCTGCCGTTTCGCCCCTCGCCCATCGCTACAGGACTTGGAATGGTCAGTGTCATGGTCCGTGGACGTTTCCTAAAGCCTGCGCGGTGGAGCTTTTTGGTGGAGTGCAGTGTGCGCAGTACTGGCCCCACCCTTTAAACCCTTGGTTCATCTGCCATGGCCTAGCAAGCTGGGACGATGGCATCGAGGTCCTCGGGTCGTAGGTTTTATATCAGACTGTCCTTGTCCTAGTCTCTGGCTCAAAAGCCTTCCCCGGAGACACGGGGGCTTTGATGTCAGGGGTTTCCTCCCTTAGCCTTTCCGCAGCCAAGCGGCCAGGCCTGCAAGGCAGCAGGCGACTCGTGGAGGGCGGGGTCGTCTATGTCCCGTGCAGATGTGAACATCTGCCCACTGCCCACAGCCGGTCCAATATGTTAAATAAACCTACGACCTGGGGCCTAAATAAAGCTAAGACCATTTAGCAACACACATCCAATATCAAGAGCAACAGGCAGCGCAGACAGTAGGGAGAGTTTACAAAAGGAAAATACAGGTGAATGGACCAAGGGTAGACAGAAACACATGCCCCAGAACAGAGGGGAAAACCCACCTGTGGGGCTGACCAGTGTGACCCTGGAAACTAAAAAGTAGTTAACCCCACCCAAGTCCCCCACGGCAGACCCAGGTGGGGCTAGAACAGAACTAGATTCTGAACCTGGGTTTGAGTACGTAGGTGAATCATCATTAAAGACACATAGGTTAAGGTGAGAAAAAACATCTTCTAACATCTGACCTCTGCCATCATAATTGTCACTACCCCAAAGGTGAGCGTGACCATTAAAATCCCCCATGAGAATAAAGGGAGGGGGCAGCTGATCTACTAAGTTAAAAATATCATTACTACAGACCCGCAAGGATGGTGGCAGGTACACTGCATATGATTATGGTCTTCTTCAAGGTGACCTCAGCTGCGACAGCCTGAATACAGGTGTCGATGCTAATGGGGCTACATAAAATTTGGCTACTAATGAGAAGAGCCACTCCACCCAAGCGCCTCTCCGAATCGGAGCGTTTATGTATAGCGTTAAAACCATTAAAGGACACAGGGTCAGAAGTAGTCAGGTAAGTCTCCTGAAGAGATATTACTGAGTGGTTATAGAACTTGACTAAAATATGCAATTCCTCAAAGTTAGCTTGAAAAGCACGACAATTCTACTGAAGCAGAGAGTAAATGATTATGTCTTATCTGGGGGTGAAGAGTTCCCCCCCCCCCCCCTTTTCTTTGCCTTGGAAGGAGTTGAAGAAACAGAGGGGGGCCGGCTCCCAGGCCTCCTCTGGTTCTTTGGAGATGAAGAGAGTGGAGCTGCTGCAGCACCAGCAACGACAACTTCCACTCCCTCCATCCACTCCTTCTGGGCCCATGCGCACAGCAGTCCCATAGCTTTTTTAGACTTCTGGTCCTGGGCAGAGTTCCTGCCGCTAGAGTTAGCGGCCTTAAAAGGCTGACCAGAGCCAGATGCCTTTGGAATAGCCAAACTGACAGGCTTGGGTGGGGGCTGAGGCTATGGGGCAACAGAAGGCGGCACTACCGGCCTTCTGCGTTCCCTGGCTCCATGTCACCACCGGAGGAGGGTTACTCTCCAGGGGCGAGAGGAGCCGAGGCTCCGCCCCCAACCAAGAAGTTGGGGTTTGACATGAGAAGTCTTTGGTGGGGCGCTTGCCTGCCACCGCAGCACTAAAAGTATACACAGAGGTGTTAAGAGTTTGAGGCAGCCGCACATGCTGAATACTGCACTCGGCTAACCAATGAGGGCATTTCTTGTTTGAAGCCATATGCGCCCCCTGGCAATTCACACATAGGGGGGTGGCTGTGCAGGACTCAGCAGAGTGTCCGGGCTTAGTGCAGCCTGGCAGCATGTCTTCTGCCCATGGCCATACTTTTGGCACTTAATGCACCGGAGGGGGAGAGGGACATACTTTTTCACTTTCAAGGAGTAGCAGAGATGCCAACCCCTTTCACGACCCGACCTTACCATTTTCAAAATTTGACAGGAAGAAATAAAATTTGACAAGAAGATTTCACGTGAACATAAAACTTGGTCATTCAAGGTTAAAGTTAAAGTTCAGTGCCACGGCATGCAAGATTGCACACATAAACTTCCTCGTCACAGCACTGGCACTGACCAGCTTTGCGTGGCTAGAGCACAAAACCACAACTAAAAACAGAATGAACCATACAAGTTCACCTCAGAACCAAAGAACTTATAAAAGTTCCGTAAATCCACAGAATTCCATGATAGGAGTGAAAACGGGGCACATACAACCTACCCCCATACTGCTGACTGTTGGCACACAAAACCAGGGACTGCAAACGCAATGAACTGTACAAGTTCACCTCTAAAAACACACAAACGGATTAAAATTCAACAAATCCACAGAAAACCTGTGATACCTACTCATAGTGTGTAAAAAAAGACACACATCAAATTTCTACCTTCTTTAAAGAGATCAAAGGGGTATCTAAACAACACCCTGAAAACAAGGGGAGAAGGAAAGTGGAAAAAATAAAAGGTGGAGGGGAAAGAGAAAGGAAGGGGTAAAAAAAAAAAAGAAGGGCGCAACTCATGATGGAAAATTGTCCAACATGAAAGTTGAACCTCACAAACAGTAGGATACCACTCTATGCGAGCATCCTTCCGAAAGTGAGCCAACAACCTATGAACACAAGTCAGTAAGAAAGCCCTAGAGCTATCAATCCTAATCCCCAGCCAATACGGGGGATTGGCTTAAACAGAGATTGAGATACGTGCAGCAGAACGCTACACTAAATTTTCATCTCCACGGTTTGGTCCGCTAACGATGAGGAGCACCGGCAATTCAAAGCAAAACGTCCTCGAAACACACATGAACTAGACATAAAAATTCAGACTGACTTGTGTCGCTCAAGTGTGTTCGGCCGGCCGACAAACAGGCCATTGCATCATATAGTGTGCAATGTCAAACACATCTTTACACACACACGGCCGGCCGATAAACAGGCCATTGCATCATATAGTGTGCAATGTCAAACACATCTTTACACACTAAAACAGCGAAATTCCAAGAACTACTGAACTGAACTGAAATCACACTATTTCCGATCATGTATATTTCAGATTCCGATTGGTTGCGCTAATTAGAGGACACTTCCGATTGGCTCATTATTTATCTCGAGGGAAACGCGATGACTCGGCGGTATAAGAGCAGCAAAGTCAGCGAGAAATTGGTAACTTTTAGCAGACAATTTCAGCGCTTTTTTGCCGGAAGATAATTTATTTGGCGGTAAAATCTTAATATAATTTTGGCGTAAGAAAATACGGCAAAATTCGGAAGGGTTGGCATCTCTGGAGTAGTAACCTCCCCAGATTGTAGTAGGAAGAGAGGGGGTGCCAAATGTCAGGATGATGTTAGGGGGACGGATCTCACCACCACCTTGCTTGGAAGCGAAGCGCCCGACCTAAGTCACCCCCTGAGACTTAAGGTTCCGTACAAGTTAATAGCTTGGCTCGTCTGTTGCAATGCTAAGCATAGATTGTGCATCATCATGCTACAAACATGATACAAGTTAAAATGTGTTCACAAATAATATTATTGTAAAATTTGACACAGAGCCCAAACAAATCTTTCTTTGTTTTAACGTATGCTGTGGTGAAGCATAGGAAACTATTTGCAGACAAACGCGCAGGAATCGTTCTCTGCTTCAAATATTGCAACACATTTTCTAAAGCAGTAAACATAGAAAAAATTGCTTTTTTAATACCAAAAATAACTAAAACATTTGCGTTAGTTAATTATTGTAATGGGTTTCCTAATACACATACTTTTAGAATTAAAACAAAGCCTTTGGTGTGAGACTGTGCAGCACAAACTGCAACACAAGATGGCGGAACACAAAGCAAAAGTGTGTGAGGAAAAGGCACAGATTCGTTGATTTGGGTAAGTACAAGCGTTTATTTTCCTACAAAAGTGCCTTCTGCAAAACAGTGACTTTGTTAGTTACCAACTACCACATGATCTTTAAAATATGCTCATTGATTTGACCAAAACGTCTAGGTTATTTTGCACAAAATATGATTTTAGATCTAAGTAGGAAAACGCGGATATTTAATTTTGAAAACACTTAAAACAATAAAAGAATGAGCAGACCTGAGAGTATGTACGTGTACTAGCAAGTTGGCTGAGCGCTAGCATAGCATCTCTCCCTTTCTTTCTTTGTCGGAGGAATGCACGATCATGAGGTCAGTCGGGCACGGTACACTTTTGTTTATGTTTGATCCTCTGGCATTGTATGAAAGAAAAATGCTCAAAGAGGAGCAAGACAGGTTTTTCCCCCCCCCCAGAGAAATAAAAACACCAACAAACTGGTAGTGATAATAGTGAATATAAGTACTTTGTATTGGATCAGTATTCAATTTTTTTTTTTTTTAAATAGCACTTTGATTTTTCTCTTTCTTCAGATTGTGCAGCCACTGTTTTCTGCCATGGATAATGGAAGTCGTGAAAACAAAGGTGCCTCTCGTTTTCAACCCACTAACTGGGATATGTGTGCATAGTGCAGGAAAATACTAAAGAGAAATTGCAGTGTCCGGCTATTGCCAGTCAAAAAAATCAAGGATCTACGTATCTGATTTTGGCTGACAATCTGACTAAGTTTGGTGAATGTGGCGCACTGTCACCCAGCTTTTTAAATAGACTTGATTATGAAGATGGTGTTGAAGAAATGTTCAGGAAAAATAAAGCTTTATTTCATCTGACTGTCTGAAGTACAATTCAACAAAGCTGAAGAGAAAACTTGCATCTTGTGATGCAAGTGAGGAAAGTGGACCTGCTAAAAAAGTTACACGCAGGAACAGAAATCAACTGGAGATGGAGTAGTTGACAAGGATCTCAGTTGTTTTTTGTGTGATAAGAATGCACCACCAAAGGCTCTTACACATGCTTCTACTTTTCAGCTGGATGAAAGGATTAGAAACTGTGCCCTGATTCTTCAAGACGGCCACCTTTTGGTAAAATTAAGTAGAGGTGATGTGATTGCCCAAGAACTGAAATACCACCCTGCCTGCCTCACTAGCCTATACAGAAAAGCTCAGCCTAAATTAGACTGCGTTGATCAGAGATCTAATCAAATTCGAAAAGCCTTGGTCTTTGCTGAATTGACAAGAGTACATAGAAGAAGTAAAACACTCGTCTACAGGTGACAACTTAAAAGTGTTGAAACTGGCTGATCTTTCTAAAATATACCTAAGTTGTGTACGGGAATTTGATGTAAAAACTGGCTCTTTACACAGCAGCTGACTGAAAACACTGCTGTTAGCACATTTTCCAGACCTTCAAGCCCACAACAGTGGCAGAGACGTTCTATTGACAATCGCAGACAGTTTGAGCACTAACTTACAAGAGGCCTATGCTGAAACCATAGATGACAAAGCTGTACATCTAGCAAAGGCAGCAAGGATAGTACGCAGGGACATATTTAGTTTGCAGGCCAGGTTTAATGTTCCATGCACTGAAGATTGTCAGAACACGAGTGTTCCAGAGAGTCTGTTGGCTATGATGCAGATGATACTGCAGGGCCCAAGCATTACATCAAACAAAGGGAAGAACCAAGCAGCACTGTCACTTGCTCAGCTTGCAAGTTTTAATGCTGTGAAGACAGGGGAAGAGATCACTTCCACAACGAATAAACATTCCAAGGACAGTCTATGTTGGTTTAACCATACATGCACAGACCAGAAAAAAGGAACTAGTTGAACGCATGCACAGTCTAGGCTTGAGCATTTCATACAACAGAGTTTTATAAATTTCATCAGAATTGGCAGGGAAAGCCTGCAGACAATTCCAACACGACGGGGTTGTGTGTCCTATGAAACTTAGACATGGTCTCTTCACAACAGTTGCAGTTGACAATATAGAGCACTTATCCTAGCTCTACCACTTCCAAGGTCTCATTCCATGGCACTGCAATATCTCTATTTCAACACCTGACCCTACTCAACACTGCAAAGGAACCGAGAGAATTCCGTCACCAGAATTAGAAGTTGAAACAATAAGTAAAACATTAGCGGTTGCGGAGTTACCAGAGTTCTTCACAAGTATCATGCTGAAAATGCCAGTGGAACCTCCCCGGCCCCACAATGCAAGTGTGTCAACTGACTCGGGAAGTAGTAAGAGGTAAGTTACAAGTGTTTTCTTTTTAGTGTTTGTGTGTGTGCGTGTGTGTGTGTTTAGGTAATCAACTGGTTAATAATAATAAGAAGAAGAATAGTGCTCTTATCGTGGTAATGGAAAACATGTTAAGAAGAAGTTAGTGGAATTTACAAGTGTGTGTGCGTGTGTGTGTGTGTGTGTAATAGAGAGAGAGAGTGAGGTTTGGAGATTCACATACGCATGTTGTATCTATGTCACTGCTTCCCTGATTTGGGACATCTTGTGACAGAGAGTGCAAAATCACATGCAACAACTTTGGTTCCAACTCCTGCATCAAACCCTATTGAGCAAGTAACTTTTTTCTTTGAGTCACACCAAAAATGTATACACAACACAACCACATAACTCACATACATGACTCTCTCTCTCTCTCTCACTCTGTCTCTCTGTCACACACACAGACACACACACATACCACATTTAGTCTTACTAGGTTAAGAATTAGTGTGTGTGTGTGCATGCGTGTGTGTGTGTTTGACAATTTCGTTAATTTAGATACCAACACAAAAACTAATAATTGCAGGTTCACAACAAATGGAGTCCTTGAAGATATCTACAAGCATTCAAAACTGTACATCTGAGCCAGGTTTGGTGTTCATGGCACAAAAAATGATCAATTGGTCACCATACACAAGATTTACTTAAGCGGTCATTTCTAAAATTAAAAATAGAAATTGGTTTTGGTTGTTGTTTTTTTTGCAACTCATGTGTCACATTTTGTTCTGCATTAAAACAGTACATCTGGCACCAGGTTTGGTGTTTGTAGCACAAAAAATTGCCAATTTGTCACCATACTAAAAATTTACTTTAGGCGGCCATTTTGAATGGTTACTAAAAATAGAAACTGAACAAACTTTTGCGTTTTGTTTGTCACATTTTGTTTTGCATTATTAACTAAACATCTATGCCAGGTTTGGTGTTTGTAGCTTAAAAATTATCGATTTGTCACCTTGCATGACTTACTTAAGCGGCCATTTTAAAATGTTAGTAAAAATAGAAACTGATCAAACTTTTGCTTTGGCTCTGTGTCACATTTTATTCATCATTAAAAACTGTACATCTGTGCCAGGTTTGGTGTTTGTAGCACAAAAATGCATGATTTGTCAACATACAAGCCTAGCTATAATCTTCTGACAGTTCTGCCAAAGCTTGATTAAGCCTCTTGACGAATTCATAGTTTTGTGGGGTGTGACTTCCACTGAGTGTCTCCGATTGAAGAGAGTCTCAGTAGCCCGCTGGAGTGTGCCCAGGTATGGCACTCTACCAGCAAGTCACCAGACCTGAGGCGCTGGGCATCAGGCCTGCCAACATGGCTCCTGAGGGTCTCCCCCACCAGAAAAGGATGCAGCTTGGAAACAGGTTTCTCCTTCACCTTGCTATGGACAATGAAGAAGTGAGGCCATACGGCTGACGCTTGAGGCGTCGCTTCCTCACAGTCCGAGTCACTGTCATCTTCAATGTCGGTGGCTATGTGCCGCTTTTGTGCCAGTTTTTTTTTTCTTCTCCATATTATAATAGTAGAGATATTCATCCCCCGGAGGTCCCCGACCGCCATCAAGCCCAACAAGGGAAAGTGGAACTGTCGGCAGGTCTCCAGCCGACACACAATGGAGACTGCCCGAAAGATATACTCAAGGGGGTAAGCCCGATTGAACTGTCTGAGCCACCGCCTTCTATCACACTGTTGAATGCAGGGGAATACTGGTGTAAAGCACCTAATCAGCAGCAGAGGCTATAGCATGGTGCTCCGTATATCAACCTGCATGTCAACAATGGGATAGGGCTCGACGTGACAAGAGCCGATTGACTAGGCTATTACGACTAGCCTCCCGTTTAGGTAGAAGTCAAGGCCAAAGTGGAGTGTTGGCACCAGTGAGCCGCAACCCAAAGAGAACCTCAGCCACCAGGATCCTCTTCTCCCCCGACACGGGTCTCCAAGCAGGACAAACACTTGGGATCCAAAGGACCAAAAGCTCACGAGTATTTTTAAATACCAATCCAACATGGTAGGACCTGGGTTAGCACAGCTCCTTAAAAACTGGACCAGTGAAAAGACTAAACAACATATCTGCTGACATCAAGTCCTAATCCTGGACAAAGATGGCATCCCTCTGCTAGCTCACTCACTCAGTGACTGAGAAGACTACCCACCCACACCACTTGGAGGCTGGTGCCGAGTGGGCTCAATCCAAATGGGTTACAAGTTGACCTTAGACAGTCCACTGTACAGGGAATAGACAACAATTCATCAATTTCCACAACTGTCAAATGCACGTGAAGCATCGTCAGTTTTTGTGAAAAGCTGGGCGATATTGGCAAGTGTACCAAAGGCAGGCAGGTGGAAAAACTCGGTAAAGTCATGATGCACGTGCTAAAAGGGTCAGTTTTGAACACTGAGCTCTTCTGTTTCGCTACAAATACCAGTACAGTAGGGGCATAATTGAGAAATTGGGAGACATCTTGGGGTGTCCCATTCAGTGATCCAGAGGCTGCTGTCACGATTCCAAGAAACTGGAAGGGCAGAACGACGACGCTGCTCAGGACGCCCGTGATGCACCAGCAGAAGGGAGGACAGATACCTCTGTGTGGTGGCTCTGCGCAACCGAACTGTCACATCAACCACTCTGCGACGTCAACTGATGAAGCTGCAAACATTAACGTCAGCAGAAGCACATTCTGCCAATGTCTGCGCTAAATTGGCCTGGCTTCATGCAGAGCAGCAGTGAGAATACCCTTCACTCCAGCTCATCGCAGAGCCCGGGTTGCCTGGTGTCATCAACATGTGAAGTGGAACAGACTCCAGTGGACTCAGGTTCTGTTTACTAATGAGTCACGGTGTCCTTCAACAACGGCAGGGCAAGGGTCTGGAGACGCCAGGGCAAGCGATTCACGGATGGATGTGTCCAAGAGATGGATCACTACGAAGCAATCTAAGTCATGGTCTGGGCAGGCTTCAGCAGGGGAGGAAGGACCCCCTCTACTTCATCCGGAGCACCCTGACTGGACTGCACCATCAGGACAAGATTGTGCAGCCCTTCATTCAGCCAGCTCTCCAAGCCATTGGAGACAATGCTGTTCTGCAGGATGACAACGCTCGACCTCATCGCGCCCGTGTGGTGGATGAGTACCTTTCACAATGGTGCATCATGAGGATGGAGTGGCCAGCTCATTCACCCGATCTGGCTTCCATCGAGCACCTCTGGGACGTGATGGGGCAATGTGTAGTCAGCAACCACCCCCCACCTCCAGGCGTCCCCCAGCTGACTCAGTTCCTGCATCAAGAGTGGGAAGTGATCCCACAACATGTTCTCCGAACCCTGGTGAACTCCAAGCATTGAATGCTTGGCTGCAAACGGTGGGTCAGTCGCTACTGACTGGACCAGCCTTGTTTCACTTTTAAAATAAAGGGTGGGTGAACATTCTAATGTACTGCTGTTGTTACACTTGCTTGATTTACTAAAAACTGAAATGAAATTGTTATTGAATAAATTAGCAAAGTACTGACTTCAAGTATTATGTAGTAAAACTGTTGCCGCTAGGGTTTCATGTGATAAAAAAACAGAAGATAGTGGTGGAAAACCCTTTAAAATAGAAACAAGGAACGACGTTTTGGCTCAAAGATCCTTCTTCAGGTGACATGGAAACAAACGTAGAACAGAAAAGAACACGATAGAAAGAAAAGACGTCATCCTGTATAGAGAGAATTTAGAATGAGGTAAAAAAAAACCCACAAAAAAACCCACCAGAATGACGCAAATACACAAGCACAAAACACAAAGCACAAAACTGCATACATTCGCATTCACTCGTGCCTGCTGCCGCTCACGCTCTTAATTTTCTCTATACAGGATGACATCTTTTTATTTCTATCGTGTTCTTTTCTGTTCTACGTTTGTTTCCATGTCACCTGAAGAAGGATCTTTGATCCGAAACGTCGTTCCTTGTTTCTGTTTTAAAGGGTTTTCTGCCATCTTCTGCTGGTATTCCAAGTATTGTTACATTATTTGTGTGGTGTTGTCGGTGCATCTGCGATAAAAAGTGGCCCTTAAGTTTTGACCATTAGTATAGTTCAAATGGGACAAATATGTAGCAGCAAACACGTGAACCTACCACGAACATCTTGAAACTTGGAGCGATATACAGGAGTGTTGAACAATGGACTGGCTCCCTCCAAATATGCATTGGTCCTAAAGTCCTTCTGGTCATCTGTTTTAGAAGTTGAACACACATAAGCACGCATGCACACACACACGTGCACAAACGACCAGACACGAATTACCACGTCATTCTGTTGATCTATTGTTTCACACTAATGACTATCATAAAAGTTTATTGTGTTTCTGTGCATGGCAGACTTTGGTAGTATCAGACGATCCCTTTTCTTTTGGTGGCTGTGAGTGCTTGTGTTTATTGTGTAATCATAGGGGTCCATGGATAGTAGCTTTGACTAATGCAAATCCATTGCACCACCGCGTGCGCGCAAGCGCCTATACTAAGCTAAATACAAGGGAGGAAATGAACGGCACACGCGAAAGACGATGCACTGTGATTCCAGAGCAGTTTCAACCCTCAAAGCAACCATTCTCCTAAAACACCAAAATGAACAAACTCAGTAGATATTTTGCCACAAATCTACACCAACCTTGCCCGCCGATCATAACCAATAGTTTAGTATCCATGCTTTTTGCAAAGTGAAGCATCATGTTTGCAGACGCTTATCGCAAGGTTTTAGCTGCGCCCTTAAGTACGCATCAAGCTCATTTTTCATTGGTTTAAGTAAATTATCATTGCCAATGAAATTAAAACAAGAGTGTTGACATGAACTTGTGACCTGTGCTGCACGCAGCGGCCCTTTAGGTCCGGGATACTTATGGCCACAGCTAGAATTCCTCGATTCCTCCCTTGTATTTAGTCTTGAGCTTAGTATAGGCGCTTGCGCGCACGTGGTGGCGCAGTGGACTTGCATTAGTCAAAGCTACTATCCACGGATCCCTATGTGTGTAATGTATTTATGTTACGCCTGCTACTTATGAAAAACGAAGGCGTGTAGTTGTGAAATGCAAAAGACTGGTCACATAATCAGAAACAGTAATTTGAAAATACTTACATCCGCCAAGTTTACGCAGCGCCTCAGTTGCAGCATCCTCTACCAAGGTGTATGACTTTGTTTTAACGTGGGATACACCAGCCACTGTCACATCTGTGGGCTCTTTACAAACAGAGCATTTGAAAGACATTATTCCAAGACAGTTCTTCAGGTAAGGTTATGAATGCTGCAAGGTTCAAAGCAGATGCAGCACTTTACATTTATAGAAGTAAAACTAATTTTAGTACAGTAAACTCCACAGAGAGAGAAAATGAAATTCCAGACACCTATGTCATTACCATCAAGTGGATGCCCTAAAAACAAAGTTATTTAAATCATCGCCACCCACAACTCTCAAAGCCCCCCGCTTCAACTCAAACCACAATTGAATTTTGATAGATAATGACACTTGAGCCCCAGCCTCCCAATTATCTCAGCATCGATGTATATAATCCTGGATTTTGGCAACATCAGCCCCATCACACCTCTCACAAAATCCCTGACTTTTTTCAGTGTACTGAGTACATTTTCAAATCATCAATCGGTCACAAGTTAATTGACGTGTCAAGTTTATTGACCTGCTCCCTGCCAGGTTAATACCAGCCTATTTAAAGCAAATTAATAGAAGCTTTCAAAGGCCTCCTGGTAAATAGCGTGCTTTTGAAAACCAATGACGCACGACACTGAATAGCACTGAACAGCGAGCCGCTTTTGAGCTGTGAGAGCTTAAATCGCCTCTTCGGGGCTTTACAGTGTCCCGTGCCGCAGATCAGTTATAATTTTAAAGCGTCTCTGTTGAAAGCGGTTAACCTAACAGGCCACTAGTCTGACAATATGCGCACAAAGAACCTAATAAACCTGGTCTATTACTCTGCCGTTCTCAGTGGACTTGCGGTCGTCTACAATATGCTAGGACGCAGTCTTCTCAAAATGTCGTAGATAGTAGGTAGGACATTGCTTAACGTCCAGACAGCAACAAGACTTTCTCAGGACGTGCCTGCACAGAGACAGAAACACATGCCCCAGAATAGAGAGGAAAACCCATCCTGTGGGGCTGACCAGGGTGATTGACTGATTGATTGATTGTACATTGCTTAACGTCCCGACAGCAACAAGACTTTCTCAGGACGTGCCTGCGTGGCTTGTGAAAAAAAAAACTAAACAGAATATTGAATGTATGTCTCCAGCCGGTCTAATACGTTAAATAAACCTATGACATGGGGCCGAAATAAAGCTAAGACCATTTAGCAACATCCAATATCAAGAGCTACAGGCAGCGCAGACAGTAGGGAGAGTTTAAAAAAGTAAAATACAGGTGAATGGACCAAGGGTAGACAGAAACACATGCCCCAGAATAGAGGAGGCTGACCAGGGTGACCCTGGGAACTAAAAAATAGTTAACCCCACCCAAGTCCCCCAGGGCAGACCCGGGTGGGGGCCTGACCAGGGTGACCCTTGGAACTAAGAAGAAGTGCCCCCCATCCCCCAAGGTCCTCCTGGGCAGACATGGGTTCTCAAAATGCATCCTGCAGACTATGCAATCCTGCAGACTAGGCAAACTAGATTTTGGGGACAGTGCTAAGCTATTTGCTATTATCACAACAACAAAAAGCAATCCAGACCAAAAAGGTGACTGCCATTGCCAAGCGTGTAAAATGCAAAGAACAGAGATGCCAACCCCTTTCACTACCTGACCTTATCATTTTCCAAATTTGACAGGAAGAAATAAAATTTGACAGGGAGATTTCGCGTGAACATAAACTCGATCATTCAAGGATAAATTTCTGTCTTTGAATGCAGTATCTCAGAAAGACAAAAAAGTTCACACCAAAAAAGATGAATGGAGAGAACCTCTATGAGTTCTTTGTTGAAGACTTGCAGGTCCTCAACAGTTCGTCTGATGCCAAGGATACTGACTAAAGTGTCAGAGCTCATGTTCCCTCTAACACCTCAAAAATACATTCCCCTGTCGCGGATGAGTTGCAAGTTGGACCACAACAGTTCTGTTTTGATTGCTCCATTTATGATCCCTTGTACGATTCGCCTACCTCCTGACTGCCATCTGTTCCGATCACAAACAGTCCTTTTTGCCTGCTGGCAGCAAGCTCAGAAGCTTTAGCTTTGCTGCAATCTTTGATTATTTGCGTTGTGTTTGTTCTGCCACTGCTGTACTGTTTAGCAATGTCACTGTCAGGGAACATTGCTCGGAACAATGCGTCTGCATGATCGGCGCTGATGGATATGTTGTGCTCGATAAGAAAATGTGCAAACGTCTCTGCCCGGATTGTCGAGCTTCCAGATGTTTCAGGTTTGCTTGAAGTAAAGAAAATTGTAATTTTTTTGCTTTTGTTTGCGCAGAACTTTTCTCTTTGTAGCGAGTTGTTGCACAATGCCTAGTGACATCGTCTAATCCACAATGACCGATTTTGAAATCTAATAATAATAATAATAAAGGTAATTTGTATAGCGCCTAATCACCAAGGTGCTCTAGGCGCTTTACATTGATTGATTGATTGTACATTGCTTAACGTCCCGACAGCAACAAGGCTTTCTCAGGACGTGCCTGCACTGATTGTGAAAAAAAAATAAACAGAACATTGAATGTATGTCGCCAGCCGGTCAAATACGTTAAATAAACCTACATGGGGCCTAAATAAAGCTAAGACCATTTAGCAACACACATCCAATATCAAGAGCTACAGGCAGTGCAGACAGTTGGGAGAGTTTTAAAAAGACAAATACAGGTAAATGGACCAAGGGTAGACAGAAACACATGCCCCAGAATAGAAAGGAAACCCACCCTGTGGGGCTGACCAGGGTGACCCTGGGAACTAAAAAGTACCTAACCCCACCCAAGTCCCCCAGGGCAGACCCGGGTGGGGGACTAGGCGCTTTACAATCACAGTAATGAAACAGTGAAGCAGAATACACAAACAAGCACATACAACAACAAAAAAAAAATATACATTAATTTACAAGGGCAAAAACTCACACACACACACACACACACACACACACACACACACACACACACACACACACACGCATGATGAGCCGGCAGACAAAATGGTCTTTACGTATATGCAACAGAGAAAAGGTGTGTTTTAAGCTTGGATTTGAAAATGGAAAGAGATGATGAGTGACGCACATCAGCTGGGAGAGCGTTCCATGTAATGGGACCAAAATACGAAAATGCACGATGACCTTGAGTGACCTTATTACGTCTAGGGATACGGAAAACACGAGTGTCTGAAGCAGAGCGTAGTGAGCGGGACGGTGTATACAGCTGGACAAGATCAGACAAGTAAGGAGGGGCAGAACCAGAGATGATGTTGAAACAAATAACACAGACTTTATACTGAATTCTGTATGAAACTGGCAGCCAGTGCAAATTAGCTAGTAGAGGCATAATGTGTTCACGTTTCGGTACACGAAAAATCAGACGTGCAGCACAGTTCATGACTCTCTGGATTTGGTCAAGAAGATTTTGCATTAATTCACATGTAACACAGAAAGCAGGTCGCTGTGCCACTTCGGATTCGGTTATGCACAGATAGTCTTTGGAATAACATTGCAGAAACGTTTGCTGATACACTGTTTTCGCCTCAGCATTGCCGCTGCAATCAGCACTTTTACGTTTTAACGATTCACTTTCATCACCCATGATTACAGCAAAATCCCGAGAACTACTGAACTGAACTCACACTATTTCTGATCATGTGTATTTCAGATTCTGATTGGTTGTGCAAATCAGAGGACACTTCTGATTGGCTCATTATTCATCTCGAGGAAAACGCAATGGCTCGGCGGTATAAGAGCCTACTTAGAGTTATTGTTGATAGATGAAATGGCAATCTCACATCAATGTTGTCTATAAAACTGTGTCCAGAAATGTGTTTATGCTGTCTAAGCTAAAATATCTTATTGATGTCGACACTCGCAAACTATTTTACAATGCCCATGTCAAATTCCACATCGATTATGCCTCCACGACATGGGACGGCAGCGGTAACATACACATGAAGAGGCTTAACTCCTTGCATCGCAGGGCAGTGAAGCAGATCCTGCCTGATCCAGCTCTTTCTACTGACCAAAAATTGGAAAAACTAAAAATGCTTCCTCTTGACAAGCACACATTGCGTTCACATTGTTAGCAATCATAATTGGTGCCCTCCATTTTGCCTTATCTATCTTTTTTGAACGACTTGTTATATTATGTGCACTTTTATGTTAGTAGCTTTTTACTTTTGTATGTTAGTAGCTTTGTACCTTTAGCAGAGTTGTACCTTTGTAGATTAGCAACGGCAAGCGTGAAAAATGGCACATGTGCTATCTGCTTCTTCCGTTCAGAAATAAAGTTTCATTTCATTTCAAGAGCAGCAAAGTCAGCAAGAAATTGGTAGCATCTTTAGTGGACAATTTCAGCGTTTTTTTCGCCGTAAGATAATTTATTTGGCCGTAAAACCGTAAGAAATTAATTTTGGCGTAAGAAAATACGGCGAAACTGGAAGAGTTGGCATCTCTGAAAGAAGTACCCAACAGAGACAGAAACACGATTAGAAATGTCAAAATAGACAGAGAGATCAGCCGCTACTTATCTTCATTCGCAGAAGGAATGTGGCAACTTATTTCTTCTGCGAATGAAGGTAAGTAGTGGCTGATCTCTCTGTTCGTCTATTATGACAAAGGGTATTTACCCAAAATATTAATAAATTGTGTTGTACCCGTCTTTTCTAAGCGTGTTTCTTTCTCCGTTGGGTACTTCTTTGCCATTATCACAGCATTGATTGTGCCAACAAACTTTCTTGTTAAGCAGGGAATTATTCCAGAAAATGTTCTATGTAAATAAAAATATGGTAACATTGGCTGTTATCGTTGGCGGTGCTGTGGTCAATGCACTAGCTTTTAGTATGTACAAAAGTGCGCATGTACACGAGTACATGTGTGGGTCTATGGGCACGTGTGTGCATGCGTGTGTATGTGTGTGATGTCTATATTTAGTCAGATTTTGTTTTTTAAGTAGCTTAGCAAAGACAGATTTTAAAAAGGCCTGCACGCCTAATACTTTTGTATGTTAGTAGCTTTGTACCTTTAGCAGAGTTGTACCTTTGTAGATTAGCAACGGCAAGCGTGAAAAATGGCACATGTGGACCAGATGGGTTAGGTGGAAGAGTATTGAAAACCTGTGCAGGTCAATTGGGGAAGATCTTCACTACTATCTTTCAGTTCCTGCTTGATCATCATACTGTCCCTACGGCTTGGAAATCATCAATCATTGTCCCGATTCCTAAAAAAACCAACGCTCATGAATTCAACGATTTCCGTCCAGTTGCATTGACTTCTATTCTGTCAAAATGTATGGAAAAAGTGGTCAGGAGGCATCTGTTAAATGATGTTGCCGAACTACTGGATCCATTCCAATTTGCTTACAAAAACCATAGGGGTGTGGAGGATGCATGCCTTACTCTGTACAATCTTGTATTTCAACATCTTGAGAAATCAAAAGCACATGTGAGAATTCTTTTTATTGACTTTTCTAATGCTTTTAATACTGTTGAACCACTGATGCTTTTGCAGCGTATGATGGACTTTAATGTGAACGCAAACATTATTCTGTGGGTGCGAGACTTTTTGAAGGACAGGCCACAACGTGTAAATGTACACGGCAGTCTGTCTGACCAAGTGGTGCTAAATTCAGGCTGCCCTCAAGGTTGTGTCCTCTCTCCGACATTGTTTTCTATATACACAGACCATATGCGTTGTCACACTGCCACTTCTCGTCTCTTAAAGTTCTCAGACGACATGGCCCTTGTACGCCTACTCCAAAAAGAAGACAGTCTGGCCGAGTACTTTGCACAGATAGCAGTATTAGAGTCATGGTGCAAAGATAGTTTTCTGGAAATGAATGTACAGAAAACCAAGGAACTCATCATTGATGACAGGAAAGTTGATGATATTTTTGTACCTGTCTCAATAATAATCAACCTGTAGAGGTGGTCACTAAATTTAAGTACCTTGGCACAGTCGTGGATAGTGGGCTGTCCTTCACTGGAAACACTGATCTGATTGTGAAAAAAGCAAACCAGCGTCTGTACCTTCTTAGGAAACTGAGAAGTTTTGATGTCAGTTCCAGGGTTTTAGAATCCATTTATAGAAGCCTGATCGAAAGCATACTGACGTTTAACATCACTGCTTGGTATGGCAATCTCAGTATGAAAAACAGGGGCAGACTGTCACGTATCGTCAGAACAGCTGAGAAGATCATTGGCCTAGGACAGTACCCAGTAGATGATCTGTACCATAGAGCTGTCCGAAGGATAGCTGCTAGCATTGTCAATGATCCTAGTCACCCACTCTCTGATCAGTTTCAAATGCTACCATCAGGCAGATGTTTCAACATGCCACTTGCCAAAAGGAATGTTTTTAAGAAGTCTTTTATTCCAACTGCTGTCTCGATTTTGAACTCTCATTTATAACGCCGCGATAAGTATGATCTACTTAACATTACCTCCCATCTTGTGACAGATTGCTTGTGATAGATTGCTGCAATGATAATTTTTCATGATATGCTTTTGCAGCGTTTGTTAATGTCTTTTATTGTTGTTTCATGACGAGCCGAAAGGCAAATTTCTGTCGTGCCTGGACTCGAACAGACAATAAAGTTGTATTGTATTGTATTTCAATCCTTGGATGGTTGGTTGTACATTGCTCAACGTCCCGACAGCAACAAGACTTTCTCAGGACGTGCTTGCACTGCTCGTTAAAAAAAAAAACTAAACAGAATATTGAATGTATGCAGACCTGCCAACCCCTACACGGCTATGGGAGTAGTATTTGGGACAAGTGGGAGTAGTTTTGGAGAGTCAAGAGTAGTTTAACGCGCAAGTTGCTAAGATGGCAATGTTTTATTCAGTTCAGATAAACAGGCCATTGCATCATATAGTGTGCAATGCCAAACACATCTTTACACACAAATGAACCATACGAGTTCACCCCTAAAAACAGTTGAACTGATTAAGTTCAACAAATCCACAGAAAACCTGTGATATTTACTCATACTCATAGTGTTTAAAAAGGACACAGACATCAAATCTCTACCTCCTTTGAAGTAACCAAAGAGATATCTAAATGACACCCCGAAAAAGGGGGAGGAGAGTGGAGAAAATAAAAGGTGGAGGGGAAGAAGAAAGGAAAGGTAAGGGAAAAGAAAATAGCCCAATGATGGAAAATTGTCGGACACAAAAGTTGAACCTCACAAACACTAGGATACAACTCTATGGTATGGTATGGTACGGTATCTCCAAGGCGCACATATCCATCTAATTAAAGATGCTCAAGGCACCGCCGTAGGGATGGAAGCTGGAGCTTTGAAAGCCTGCTGCTAGTTAAGCGCTACTTTATGTGCAAACCTCCACCCGGCTATTAACTTTGGTGCATGTAAAATATTTCTGTTTCCATTTCACCGGCCCAACCGGGCCTTCTCTTTTCGATTAGTGGTAATGGGATTTTTAACGTGCGCACTTGATGATTATGCGTGCTGTGCACACAAAGGCGAGACAGGCAACCGTAAGCCGAGTCTGTACGTAAATTTGACTCGATGGGAATGAGGAAAAGTCCACATCCCATTCCTGCCCAACAGGGGATTCGAACCCGGGACCTTACGACTGCCAGCTCAGTGTCTTATACAATACAATACAATACAACTTTATTGTCTGTTCGAGTCCAGGCACGACAGAAATTTGCCTTTCGGCTCGTCATGAAACAACAATATAAGACATTAACAAACGCTGCAAAAGCATATCATGAAAAATTATCATTGCAGCAATCTATCACAAGCAGTCTATCACAAGATGGGAGGTAATGTTAAGTAGATCATACTTATCGCGGCGTTATAAATGAGAGTTCAAAATTGAGACAGCAGTTGGAATAAAAGACTTCTTAAAAACATTCCTTTTGGCAAGTGGCATGTTGAAACGTCTGCCTGATGGTAGCATTTGAAACTGATCAGAGAGTGGGTGACTAGGATCATTGACAATGCTAGCAGCTATCCTTCGGACAGCTCTATGGTACAGATCATCTACTGGGTACTGTCCTAGGCCAATGATCTTTTCAGCTGTTCTGACGATACGTGACAGTCTGCCCCTGTTTTTCATACTGAGATTGCCATACCAAGCAGTGATGTTAAACGTCAGTATGCTTTCGATCAGGCTTCTATAAACGGATTCTAAAACCCTGGAACTGACATCAAAACTTCTCAGTTTCCTAAGAAGGTACAGACGCTGGTTTGCTTTTTTCACAATCAGATCAGTGTTTCCAGTGAAGGACAGCCCACTATCCACGACTGTGCCAAGGTACTTAAATTCAGTGACCACCTCTACAGGTTGATTATTAATTGAGACAGGTACAAAAATATCATCAACTTTCCTGTCATCAATGACAGAGGTCTTATCCACTAAGCTACGTCCCCATGCGAGCATCCTTCCGAAAGTGAGCCAACGACCTACAGTCACAAGTCAGTAGGAAAGCCCTAGAGCTATCAGTCCTAATCCCCAGCCAATACGGGGAATAGGATTAAATGGAGATCGAGATACGTGCAGCAGAACGCTACACTACATTTTCATCTCCACGGTTTGGTCCGCTGACGATGAGTACCGGCAATTCAAAGCAAAACTGCGTCCTCGAAACACGCATGAACTAGACATAAAAATTCACCGACTTGTATCGCTCCAGTGTGTACGGCCGGCCGATAAACAGGCCATTGCATCATATAGTGTGCGATGTCAAACACATCTTTATACATCGATTCCGGTTCCTTTCTCTTCAGCATGGTTCAGACCGTCGTTTATCTGAAGAAAATGATGCACGCTGGGAAACCCGGAAGTTCACTCCGCTCATGCTCATTGGCCCCAACCGCATGTTCACACCGACTACAAACCGAAAACACCACAAAAAAGATTTTTGGGGTTTATTTTTTTCTTCAGCGTAGAATTTCATTAATGACCGTAGTAGCATGGTATTGGGAACGTTGGCGTAGGAAAATACGGCGAAAGCGTAGTGGTTGGCAGGTCTGTGTATGTCGCCAGCCGGTGTAATACGCTAAATAAACCTAAGACCATTTAGCAACACACATCCAATATCAAGAGCTACAGACAGCGCAGACAGTAGGGAGAGTTTAAAAAAGGAAAATACAGGTGAATGGACCAAGGTTAGACAGAAACACATGCCCCAGAATAGAGGGGAAAACCCACCCTGTGGGGCTGACCAGGGTGACCCTGGGAACTAAATAGTTAATACACTAAATAAAGCTAAGATCATTTAGCAACACACATCCAATATCAAGAGCTACAGGCAGCGAAGATAGTAGGGATCATTTAAAAAAGGAAAATACAGGTGAATGGACCAAGGGTAGACAGCAACACATGCCCCAGAATTGAGGAAAAGCCCACCCTGTGGGGCTGACCAGGGTGACCCTGGGAACTTAAAAGCAGTTAACCCCACCCAGGTCCCCCAGGGCAGACCCGGGTGGGGGTGAAGGGGGGAGGGGCCCCATAGAACACAACCTCAGAAAAACCAAACAATAGACGAGAGATGGGTATGTATAGTGTAAAGTAAGAACAACTTCAGTTCTTAGGCTAGAGCCACAAGAGGTGGGGGGTGGTGGAGGCAATAGGATGAACTGGCCCGAAAATTTTTGTTGTCTTTTGCAAAAGGACAGGAGGCGCTCCCCCTGCCCCCCACCCACCCCCTTTTTTTCTGTGAGGGAGCCAGCCTTGCTGCCTTTCCCACTTCCCACCCTCCCCCCAGCTCCCAAACATCAACCGGTTCCTACAGCACTGGCTTCACACTGCATAAAAAGGTGAATGGTGGACAATTTGGGAGAGGTGTACAGATATACACGTATATTTTATTCGTGTGTGCGTATGTCAGTTCGCTTTCATTTTATTAGTCTGTTTAGTCTTAGTAGTAAATTGGTTTATTTACTTCTGAGTTTGTGTTTGTAAACATGTGCCTCTCTGTATTTTACATTATCATGTAAATGTGTTTGCATGTGTGTGCATGCACGCGCGCATGTGTGTGTACTATTTAAAAGATTGGTATTTGTAAAACTGATAATTAACTTGAAGGCCCACTACAGCCGTAACTGTTCAAAGATACAATTCTGTAACAGAAGCTTACGAAATGCTACACACAGCTAGCTATGATTTATTTAGAAACAGGACAGTCCAGTTCTGCACTCGTCGTCTTCAAGTAACCTGACAATGACACCCCTCCATTCTATAAATAAACTCTATCAGTACGAGAAACAGATAAAAATAGATTGACACGCAAACAGCTGGGCAGAATAAATAAGCGTGATTATGAGTGTGCTTTTGCTGCGTGTCCCAAGTGCTGTTAAAGTTAATCAGGCATATCGACAAAGCATAAAAAACACAATTGGTGCTGAAATGTGTCTTCAGTTTTACGCGTAATGGTACTTTAACAAACCAGAGTATCACATAAGCAAATTATATGGCTTAGACACCAATTACTGTCCAAAATATGGACAAAATTGGACTGTAAACTTTTTATTTATTTATTTTTTTTATTTATTTATTTTTATTTTTTTTATTTATTTATTTTTTTTTTTTTTTGGGGGGGGGGACTTTGTGGCTGGACAACAACAGACGCATTATTTTACTTTCTTTTAACTGGCAGTTTGGCTCCTGTGTATATGGTTTCGGGAGGATCAAACTTCACAGATCACATCATCATATGAAGTAATGAACATTAATGGCACATTGAAATATATACATGTCGTTTCCATAACGCCATATTTTAATGGAGACAAATGCAGTAGAGTTTCTTGACTTTTTTTTCGAAGTCCGGCGTAAGTGCACCAATACAATATAATTTTTATTTAATCAACTAATTAACCCAGCAGAAAAGTTTGCATTTTTTGATAATATTACAGGTTTATTGCTGGACATATTAGTAAAAAGCATTTGTTCTACCTTTCTGCACACAACTTTTTCAGAGAAGCAAACAAGATAAATATAAGGACAAGTACTTTCAATATAGTCATTCTCAACATTACCTGTTGAATCCTCGGCACACAGAGTACATCTGAAAAAAAGAAGAAAAACAAGATGAGGATTTCATCCCAAAGTCTACCATATTGTTTGGAGCTCATATGCGTTTTTCTTATTTTAGGAACATTCAGAGTTGTTCATATTTGTAAGTTTATTTTTCTGATCCATTTCCCTCCTAAGCCAACCTCTGATCAACACACGCTGGTGCACGCAAATAAAATAGCACGAGCAGCAAAATGACATCGCTATAAGCTTCACGTCATAGCATCTTTAGTAGTCTCACGACACTGTGTACACGTTTCACATCATTCATCCAAAAGGCACGCAGCCTCTTCCAGGGCTGTTGTTCCACACAGCCTCTTCCAGGGCTGACTGTTTGATGGGAGTGTATAGTGGCGCCAAAACTTGCAAAAATGAATTAATTATTAATTCAGAGATGAGAATCCTAAAATGACAAAAAGGCGGAAAAATACCAAAGTCTGTCGAGTGGCAAAGCCACGAGTGCGCGTACCTGCGAAGCAGGTACGCGATGCTAGGGGGGGAAATTTTTTAAAAGATGGTTAAAATCTATGCATTCTGAGCCTTATTTTATGGGGTCAGATCAGTTGTTTTTGTGACCCTGGGACCTTCCGAAAGAGCGGATTTCCGCTAAAAGGCGGAAGATTCTCATCCCTGTTAATTAAAATGTTGAAGAGGTACAATGCTGGATTACAAACTCATTCAATGTATATCTCTAATCTAGCTATATACAAAATTCCAGTTAATAGAGCGAACATTACAGACTCAAAATGTTGACCAAATGACTTTATATAAATGACAATTTTTCTGTTGAATGAGTCACCCAATTTGAATATGCTCAGAGACTCTCCGAAAAGCCAACCTCTGACCAACACACGCCGGTGCACACAAAGTAAGATGGACACACGGCACTTCTCGCCATTAGTACGCTCCGTGGGCTTGAGTAGCGACAGGAATTCTGAAGACGAACAGCATGAGCAGCAAAATGACGTCACCATAAGCTTCACATCATTTGCCACATTCCTTCTGCATCTGAAGATAAGTAGCGGCTAATGTCTCTGTTTGTTTGTCTATTTTGACAAAGGGTATTTACCCGAAATATTAATAAATTGTGTTGTACCGTTTTTTCTAAGCGTGTTTCTTTCTCCGTTGGGTACTTCTTTGCATTTCACACGCTTGGCAGTCACCTTTTTGGTCTGGATTGATTATTTATTCTTCACATCATGGCATCTTTAGTCTCATGACACTGTGTACGCAGTGACGAAAGTCAAGCAGCCTCTTCCAGGGCCAACCTTTTGATGGGAGTGTATAGTGGCTCCAAAACATGCTAAAATGATGGTCGATTGGTTGACTTTCTCAGGACATGTGCAAAAATGAACTAATTATTAATTAAAATGTTGGAGGTAAAACGCTGGATTACGAACTCATTCAATGTCTATCTCTAATCTCACTATATCCATAATTCCAGTTAATAGAGCGAACATTATGGACTCAAATGTTGACCAACCGACTTTATATAAACGACAATTGTTCTGTTGAACGAGTCACCCAATTCGAATATGCTCGGAGGCTCTCCAAAATACATCACGATCAAAGCATTTCCTAAAGTTTTCGGCCTATACGTACAGAAACACCAGAGACACTTTTGCCTACAAACACACACCCCCACATATAGCGCTTCCCGCCAAATGTACGTTCAACAGCGCGGGTAGTGTATCTAAGCATGACATAATTTGTGTTAGAGTATGATGTGTGTCCACCGATGTTCGTCATTTGCATGCTACGGAACGTGCTCTGACCAGCCCCCATCTCAAAGTCTACTGTATTTTCAATATGGTAAACAAGAAATGAATGAAATGACAGCTAGTACAAATCCTGGAAGTCTTGGCATACGTGCTCAGTCATTGCATAAGTAGAAACAAGTTACACAGAATGGAAAGTTTCATTCAGCATCTTTGGTTTGACATATGAGTTGTTCTGCAGAACTGGTTACTACTTGGGGTGGACCACTTTTTAAGTCTGTTCCATTTATAAAAGAGACTTTTTAGGACGGGACAAGGTGGAGCGATTTCAAAAGAAAACACACGACATCATAGCTACCTAGACTAGTCTAAAACTCCGTGAAGTAACAAGATAAAAATTATGTCATGTCTAGTTACGATAAAATTGCTGTAGAATGTACTTTTGACACGAAAGGCCGTGTGTGTGTGCGAGCATATGTATGTAAACAATACAATCTCCGACGTTTGCGTACGTTCAAGCTTGAAATTGGACGTCTCATTGAAGAGTTAAATGGCCGTTTATAGGAAGTCAGTTTACCCACATCAGAGTTCGCTATTTTAATTATATTCACTTGCGGGTTTGGATAGAGCCGGATTGAAGAAAGACACTGGACGAGTTCATTAGCCAGGTTTGCATCCTTTGACCTTTTTTTTTTTTATTAAAAAATAATTCTATGCAGAAAAAAAGAAGTAATAAACCCCGACAGTGACAGTGACGTAACAGCAGAAATTTTGACACGGGGCAGACATCGATGCACTCTCTCTCTCTATAAAAATATTTCTGACGGGGAAATACACAGGGAACGCGACTCATTATGCCTGGTTGCGTAAATGTGCATGATATTTGCGGCTGGAATTTCAAACGTTTGTCAGAGGTGCTGCTTCTAAATCTAAGCAGCCAGTGACAATTCCAGAATCTATAGCAAGGAAGTGCCAACTTTTCTCAGTGGATTCAAGAGATAGAACTTCTAAATTTTGTGCACAGGACCGCGTGGCAAGTGACTGGATGTACAGTAGGTCTGATTTCGTACATGAAGCAAGTATTGTTAGCATCTTTTGCCAACCAGTACTGAGCTCATACCCCCATTCAACAATTACTCGATCATATATTTATTTATGTAAGTGCTGGACAGCCCTGATCTAAGCACTCAGAGGAGAAGACCTAGGACACATTCATGCGCAATATTAGATTGCGGATTGGCCAGCTGATGAAAATTTAAGGGGAAGGCCATGGTTCTAGCAGGTAGACAATATTTAGGTGCTGACCAATCACAGTGTGGGAAAATGGAATGACTGCGCGATAAAAGGAGATATTTCAACATCAGAATCAGGTCAAAGACAACTGGTAGAGACCCTTGGCAGTGAGGAAAGCTCGCATATAAAAGGGACTTTATGGGTTGTGGCTCTCGTATGGTCAAGAGTACGACTGGGGTGTCCAAAGAGTGCAACATGGTTCTCTGGATTTGAACTTAAACATATGAGCATCGTTTTGCATAATTGTGATGTGTTTAGTCCTAAGTAACATGCCCCCCAAAAAGAATTTCCCCATGAGCAGTCGTTTGGGTGTAATTGGAGAAAAACCGTTATGGTTTGTACATAACATTTACACCGTCACACATTTATAAACACATTTTCTAGCTTTCACAAAGTAGATTCATGCTGTATGAATTATGTTGTTCTTTCCTTACTAGGCTACGCTTAAACTTCAAAGAAAGTTTGGTGGGGTGAATAGATACACAATGGTGCAACAATGAAATTGTTTGAACGTAACTTTACACTCAGCTATACATTCATGCCAAAAAATGCATAAATTATATTTTAAAAAATTGTGTGTGGTATTAAACACACAATTTTAATTGCACAGTGATTGATTCCAAACCATCCTAATTGAGATACAACTTGCTTATGAACAAAAATTTAGAAATCCTTGACAACACAGCAAAGAAAGTCAATTAAGATGGTGTGTTTTCCCTTTATTGTGTACTAAACTCTTGTATATTACAGAATAATTTAGGAAAAAAACACCATTAACAACATAGAATGAAATGAAGGCTAAAAAACAAGAAACACACAATGCTTGAACATAACTTTACACCGTGACGAACAAACTTGAGGCTCTTTAACTAACACTCATAAATCCAAAAATAACAAAACACTACTCAAGTGATGTGTTTTTAACAAATACACTTTTATTTCTCCCAACATTGTGTTTAAAAGAGTAATGAAAGCAGCAAATACATATTGTAATTGTTTGTACATAACTTTACACCACCCGCTTCAAATTTCAGCAAAAAAGTGTCTCCACAAATGAACAAGAACCAGAAAATAAAAATCACAATCACCTGCAGCTTTCTACTACACTACAGAACAGCAGTGATGTAATTATCAGGTTTGAATTTTATAATACAAAGGAATAATGTGTTAAAATGGCAAGTTTGAACATAACTTTACAACCAAACATGTTGGTATTATCAACACTAAAGTCAAAATAAAAGATAAAAATGGAAAATTACATCAAATTCTGTGGTCAGTAAACCCCAGCATTTACCAGTTCTAATAAAAAAAATTGTGTCTATAATGTTAAAAGCAAGTAGCAAAACAAATCTGTACATGTTTGCACATAACTTTACAACATGGGGTTCAAATCTCTGCACAATGTGGTTCCACAATGTAAGAAAGCACCAAGTGAAAAAAGTTTAAACTTTCAATACATTTTAGAACACCAACAATACATTTAACACTCTTGAAAACTGACGTTAGATAGCCATTGCTCATGCTTGCTATGGGCCGTGTGACATCGGAGCCTACCTTTTGCCCAAATACCTCTGCAAAGAAACACTTTTCTGTACCACTTTCAAACAAATATAATTTAGCACCAATTGACCTAAGTTTACCAGGAGTGTTGGTTTTAGCCGACCACTGCAAGAGAAAGTACTCACTTTAGCTTCACACATGAGCTAAACATGGCAGAAACAATTTAAAATTTATCAAACCCAACCACTCTCCACTTGCGTACACTGTTGGAGAGTGGCAGGAAATCTACAGCTGACGCTACAATCATATCATCCCCTACTTCTTGGATGTCATCTATTTCAGGGTAAACAAATACTCCTTGTTTTGTCTGATGAGGCTTGAGGAATTTGACCCTCAGAGGATCTGCTCCGACAATCACTCCTGAAACTGAAAAAAGAGACTGCTTTATTTTGTTGCATAATGACCACAGTTCTTTCTTGAAGCAACCCATAACAAGCTGCCTGCTGATCAAGTTTCCTAAGGAAACTTCAAACTCCTTTTCTTTATTGGCCAGTGACAACCAGTCCCACTTGTTTCTGTCGTACCTTTCAACCTTTTGTAATTTTTCAATGTCTCCATCTCAAACTTAAATGGAGCTGAAACATGTTCAAAATCCACAATTTTCTGGTTTCAGAACTTTAAAAATCTGGCAGCTATCATTCGTAAGCACAAGTATGCTGACATAATCTTGCTCACCAGAGTACAACCTGTCAGGGTACTGCACTACCACGTGTTTAGCATCCATTTTGTGGGTGCTTTCACGGCTGGGAAAGACCCTTCAACCTCGGAAACGTTCGATTCAGGAACAAATAAATCCAGAAGAACTGAAACAGAGAGGATCAGATAATTTCAATTTGTGTCCATGCTTGCGATTCGTTTTTAGCTAGCAATTTACTAGCATCAGCCTAATGTGTCTGGTTATTTTCAACAGCTTTGTACTGAAATGGCTGGCTATTATTAAATTTAGGTACTCCAAGCCTTCTTTGCATGACTAAGTGTGACCTAAGTTTCACCCATTTTGCATCACTGATGTTGACCAAAATATGCTGCATATATCAATAAAATGTATACTGGGTTGTTGTATGGTGTCTACTCTTTGTGTTCATATGTGTTTCTGTGCTTATTTTTAAATGTTTAGTACTTTAATGTTTGTTTTACTGGTGTTTCTATCGTTCATCATTTGCTGTTGCGGCACAGCACGCGCGCATTGTTCACAGCACACATCAGTTTTTCAATCGCCTCGCGTGTCGCGTCGAAGCGACTCAGGCTAAAAATAGCTAGCCAGTTAGGCAGAGTAGAGCTAGCCATTCATTTTCGTATAATTTATTTTTGCATACGATCACGGGAATGTATTCAATTTCAAGTTGAAAGTTTCAATGTAATATTCTCACTCTTCTACAAAACAGACATGAGCAAAAAATACATGCCTAACATTGTCAATCATTTTTCTATATTATTGCAAAGTTTCGTACATATTCATTACTTTGACTCTGCATGCGAAGCAAAAGAGTGCACACGCCGTCTCTGTGTACGTGCCAACGCGTGTTCGGAGAATGGTGTGCACAAACGATAGCGAGGCCGTAGTTGTACCATGTGCTTCGGCGAATATATCAAGTCAAGTCAAGTAACTTTATTCTTCCAAATACATGTTGCCATGTACAGGAAAATTTGTTTCGCCACCTCAGGTGCAACTCGCAATCACCCAAACTCGCACAACATTTACAACAACAAATGGACAATGGCTCGGGACGGGTGAAGCCCGTCGCCAAGGCGTCTCATGGCCGGCGCCAGCGGCCCCAACCCGACCTGAACCTCCCCAACACAAAGCAAACTAAGGAGAGCCCTATCATAGTATCTCTTAAACACGTAATATAATGTTTTTATACTTCCTGCTTGGCTGAAACTAGTTTCACAAATAAAATTAAAAAAATAATAATAAAAAAATAAAAATACGCATAAACAAAACAAAAAGACAAATTATACTTCCACAGTTGCTACCTGGGGGCCCATCGCTATAGATCAGCGCCGGCTATTAGACAGACATTCGCTCCGGCATAAACAGTCACCACACCTTAATCATATGTATAACAAGTAGTATATAACTACGGCACCTACTCATTTTTGAAGCAATAATAATAAAACTACAACATTAACGTGAAAAGCACGTGTTCCTAATCCACAGTACACACATGCACACGCTGTTAAGTGTTGTAAAAAACACAGTCACTGTGTCGGGGAAGTGTCCGTCATCACATCACTCAGCTGGAATGTGGGGGGGCCCGAAGCCTGCTGGCACTTGCCTCACTGCACGCACGCCACTCCTCGTGGGAAGAGCCACTCCTGAGATGATTACTAAGGGGAGAAAAGCATGTTGGTTCTTTGCCAAAGCATAATGCGCGCTGTTCTTCTGAGTTCCGATTTCCATGATACTGACTAACAAACTATCAGCCAGCGTGTATAAACTACCAGCACTGCACTGACGGCGGAGGAAACTACCGTTGACTGAGACTACTGAATCCATTTAACAGCCACAGCACAACAAATTCACAAAAGTCATCAAACAGAAACACCAGTCATGATGCAGCATTGCAGGGCCCGACATCATATATCAATGAAGGCACAATGACTGCTAAAATACTGCGGGTGGCGACTATTTCTGCCGGAGCGGGCGGCCGGGAGGTGTTGCATGGCCGCCATCTTGTCTTATCATCGGACTTAACCAATCTACTGACTTCAGATAAAAATATCGATATGTAATATTTTTTCTTTGATTGATCTGTACATTGCTATGTTTTAGATTTGCTTTTCAATTGTATTACAAGTGTTTCTTTGTTGAGCAGTGCAGTCTTGCGAGTTAAACAAAGCCTGTTGGGTTATCATCGGAAATACCAAATATAATTTTCTCTTTTACAAGAGAAAGTATGAATTAAACATTATTACTTTTACAAAAGATGTTAAGGTACGTTTATATTCAAGTCATTTTTTTTCTGGTGGTCGGAGACTTTGAGATAAAGTTATTTTTGTGAAGTCACGTGACCTGATTGTTTTCAGTCTACTTACCGTTTCCTGCTACTAGTACTACAGCGTGATGAAGTACTTTCTTTTTTAGATCAGCGTGTAGTTTTCTGTCCGTGATTTCTATAGACAAGTAAATTTCATGCGTGTTAAAATTTAAATAGTTGAAATTGCTGGTGATCAATTTTGTATTGTTTGTCAATTTTTATATTCAGTTCCAAGTAGTGTGTTTGTTTGCCTTTTTTTTTTTTTTTTGGGGAGGAGGGGGGGGGATGACAATTTTTTTTCCCTCTTTGTTTGTAGTCGATCTGTTCCATTATACAGATCTCATTATCCTGATCATTTTGATGTTTAAATGATGTTTCTATCTTAATTCATTCATTCAATCCTCTCTGCGCCGTCTGGTGCTTGAGGCAACTTTTGTTGTCGTTTCCGTAGCAAGTTTCTTTTTACAGGGTGGAGTCGCTAGCCCCACGCCTAACCCTCCTCCTTTATCCTGACTTGGGACAGGCAGTTAAGCCACCAAAGGGGGCCTCCCTGGTGGAGTTTTCTATCTTAATTACAACCCAAGATATGATTTTTCTTGCGTTTGTTAATTTTCAGCCATCAAAATCAGTGATTTTCCTAAGTTTGAGGATCATTTTTATAATAATAATAATGATTTCTAGGGCGCCTCAGGTAGAGCTCTAGGTGCCTTACAAATTTCAAAAATACAATAACAAAAACTGTACACAATATTACACGCGCACACACATTCCAGGCACACAGCAAAACTACAACAGAATCCTCAGCAGTCAATGATTAATCAGTGGGGTAACGGAGTTGGAAAAGATGTGTTTTTAGCACAGATTTAAAAACATCGTTTGAAGCACTGTGGCAGACATGGGAGGGTTAGGTTAGGTTAGGTATTTGGGTTTAACGCCGAGCAGGCAACTAAGGCCATCTCACGGCGGGATGGGTAAAAATCTGGTCAGCCAGACTAAAAGCAAGGTCTTAAGACAAGATGTAAATATAGATTAAAAATCTCAGGCTAAAATGTCGCACATGTCTGGAAAAGAAACGTCTACAGACTCTCAAAAAGGGCAAATAAAAAAATTCACATAGTCTATGAATGCTCAGATCTTGTTAAAAATATTGCATTCTCTCAAAAAATTGAAGATTTTGTCCGGGGGAACATCCCGGAACAAAACCTTCAAGGAGTCTGCTGTGAAGTGTTTATATCTGGTGTCAATTAGGTCAGCACAATACAGCAAAAAGTGTCGAACAGAAAACTGCTCATCACAGGCAAAACACCATGGACGCTCATCCTGTTTAAGTAAGTAAGAGTGCGTAACATATGTGTGCCCGATGTGGAGCCGAGCAAGGACAGTCTCCTCACGGCGGCTGCCGCAGCGGAAAGGTAGACTGTCGGACAACTTAGGAAGAGCTTCATGAAGCTTGTTCCCTTCCTCTTTGTCCCACTCGGACTGCCACTCGCGGGCTATGTACGCACTAATAACAGGTTTAAAATCACTATAGACAGTCTGTGTGTCAGGGACAGGGTCACTGCGGGCACTGTTGGCAGCAGAATCTGCGATTCTGTTGCCTTCGATGCCCACATGGCCTGGGACCCAAATAAAAATGATGTCATAATATTCCTTCATCAAGTCCGCGTAGAGCTCTCTAATCTGCACCAGCAGTGGATGGTCTGTTCCCGCGCCCTGAAGGGCCTGCAGGGCAGAAAGAGAGTCAGACAGAATCAGGAAGTTCCTTTCCCGAGACTGATAGGCATGCTTGAGTGCTAGCAGAATGGCCTGCAGTTCTGCACTAAATACAGAGGAATGGTCAGGGAGACGGAGCTTAAATGGGCGTCTAGGATGGCGAGAGGACACTGCAGCCGCAGCCACTCTTCCATCCTCAGACTTGGACCCATCCGTATAAAGACGACAATAGCCAGGAAAAATTGAAAGGAGTTCATTGAGGCTCTGTTGGTATATGGCTGGTGGAGTACAATCCTTCTTGTGGGCAGTCAAGTCCAGCAAGATGTCAGGAACTGGTAGTAGCCAGGGTGGAGTGACGTGTTGCAGAGATTCCGAAACTTTGTCCAGGTCCACTCCGGCCGCCTGCAGATGAGGTCTGACACGGAAGGAAAGTGGACGGACAGCTCCCGGATGGGCATCGTAAATCTCTGCAAACGACGGGTTAAAAACACAATCATAGGCAGGATTTTCTGGATGGGCCTTCAGCTTCAGAACGTAGCTGAGCATGAGGCGGATGCGGCGGAGCCTGAGAGAAGGCTCCCCTGCCTCTGCATACAGACTAGGAACTGGAGATGTCCTGAAGGCTCCCAGACATATGCGCAGACCTTGATGGTGAATTGTGTTCAGACGCTGCAGAACAGACTTGGAAGCCGAGCCATATACCACAGAGCCGTAATCCAGTTTGGACCGAACAAGGGCCCGGTACAGTCGAAGTAAGACGATGCGGTCTGCACCCCAGTCAGTACGACCAACGACACGAAGAATGTCGAGGGCCTTCCGACAAGAGGTTCTAAGGTAGTTAACATGGTTGCAGAAGGTCAATCTTTTGTCAAAGATGACCCCCAAAAACTTAGCCTCTTCAGCCACCTTAATTGGCACTCCAGCAATGCTCAGGCTAGGTTCTGGAAAAAATTTCGTCTGGTTAGTAAAATGCACACAGACTGTCTTGGAGGGCGAGAATCTGAATCCATTGAGAGACACCCACCCCTGGATGCGATCAACGCACAGCTGCAAGCGCCTCTCAAGGGACGCAAGTCCTCGACCTCGTGCACACAAAGCAAAGTCGTCCACAAACAAAGAGCATTCAGAATCATCCTTGACGGCCTTTACAATGTTATTTATTTTAATGCTAAATAAAACAGGAGATAGAATACTGCCCTGCGGGACACCCATCTCCTGTTCAAAGGAGTCGGAGAGGGTGGAGCCCACACGGACATGGAACGACCTGTTGGACAAAAAATTGTGAATAAAAACGGGCAGATGCCCTTTAAAACCCATGTCCGACAAATCAGACATTATACCATGCTTCCAGGTAGTGTCATATGCCTTTTCAAGATCAAAGAAAATTGCATAGACATGCTGCTTGTTAACAAAAGCATCTCGGATAAAAGACTCAAAGCGGACTAGATGGTCAGTTGTACTACGGAAGCGCCGGAAACCGCACTGGAGGTCTGTGATGAGACCCTGTGACTCAAGATGCCACACCAGTCGGGCGTTGACCAAGCGTTCCATAGTTTTACATAAACATGATGTCAAAGCTATTGGCCGGTAGTTGCCCGGGTCGGAAGGATCCTTACCCGGCTTGGGAATTGGCACAACCACAGCCTGGCGCCAAGATGGCGGAAAATGACCGGTTATCCAGATATGGTTAAAGGCCTTGAGAAGTACAAGGAGTGAATCCTCAGGCAGATGTGTTATGAGCTGATAATGGATGGTATCTAATCCAGCAGCAGAGTCAGTACATTTCTGCATGGCTTGCTGCAATTCTGAAAACGTAAAAGGGGCATTATAGTCTTCCAAGTTATCCGATATAAAATCACAAGCACAAGATTCTCGCTTCTCCTTCTCTCTCTTAAAGAAAGGTGAATAATGCTCTGTTGAAGAATTATGGGCAATGGTGGAGGCAAGCAAATTGGCCACAGCCTTTTTATCTGTGACCAAACTGGCACCATCTCTAAGATGGCCGACAGAAGCCGAGCCACCCCTGCCCCTAATTCTTCGAACAGCCTTCCAGACTTTTTGGGACGGAGTCCTAGAAGATAAAGATGAGACGAAGCGTCTCCAGGAAGCACGGCGTTCACGTTTAAAAATATAACGGGCTTTCGCCCGCTGTCTTTTAAAGGTTAAAATATTTGCTTGCGATGGATTACGAAATGCACGTCGCTGAGCAGATTTGCGCATTGTTTGGGCCTTGCGGCACTCTTCATTGAACCATGGTACTCTCGGCTTCCGAGGGAGTGATGTGGAAGTTCTAGGGATGGTTTCACCTGCAACCTCCAACAAAATAGAAGTAAAACAAGAAACAGGTTCTTCAGCTGACATGATCACCTCCTCTGTAAGACGAGACTGACAGAGAGAGGCAAACAGAGACCAGTTAGCTTTCTTGAGATTCCAGCGCCCCACCGGCGAATCCTCCTCACAGCTGACCGATGACAGGACTACTGGGAAGTGGTCACTACCACACAGGTCGTCGTGAACCTTCCAGTCAAAGTCCAGCATGAGAGAAGGATCACACACAGTGAGGTCTAGAACAGAACTAGATCCGGAACCTGAGTTAGAGTATGTAGGTGAGCCATCGTTAAAGACACATAGGTTAAGTTGAGAAAAAACATCTTCTAACATCTGACCTCTGCCATCATAGTGGTCACTACCCCAAAGGTGAGCATGACCGTTAAAATCCCCCATGAGAATAAAGGGAGGGGGCAGTTGATCTACTAAGTGAAAAATATCATTGCTACAGACCCGCAGTGATGGTGGCAGGTAAATACTGCATATGGTTATGGTCTTTTTTAAGGTAACCCGAGCAGCGACAGCCTGAAGACAGGTGTCGATGCTAACGGGGCTACATAAAATTTGGCTACTAATGAGAAGAGCCGCTCCACCCGAGCGCCTCTCTGAATCAGAGCCTTTATGTATAACATTAAAACCATTAAAAGACACAGGGTCAGAAGTCTTCAGGTAAGTCTCCTGAAGAGATATGACTGAGGGGTTATAGAACTTGACTAAAAGACGTAATTCCTCAAAGTTAGCTCGAAAACCACGACAATTCCACTGAAGCAAAGAGTCCATGATTAAGTCTGATCTGGGGGTAAGGAGTTTTTCCCCCCTTTTTCCTTTACCTTGGAAGGAGTTGAAGAAACAGAGGGGGGCCGGCTCCCGGGCCTCCTCTGGTTCTTCGGAGAGGAAGGGGGTGGAGCTGCTGCAGCATCAGCAACAACAACTTCCACTCCCTCCATCCGCTCCTCCAGTGCAGCATATTTGTTTTGAAGGGGCACATCTGTGTTCCCCTTCTGGGCCCGTGCGCACAGCGGTCCCATAGATTTCTTAGACTTCTGGTCCTGGGCAGCGTTCCTGCCGCTAGAGTTAGCGGCCTTAGAAGGCTGACCAGAGCCAGAAGCCTTTGGAGTTGACTGACTAACAGGTTTGGGTGGGGGCTGAGGCTTAGGGGCAACAGAAGGCGGCACAACCGGACCGGCAGTGTCCGCCTTCTGCGTTCCCTGGCTCCTTGTCACCACCGGAGGAGGGTTACTCTCCAGGGGCGAGATGAGCCGAGGCTCCGCCCCCAACCAAGAAGTTGGGGTCTGACATGAAAAGTCTTTGGTGGGGCGCTTGCCTGCCACCGCTGCACTAAAAGTATACACTGAGGTGTTAGAGGTTGGGGCAGCCGCAGCTGCACCAGGGCCTTCAACCAGTTTTTTGGCATCCAGAAAGGACAGCCCCTTCTCCACACGCACCTGCTGAATCTTGCACTCGGATATCCAACGAGGGCATTTCTTATCCGAAGCCATATGCGCCCCCTGGCAATTCACACACAGGGGGGTGGCTGTGCAGGACTCAGCAGAGTGTCCGGGCCTAGTGCAACGGGCGCATGAAGCTTCTGCCCATGGCCATACTTTTGGCACTTAAAGCACCGGAGGGGAAGAGGGACGTACTTTTTCACTCTCAGGGAGTAGTAACCTCCCCAGATGGTAGTAGGAGGGGTGGGGGTGCCAAACGTCAGGATGATGGTAGGGAGACGGATCTCCCCACCACCTCGCTTGGAAGCGAAGCGCCTGACGCAAGTCACCCCCTGAGACTTAAGGTACCTTACAAGTTCATCTTCTGACAGTTCTGCCAAAGCTTGATCTTTGATTACGCCTCTTGACGAATTCATAGTTTTGTGGGGTGTGACTTCCACAGGAGTGTCTCCGATGGAAGAGAGCCCCAGTAGCCCGCTGGAGTGTGCCCGAGTACGGCACTCCACCAGCAAGTCACCAGACCTGAGGTGCTGGGCGTCAGGCCTGCCAACACGGCTCCTGAGGGTCTCCCCCACCAGAAAAGGATGCAGCTTGGTAACTGGTTTCTCCTTCACCTTGCTATGGACAATGAGGAAGCGAGGCCATACTGCCGACGCCTGAGGCGTCGCTTCCTCACAGTCTGAATCACTGTCATGTGCAATGTCGGTGTCTATGCGCCGTTTCTGTGCTAGTTTTGGTTTTTTGGTTTTATCCATATTATATTAGTAGAGATATTCATCCCCCGGGGGTCCCCGCCCGCCACCGAGCCCAACAAGGGAAAGTGCAACTGTCGGCGGGTCTCCAGCCGACGCACAATGGAGACTGCCCGAAAGATATACTCAAGGGGGTAAGCCCGATTGAACCGTTTGAGCCACCGCCTTCTATCACACCGTTGAATGCAGGGGAATACTGGCGTAAAGCACCTAATCAGCAGCAGAAGCTATAGCATGGTGCTCCGTATAGCAACCCGCATGTCAACAGTGGGATAGGGCTCAACGTGACAAGAGCCGATTGACTAGGCCGGTACGACTAGCCTCCCGTTTAGGTAGAAGTCAAGGCCGAAGTGGAGTGTTGGCACCAGTGAGCCGCAGCCCAAAGGGAACCTCAGCCACCAGGATCCTCTTCTCCCCCGACACGGGTCTCCAAGCACGGCAAACACTTGGGATCCAAAGGACCAAAAAGTCACGAGTATTTTTAAGGACCAATCCAACATGGTACGACCTAGGTTAGCACAGCTCCTTAAAAACCGGACCAGTGAAAAGGCTGAACAACATATCTGCTGACATCAAGTCCTAATCCTGGACAAAGATGGCACCCGTCTGCTAGCCCACTCAGTCAGGGACTGAGCGGACTACCCACCTACGCCACGTGGAGGCCGGTGCCGGGTAGGCAGACATGGGAGGGGAGTTCGTTCCAGTACAGAGGCCCAAGATATGAAAAAGACCGCTGGCCAAAAGACTTGGTACGGACAAAAGGTACACACAAAATGCAGCTGTCAGCAGAGGATCTGAGTTGTCTTGAGGGAGTGTACAGCTGCAGCAGAGAAGACAGGTACAGGGGGCTTGATGTGAAAATGCAGCTGAAGCAGACAGAAGAAAGTTTATGCTGAATTTTTGCAGCCACAGGGAGCCAGTGAAGCGATTTCATTACAGGTGTAATATGATCAACAGTTAGATCCCCTGCCCCCGCCTATCAGGCACCCAATCGCCAGCCCACAGAGAAATACGCAGGTATAGAACAAGACAATCATCTACATCCTCAAAAAGGATGCATAAGGTCTCGCTTATAACCCGTAGATGATCGTCTTGTTCTATACCTGCGTATTTCTCTGTGGGCTGGCGATTGGGTGCCTGTTAAGCGGGGGCAGGGGATCTAACTGTTTCTGTCCAGTGCTGAGTGATTCCCCTTGGTTTGTGTACAATTCTGCCAGCGCTAGCCTCACCTAGCTGGTTTGAGAGAAGGTGTAATATGATCAGTTTTGCGCTTTTTGGTGATGAGCCTCGCAGCAGAATTCTGAACTTTGTGAAGCCTGTCAATCTGATATTTTGGACAACCTGCACACAGTGAATTACAATAGTCCAGCTTGGAAAGAACAAATGCACAGATGAGGCTTTTTGTGGCTTCGATGGTCAAATAGTGTCTGATAGAAGAAATGCGATGGAGGTCCATGTAGGCTGTGCGACAGGTGTTGACAATCCGTTTCGTCCAGGGTTACTCCAAGATTCTTGGCAGTGTGTGAGAAATTGATGATGTTGGTTCCTAAGGCCATTCTGAGTGAAAAACTCACAGAACTTCTCAGGTAACTCAATGGGAGGATCAAATTTTGCCAGAAGTTTGCATGTGAAGTTGAACAGCTGTTTGCTTGACTTGCATTCAAAAATGTTCAAACTGATGAAAGCCGTTTTTGCATTCAGCACTAGACTAACTTTTTCGCTGCCTTGAAGATCTGCTTGTGGACCGTCAGACCTGACTTTATCCAAAGTCTTTCCGCTTGTCGGCGTTCTTTTTTGGTGGCACGAAGCTGCTCACTGGCATCAGTAAACCAAGATGTCCTTGTTCAAGAGCCTTGAAAAATACTAGGCTGTCAAAGATTACTAAAAAGAGTTGATTAGAGTAGAATTTAGTATCATTATCACTATAAGGTTGGTTCAATTTTCACCGTCGTCAAAAAGGCGTGCAAATAAATTAAACAAAATAATTCATAACTTCTGTTCTAATTGTCCGATTATTTTCAACTTTATATCATTGGAATAAGAAAAATGATACCTATCTGAAAAACATATTTACAAATGTGATCATGTAACTTAAAAAATCAATTTGGAGTACCTATTAAATTATCATGGCAGCTATCAAGCTTGGCCAGCACAACAAAGAGTAAAAGGCATGATCAGACTGTAACTTGGAAGACAATGTGTGAACCAAACACAACTGTGGTTGAACATAACTTGACAACACATGATGTTGTCATGTTATGTACAAACTACTTAAAACAGAAAAATGTATATTCTGGGTTTAACAATTTATATTTTAGTACCCAAGCTGTATTTTGATAAATAACAACTAGCAAAGTGGGAATCCCAAAGACAGTATACTAGGAATTGTGCTACAGTAATGAACATAACTTTACACTTTAAATGTCAGTATAGTTTGTCAAGCTATGTTCACACAGTAATCTAGCTAGAATAATAGTTTGTATATTAGTTACAATAGACAAAATAATCAAACCAGTCTTCCACTTTAAAAGAGACTGTTACTATGAAGCAAATTGTTAGCTGAGCACTGTCTTACCTGTACATAACTTGACAACATAATTGTTGTCAAGTTATGTTCAAGGCATTTCTAAAAATTGTCATTTATTGGTGCAGAAAAGTTTTAAAAAATGAATAACAAAAATTTTTAAAATGCACAGACTATCTGTACTTATCATAGAACACTAACCCATACAAAACTAGCATGAAGCACAGTGTAACATAACTTTACAACCCAACCACCGTAAGTGTTACGTCATGTTATGTTCAGTCCAATACTGCCAGAACAGGGTTACTTTTACTTAATCTTATGTTACATAATAAAGAAACAATAATATAAAGTACATAAAGATAATGGGAACATTATCACAGCTTAACCTTTTGCCATCGTAGTCTGCCAACTTGATTTTTCCCTGCTACCGTAGTAATTTTGACAAATTTCATTGGCCTTGTCTGTTGTAAAAATCTTATCATACCCCAACATATTTGGTATCAGTGGAAAAAGCAATTCAAGGTGAACTCGTAGACACTATGCTGAAGAAAATATTTTGTAATGTTAAGATTTTACAGGTGTATAAAGAAGATGGGGTAAGAAGCCAAAAATCAAAAACAGTTTCACACTGGGTTCCACTGAAACTGAACATGCTGTTAGTGTATTAGTTAGCCAGAGTGTGAAAATTACACTCACCTAGCATTCCAGAGACATATTCTAGTGTGTCACCAGTAAATAATCCAGAAAGAAAGGCACAACAGAAAAGTTTCTTCACACATAAAAGTTTTTACACCAAAATCCCCCATTTTTTTTGGCACATGGGGACGTTTTGTATTAGAGCTTCTAATTCGTTGGTTTCAGCCCATACAAACAAGAAAAGTCACTCTACAAGTAAAGAAATGAGTGCTTGACATATTATAGTAGATTGCTTCCCTTAGACCATACTGCCGGTATTGGCAATGGGGAAACTAGGCCAGCGCACATATGTGTGCGTCCCGTCGGCAACGAAGCTTTGCTTGGGGCACACATATGTGTGTTCCGTCGTCAAAAGGTTAAGATAAGAAAAACGACCATTTTTTTAATATTGAATGTGCTATGTCTGTTCCCTTTTGCACTGCGTCATGTTATGTAAAAACGCTATAATTCAGCAACTCATAATCTATGACCCGAAGTATAAATCAAATCAGCAAAAAAATCCTTTCCTACCAATAAAAATTGGTACAAAAAATGTATGACTTGTCCTTACCCAAAATGCAAAACTCATGGTTTGAAAATAACTTTACGTAAAGATTTACCTGGCCAAACTGTGTAAAGTTATGAACAATCAAACAGCAGGAGCAAAAGACATTTACCTTTATTTTTATATCAGGAATGTTAAGACAACAATACTGAATCTATGAAAATGCGTGATACGTAGTGTTCTTTTTAATCTTTAAAACTAAAGCTGTAATTGCCTGAACGTAACAGTACACTGACAACCTTCAACCGTGTGTAAAGTTATGTACAAGCGGACACAACGGCAAGGTGACGGTAAAAGGTAATAATTATTGTTGTAAAGTGTTGCCGCGCTTCAAAACTAATCCGAACATACATTACTTGTTCCGTTTTATCCTTTTAAATATTGAATATCGCATTCAGAAACTTGAACGAACTGTTACAACCAAAACTAAACCGTCATCGTCCGATGGAAGCAAATTCCATCAAGTAATGGTTTTTTTCTCTTTGTTCAAAACATGCGGTCATTGAGCCGATTGATTTTACATTTGTTTTCGTCAACATTCATTTGAAGTAATTAGAAAAGCAGTACACTTACATTGCATGAAAGTAACCATTTACAACCAAAACTTACCTTCAACTTTGTCGCTTCCCTGCTCCATCGATGTCACCTGTAGGTATGAGGAACGTAGGACTGACCAAATGCAAATCTCAAAATGGCCACCGATTCCAGAAAATCAGGCGCGTTGATGATTGCGAGATTTTTTTCCCATGTTTGAACGTAACACAAAATTTACAACTTTTGGGTTGAAGAAGTTTAAAACGCAACCTTCTTTCAATTCTCGAAAGGATTTAGAATTTGTTTACGATAATCAGAATTAAGAATAATGTTGTCTAGGATATGTTAATTAGATGCCTCATGGTAAGTTTTGGTGTTCCAGTTCACAGCGAGATTTGCACGGGTGAAATTGATGACGCATGTTACGTTCATGCTAGCCTTTACTTGTCGTCAAACTTCTTTAAACTTAGACACATGTAAAACTCGACGATATGGTAACAAAATAGTAACTTTCATTGGCTCTCTTGAGGTCTAAATTTGGTTTCAAAATTCTATTTCATTCCCTGGAATTTTTTTATCTGAAAGCTTCCGCTGCTCGATCGCACAAAACAATGAATAACTCTTTTATCCCATCGGACGTATGCAAAAATGACACAGCATTAGAAGGTATGTTCAATTTCCAACCAGTTGAGATATGGTTGTGTGAGATGCATGCCCGATTTTGAGTTTGAACTCTTTGTTTTGTCAGTCAGGTAGCGAAACCGGCACTCGACGCCTAGTCGTACTCATGACCATATAGAAGAGACTTTGTGGGTTATTGTTCATCCCATCTTGTTTCCCTTCCACCGCCGTGAGATGGCCTTAGTCGCCTGCTTGGCGTTAAACCCAAATAACTAACTAACTAACTTGTTTCCCTTCCTTACATTTTAGCAGCTTCTAGGAGGATGACTATGTTACAAATCCATCAAATATATGCCAATAAATCAGCTAAGCCAGAATTGGTTACATGAGGGGTTTACAAACAGAGAAAACTTGAATAAAAGCTCACAAAATGGTGTCTTGAAAGTATCCACTGATTACCTACTCGCGGAAGTTTCATGTTATCAAATACATACAGTAAACTTGTCCTTTAAATTGCTTTCTTTACGTTGAAATGATGCCAATAAATATCTTTTCTTGATTGCTGCATCACTCTGTGGCTGTAAAAATACCCGTCCAATGCTTACAGCTGATGTCATGTTTCTAACGCATTTTCGGGAAACTCGTACCTAGTCATCAACACATGTGCAATTTCATTAAGCACAAATCTAAAGTATGTAATGCCAAGAGATTGCAAATTTCATCTTATTGACATAGGCAACATCATTCCACATTCACATCACATTATTTAAAACTGCCGTATTAATCAAGTCTTTTGAATTTTGTCACATCTGTTATCAGACCTGTTTACCCCAAATGATGCAAAATAGGGAGACTGAGACTTAAAAATAGGGAGATTTTATTCAAAATAGGGAGATTCTAGAAACGCGCACCACCGGCAAAGTAAACTAATGAAATGTATGGAAATAGTCACACACACAAGAAACACAACAAATGGATACATGTATAAGCCAAAGATGTATTCATAAAACAAAAGATTGATAACATCACATTCATTGCAGTCCACCACAAGCCACAGTCCACCACCTAGGCCATAGATTGCACCAAAAGTGCATTAAAAACAAACAAAAAACAGGGTCCTGGTGTTTCAACAGGGTCAGTGTCAGTGTCCAAAAGTTTTCACTTCTTCAAGGACTTGTAGTAGCAACCCTTCAGTTGTGACAATTGTGTGTCAGAGAGTTTCCTGCTGTTGTCAAGGTAATGCCCTGGCATCCCTTTGACCACTAGAAGTGCTTCAATGGTGTCTTGGCCCAGGCTGCCCCGTTTGTCAGAACTAATTGGGGGAAAAAACATATATGTAGTTCTACTCACTTGCAGCGATCTTTGAGTCTGGGAACATAGTCTTGAATGTCTGCACTAAGACGTCAGCTGTAGACAAGGACAGATTCTGCTGGGTGATCAGTTGGCACATAATTGCTTCAGCTCTAGTTGTAGCCTGCTCAAGACCATCCACTGAGAAAGTTGGAGCTTTCACAAAAAACTTCCCGATTGACCCCTGACTTGCTGGTTTAGCACAAGACTTGTGAGCCTCTGACTGCTTATGCTTTGAAATGTCATTCTTGCCTCCGTGGCTCACACTGATGTCTCTCTTGCAAACGGTGCAAAAAGCATGGGAGTTGGACTTGGCAGACGGCCGAAAGTCGGGAAAATCCGACCTCCACTCGGACCTCCATTTTGCGGCATACTTCACTCTCTTCTTGCGAGTCGCCAACGCCTTTGTTTTTTCCTCTTCTGTATCGCACGAATCATCAGAACACGAGTCAGATCTTTCCCGGCAAATCTTCTTCTTGGACGCCATCTCAGAAGACAAACACAAATGTCAACTGGTTCCCGATTGGACGAAGACCTGACCCTCAGCCAATCAAAATAATTGTACAGCAGATCGGCGGAAACGACCATCAGTTGCGCGGTAGAAAATTCGGATCGGCACGGTAATGCTTCAGAGAGCTGTCACAACACACCAAAGTCCGGATTTTCAACTCCAATGTAAAAGCAGTTCTCTTATATGGAGCAGAGACTTGGAGATTGACAAAAACCACAGTCAACAGAGTACAGACCTTCATGAACAGTTGCCTTAGAAGAATTTTGAAAATCCACTGGCCAGAGAAGATCAGCAACGTCAGACTCTGGGAGAGAACAGAGCAGATAACAGCAGAGAATGAAATTGGGCGAAGAAGATGGGGATGGATCGGTCACAGTCTGAGAAAGCCAGCTTCCAGTATCACTAGGCAGGCATTGTCATGGAACCCCCAGGGAAAGAGGAAAAGAGGTAGGCCGAGAAACTCCTGGCGTCGAGACCTCCAAGCAGACATCAAGAGACTGGGAACCACCTGGAGTAGAATCGAAGGAGAAGCACAGGACAGGAGTTGCTGGAGGTCTCTCGTCGACGGCCTATACCCGGGTAGGGGTGACAGGCATAAGTAAGTAAGTAAGTACGGTAATGCTTCAGAAACGAAACAAACCCTTTACTTTCATTTTCGGGAGATCGATGATAAAATTATCGGGAGATTTACGATGCGATCGGGAGATCGGGTCTGATATCGGGAGTCTCCCGCTCAAATCGGGAGCATAAACAGGTCTGTGTTATGCACGAAACATCCAATTTTCAAAACAAATTGCAATCGAGAAATCCCGACAGCAAGCAAAGGAAGGCTACAAAATAAACCAGTGTGATGAAACTCTATGCTCACGGATAGGATTCACACAGAGGGTTTAGTATGGTACGGTTTGTTTTGTGACATTCCGTGGGGCACGAGGCCCACGTGAGATCGTAGGGAAACGTTTTGCACGGGGGTTTTAGTGAGTTCAAATAAACAGAATTGTAGTAAAGTCAGTGCGGGCTAGACTGTCAGTAAGAACTGATGTATGTCAGATACACTAGCCAAATTCCAAGACTCTGAAACCTAGAATTCAGGTATGTTTTTATATGTATTATTAACAGCTACTGAGTTAAAGATAATATGCGTTAAAAGGAGTTGATTCGGTTGTGTAGCATTGGTTTGGTTCAGCTATGTTGGTTTGGAATTCATTGAAGTAACCGGTGTTTTTCCTATGTGGGTATTTACTGAGATGGATAACCAAGGAATGTGAGGTGTGTATGCCTATGTCGTTATGAAGGTAGTATGTGGTTGGTCCAAGTTGAGTCTTTTCCAATCTATGAAAGAATGTATGGCGAGAGTGCCAGGTTATAGTCTGTTTCAAGGAAGTGACAGAGTTATGGGGTGTTACGGAAGTAGTTTGGGTTATAAATAGGTTGTCCCAGTAATTTTTTTAGATTAAAAAAACAATACAATTTTTACAGTTTTCTGAAAGTAAACATCAAGATGAGCTTGCATGCAAAATTTTGTGGAGATAACTTAAACGGTTTCTGAGTTATAGCGATTTGAAAATTGTGTCATTCTGTCGTTTCGGGTCAAATTTAAGAAAAGTCCATGTTTGAGGCCTCGGCAATAAAACAGGTTTGTCAGCCAACACTGCTTACAGTGTTTAAACAGTGCAGACTACTACTTAGATGAATATAATACTAACTGAACCTCCTTCTCCACAATAATGTATGAATAACGTGAACCTGAATGTGCTCTTGCGAGTCACATTTTTCCTTGTTAAACTGCGTGAACAGCCACTTTGGGGTCTCCACCATTCATCATCTAATGTACATATTAGCCTAGAAATCAAGCATATCACATACAATACTGCACTATGCATGCCTATTTTTTTTGGTATACTCAAGGCTAATAATATGTCTATTATAAAGGTTCAAAGTATCTAAACCATGCCAGTTTGCAACAGTAAAAATATGAACAGAGTGTAACACAAAGTCAGGTGCAAGTCAAATCTTTATATCTCAAGAACTATTGGACACGCAGAAATGGTTCACATATCAAAAGAAAGGCCAGAATCTTACAAATGCAATGCAAGTAATGGTTTAGCTGAATAATTTATATTAAAAAAATATAAAAACTGATATTAGAAAAATACAAAAACTGAAAGCATGTTGTACAGTAAAATCTGCAGATCCCAAGAACTGACACATATACAATTCATATGGTTCACATATCAAAATAAAGGTCAGAATCTGGCCAGTGCAAAACTGCAATGCAAATAATGATTTAGATGAATAATAAAATCTTAACAATCTTAACAATCTTAAATGAGGAAAAAACATGAATAATAGGTTATGCTAAATTTCAAAATCATTACCTTGCCTGTGGATTCGCGCGAATCTCATGCCAACATGTAAAATTAATACTCAAGATCTCGGTGAAAATACGCACAAAATAATACTGTACAATGCAATTGCAATACCTGAAATGTGTCATTTTGAAAGCACTCTGAAAAAAAGTGAAATATGAAAATCTGATATAGAATTTAGTAATATAAATCATCACATCAAAACTAAAAATCAAGACCAAAAACTGAAAATTTCAAATGCAACTATATTAAATTATGACAAGGCAACAGTCACTAGCTAACAGTCACAAGCACACACATCAAAAAAAAAAAAGTTTCATGTCTATGCAAAACAAAATTCTGTTTGCATTCCTAGCCATAACCTGATTCAGATCAGACGAGTTGCCTAACAATCTTGATTACAAAGATAACTATGTTTATAAAAATAATGAAGTTGCATAAATAAGAACTAAAATCTGTTTGGCAAATTGCTAAAAAGTTATCACAGAAAACTGCACTTCTGAATCCGTTACTTTTTTTGAGGCTCCTGGAATTTTCTCTTGATGATTATGACAGAAAAGCTTGCCACTCTGACACTGGTGTACTGTGTAGCTTCTTCCACAGGCTGATTTCTTCATGGGTAAGTGTAGGAAGATCCTTACCAACTTTCATGTTTAGTGCTTGCTGTGCAAAACTGTAAATTCTCTCTCAAGTCTTGCCAGTGGTGACACAAAGAAGACCAAGTTGTAAAACGAGGCAGTTGGTGCACTGCACGCTTGGTAACTTGCACTGGCAGCCTCTACCTTCTGCAGAAACATGCTTCATCAGCAGATGATATGTCTCATCCTCTGGAATTAAAGAAAGTAAAGAGTGTTCGAGGAAGAAGAAGAAGAAAAAAAAAAATAAAGAATAAAAGTACACTTAGAATTTCAGCCTTCCATAGCCATACTTAGTCCAATTAATAAACCATTATTTATATTATCACATGATCACAGCCTGAACTTGTTGTGAACTTTATATATAAACATGAATTATTCTTACTGACATTACTGTCAGTGCCACTACTATTAACAACAGTGATTTGTCTATACATAAACAGACTTGTCTAACTAAATTACATCTTAAATTCTTAAAGTTGAACAGTATACTGTGCCGTGTAACCTACAGCACTGTTACTGTGTAAGTATGCCATATATAAAAATCATTTTACAAAGTTATCCTATACAGTTCTGATCAGTTATATCACAGTCAGCACTAACATCGTAAAAATAGCAAAGCAAAATAGCAAAGAGTGAATCGCCGTTGATCGGAAAAAATCTCCGAGAAGCCACTTCCGGTTTTCGGCCACTCACACCTGCCTCATATTTTGTTTAGATTTTGTGCTTTAGCGGTACCATCTAAACTTACCAAAAATTTGATGGCCTTTTGAAACGTTTGTTTACACTAATAACCATTAAATATGCATTATTTAACACTGTAAGTCGGAAAAGCGACTTCAGAAAACATCGATCAGCTGACAACGTTATCCTAACGTAGGTTTGCTAGAGCAACAATAGAGTCGGCTGTTGTTTCCACACATCTATACATAATGATAATATATTAAAAAAATCACAAAACTCGCATTACTAATCAAAACATATATAATGTAAGCATTACTCACCGAGATATGGTCGAAGACATTCATAGGAGATGAAATTTGTATCTGCCGAGTCCGAGTCATCGCTAGGCTCGCGAGTTCACTTTGCCTCTAGCTAATCGCCGCAGGCGGTGTAGGGTTGCCCCACTTGGATCGCATGGCGAAATTCCTACAGAAAAGCTATCGTGCTGATTTTCGTATCATTGGAAAGAGCGTAAATTGAGCTTTAATACCCGCATTTACTGGTCAAAAACAGATGAAAAATATGGCAGATACGACCATTTGAAGTCAAAAAAAGTTTTCGTTGTCGGATTTTGACCAGAATTTCAGCAAATATTGATACAAAAATTATATCGGCAGATCGGCAAACAACTCTACTTTCATCATGAGGTGTGTGTCCTTTGTCTCGGAAATCCGCGGCGGGAAAAACCGGAGTGTGTAAAACGCTGCCTTTAGCTGCGCGCTGCGCGGAAGGCCTCGCCACGGCAAAAATGGAGTAAACCCCTATACATTTCCACAATTTATTACAACTAATTCCGAACTTATTCAAGTATAAAACACACATAGATTGAAAGAGAAATATTTTATCTTCATTTTCATATTAAAATCAGAAACAAAAAATAATGTTTATGTAGTGAAAGTGATAATCAAATTTGTGCAATTTTTAGCACATTTGGCCTAGTATTCCGCCTGCGTGTGGGCGCCTGGGACGACCTATTATAAAGCACATGTGTGTGAATGAATGTGTGAGAGTTATTTGTATCAGCCAGGTTACGTAATGTATCTCATATTATCCAATACGTGTGTGTTTAGCAAGTGTTATGATATTAGGTCTTTATTGTTCAGAGTGCTTGTCTAGAGTGAAGCGACGGACGCCGAGACGTCAGTCACCAGAGGCTACCGCCGAGGGATCTATTGTGAGGTCATCTCTTCACTCAGCGAGTGAACGACCGGTGCCGAGACACCCGGGTCAGCAAGGACTGCGCTATGGCGCGAGTTAAGAGGATGTCCACGGTACGAGAAACGGGATGACTCGGGAGCGTGCGACAAAGACTTACACGCCTAGACGTCAAAGGACAGAACGTTACCAAGCAAGAACACAAGCAAACAGGTTGGATTGTGAGAGACAATTACCTAGCCTGGCATTTACATTGTGTATGTGTATGTGGTGGTAACATGCTTGTGGTGAGAAGGGGTGGTGTACATAGTTTTCATAATCTTTTGAGCATACTTTTATTTTTTATCATTTATAAAGGTCCACCTAAGAAAGAGAGCTGTGTTTAGTTTTACAGCGTGAATGCGCCCATCTGAGTCAGTGGCAGTGTATGCGTCTGTTGTTGTCTGTTGAGAGTCTGTAGGTGCGACTGGGGGAAGACTGTGTGCGTTACAACCAGACATAGCTAAACATCAGTCTAAGACGTTCGTAACACGACTTCAACATAAGATGTGACGTGATGCTAACAAATCGGTTACATGTCACACTTTTCAGCCATTGTTTGCACGGGACAGCGATTTCATTTATGAGAACAGTTTCCTTCCATATCATTGTTACGCATAACAACTAGCATTAACTGAGGTGAGTAAATTACGATTATACATTATTTTTTTCCAAATAAGTCAAACCTGCCTGAGCAGCTATATTGTAGTTTTAATCAAAGTTTTTGCAAACATTTCAAGCAAGTTTGGCATAAAGATAGCTGATGAAAAAAAACTTTCTTTGCATACTAATTTAGTCGACCCCTCACATAGGTCAAGGGTCATGGAGGGTGAAAATTTTGTGCACAATGCATATATTTTGTGAAAACTGGAATTTAGCGGGTACAAACGCCAATCCTTATGTTGAGACACTTGAACACTGTTCATTGACCTGTTGCAGCGGTCAAGATCACACTTATCACGTGGATTGGTCTTTGCCTTTCTTGTTTACTTATGCTGCAAAATGGAAGTGCACATGAAAAAGGAATCAAAGTAGACTATGGAGTTAAGTTAGGCACTGGTCATTAAATATAAAAACAAAACAGACTTGCCAGAAAATATCATCCATATTGTCTGTAACAGGACATCTGTTTACCAGTACACATTGTAACTTCCATTTTATAAAACTGTTTTTACTTTTGGAAGCCAATAAAAAATAATTCTGCCAGTTCTCAGGTTCCTGACATATGATGAAACAACAAGGTTTTTACTTTTCTTTTTGCATTTGACTAGCGTTTTCATTCTGGGCTCTACAGACTACACTGTAAGAGTGTAAGCCAAAAGCTGGGGGGTTTTCAGTACCAGTGCATAGAAATTTGTCCGCAATTTTTAAGGGTGTCCCTTGTATTTTCTGGATGCACATGGGTCACAACATTCCAATAAAGTTCATTATTGATTGATTGATTGTACATTGCTTAACGTCCCGACAGCAACAAGACTTTCTCAGGACGTGCCTGCACTGCTTGTGAAAAACACTAAACAGAATATTGAATGTATGTCGCCAGCCGGTCCAATACATTAAATAAACCTAAGACATTAGGCCTAAATAAAGCTAAGACCATTTAGCAACACACATCCAATATCAAGAGCTACAGGCAGCGCAGACAGTAGGGAGAGTTTTTAAAAAGGCAAATACAGGTGAATGGACCAAAGGGTAGACAGAAACACATGCCCCAGAATAGAGGAGAAAACCCACCCTGTGGGGCTGACCAGGGTGACCCTGGGAACCTAAAAAGTAGTTAACCCCACCCAAGTCCCCCAGGGCAGACCCAGGTGGGGGAAAGTTCATTATTAATTTTAAATATGTATGTATATCTATAGTGCACCGATCACTCACTGGTAACTCTGGGGATAATAAAATAAAACTGTATTGTCAGCTGTAATGCATGGCATCAGTTAACTCTTTGTCAACTCTGGATTTGAGGGCGATTCTGATTGTAAACCCCCCCCCCCCCCCCCCCCCCCAATTGTGAAAATTTTGCATTTTGGGGGGAAGTCAGTATATATCAGTATTTTGGTGAAATGAACGAACTGCTTGTGTACTGTAACTTTTGTGCAAGTGAGAATACAGAGCTATTTCTAGTGTTCAAGGAACTATTTTTTCCCTAGTCACTTAGATATGTGTGGGAGATCAAAGTTGACATGGAACAAATTCAATAAACCTGAAGCTCAGCTAGTCAGTATGCCTTAGCGCATGATTTGAAAAGGTCTGATTTGACTTAGGAAAGTACAACAAATTCACACAAATAATTATTTTTTTAACCTGTATATTTTACAATATATTGAACTTTAAAAGTGCATTAAAATTTGAATCAAATGCAGATTAAACAATAATAATAATAATAATAATTACGGTATTATAATGCACTAACCAATAATTATAACTCTAAGCACGCACTCACAACTCGCGCACGCATGCGCACGCTTTAGACAACAACTCACGTACCACAAATAGTGAAATACATTACGACAGTCAGCTTCGGGTGGGGAGTGTGGTGATATAGTGCTAGAACTGTTGAAAGAGGTGAGTTTTGAGGGCGAACTGGAAGGAGGAGTGAGAGTGTTTCTGGCGGAGGGAGAGTGTTCCAGGTGGATGGACCGTATACCGAGAAGGAGCGGGGACTGAAAGTGCAGAGTTTGGTGCGAGGGGATGTGGAGGTGGAGCGGAGGGAGCAGGGAGGAGTGTAGGGGTGAAGTAAGTTTGAGAGATAGGCAGGAGTGCAGTTGTTCAGGGATTCGTAGCAGAGAGATTATTACAAAAAATGCTGTACTGTTTGCACAACTCAACTTCTTTTAAATTTTAAAACCCATTATTTTCAAGAGCTGATGGATCTTACAATGAGGTTATATTATATACACAAAATGAGTGCATTGAAAATAAAAACAATTACTGAAATAGCTTTACTCTTATTGTATGCTGAGATACGTGTGGTGTGGTGAGAGATGTGATTTGACTGAAAGTGTTTAAACAGTTTAGTCAAATAATTGTGTTATCACATGCATGGTATGCCATACTAAAAAGTAGTTTCCTCGTAGATGGCTGGTGGCGCAGTGGGTATTTCTCAGTGGCTCTGTAGCATTTTGGTCACTTTATTCAGTCGCGATGTTTCATGTAAAAACTACATTTTCACACACAAAACACAGACGCATCGTGTTTGTAATTAATTCTAGTTTTGAAAATTGTTTTTTTTCTGCTCATTTCTTTTTCTGCTGTACGTGGTTCAAGAGATTTTCAATTCTTAAAATGGTTTATACATTTGTACACTGTTGAACATAAAAAACAAAATGATTTATGAACCTTCAAAATTGAACCACTCTTTGCGGAGATATTTAGCAACACACATCCATTAACAAGAGCTACAGGCAGCGCAGACAATAGGGGAGTTTGAGAAAGGAAAATACAGGTGAATGGACCAAGGGTGGACAAAAAAACACATGCCCCAGAATAGAGGGGAAAACTCACCCTGTGGGGCTGACCAGGGTGACCCTAGGAACTAAAAAGTAGTTAACCCCACCCAAGTCCCCCAGGGCAGACCCAGGTGGGGGTTTGGGGGGGGGGGGTGGGGGTGGTGGGGGGGTGGTGAAGAATAATAATGCTTCCGACGAATAAAAAATGTAGGTTCTGCCTATAGCTTCTATATGCCAGGACTTGAGTCCACAAGAAAAACCAAATGCAAAGTACACAGTGTTGTGTTTCATACCAATTTGCAATTTGTCATCCAGTTTGAAATGCGACAAGCGGAGCGCTTATAGAACCCTATATCTACTATGAAGATAAACAGGAATCATCGCTAGAGTGTTTACAGTTATACGCCTGGATTTTGACAGTTAACTGATTTTAAATGAATAAATTTGTGGCCATGCAGACAGCATTTTAATATCGAAAGTAGCCGCCATCTTGAAAAATCCTATTTGGTGATTGGTCAGTACTTTGTTACATGACTGACCTAGAAAACACCCTCCCGGCTCATTATCGGACTGTCCCGCAGACTGTTAGCTGTTTTACAAATAACTCCAAAAATATGGTGCAGAAAATTATTTGATTTTTACGCCTAGGGCATACAGGTTACAATTGACCTAATCGCATCTGACAGCCTAGACAAACTGAAGGATTATGTAAATACCGTATATGAAAAATCATGCGATTATTAATGAGAATATTGGGGTTTTTTTATTAAAATTATATATATATATATATATATATATATATATATATATATATATATAAATTATTTTTTAAAAAATTCAATCGTATAAAGATTAATCCCAAATAATTTGTGAAATAAATTTCAAAAGCATGCAAATGTATGTTTCTCTAAAATGTATTTTTCGGAAAATTACCTACCGATGGCATTACTAATACTATCATGTGGAAGATAAACTTAGCTTAAAGATTTCAGCCTAAGAAACTGTTGTCTATAAAAACACAACTAGGGAGGTGACTCTAGGGAGCCATTACCTGGGCAACAACCAGGGAGGCGACTCTAGGGAGCCATTACCTGGGCCCCGAGTAGCCTCCCTTCCCTCCCATCCAGGCAAATGTGCCGGGGTGTCACACCAGTCGAACGCTATAGCGCTTAGGCGGCAAGCGGGGCAGGCAGGAGGGCCATTCAAGTAATGCCATCGGTAAGTATTTTTTGAAAAAATACATTTTAGAGAAAAATACATTTGTTTCCTCAAAATATATTACCGATGACATTACTATGTCAAAGAATAGAGAATAGGAGGAGGGTGCTGCCTGCTAGGTCCCGCCACTGCTCATGCTTAGCAGTCGCGAACAGGAGCAACCTCCCCACGATTTCAGCCTAGCGTACCTTATGGCGCTAGCAGCGCTGGGAGGGAGTGTTGCGCCACAGCGATGTCCCCCACGAAGGCCAGGTTGTCCTGCTGGCTCACGAGGCCACGGAGGCAGAAGCGGGCAAAGGTGGAATTGGCCTGCCACCCAACAGCCGCTACAATGTCTCACATGGGGCAGTTCCGATAGAAACGCGACACTGGTGGAGACCTCGTGTGCACGTATGTACGCAGTGTCTTAGCACCCGCTGGGGAGAACTCCTCGTAGGCAGTGCGGATGACCCAACGCAGCCACGAGGAGATTGTCTGTGCGGCCATGTCGTCCCTGCCGGGGTGAGCGGCAGGAAGAGGCGGGTTCAGCCACGCCGGATAGGCTTTGTCCTGGGCAGGTAGACTCGCAGCGCCCGGACCGGGTCCTGACGGTGGGAGTCCTGGGTCTGGTCGAGCTCCCTGAGCGTGCGCAGGGTGATGACTGGGGCCCGGGTGGAAGGGAGCCGATTCTTTGCCAAGAAGGTGGGATTCGTGAGGAGGTGCACAGAGCCATCAGTCCTGAACTGAAGACAGGCCGGGTCCACAGAGTGCACATGCAACTCACCGACTCTGGACGCGCCAGCAGGTCTTCCGGGTGAGATGGTCCAGGCTGGCCAAGGGCAGTGGCTCGAACTTGCTAGAATTCAGCCAGGTAAGCATCGTGTCGGGGGTGGGCAGAGGAAGAGGGGGTCTGAGGCGAGGCTGAGATCGGTGGTCCAACTCCTGTTCCAGCTGAACGGGGCGACCAGGAGAAGGATCGCGTTGCACCCGCGGAGTTTCTGCAAGACTCTGGGCACCAGCACCGTGGGAGGGTACGCGTAGGCAGATGATTATCCTAGGTAGTTATTTACCGAGATGGATAACTAAGGAATGTGAAGTGTGTATGCATAAGTCGTTTATGATTGACTGATTGATTGTACACTGCGTAACGTCCCGACAGCAACAAGACTTTCTCACTGGACTGGACCAAAAGAGTAGACAGAAACACATGCCCCAGAATAGAAGGGAAACCCACCCTGTGGGGCTGACCAGGTTGACTGAGAACTAAAAAGTAGTTAACCCCACCCAAGTCCACCAGGGCAGACCCGGGTGGGGCAAGTCATTTATGACGGCAGTAGGTGGTTGTGTTAAGTTATAATCTTTTCTAATGTACGAACCCGTGTATGGTGCGTGCATCATCTTATGTAGTCTGTTTCAGTGTAGTGACTGAGTTATGGTGTGTTGCGAATCTAGTCTGTTTAATGAAGCATGTGCGTGTGAATGAACGTGTAGATTTATCTGTATCAGCCAGGTTACGTAATGTACCTCATATCATCCAACAGTGTCTATTTAGCAAGTGTCATGATATTAGAATTTTATTGTACAGAGTTCTTGTGTGGAGTGGAGAGACGTGATGCTGAGATGTCAGTCAACAGAGGCTGCAGCTGGAGGAACAGGTCATGAGAACATTCACCGCTCGGGGAGTGAGAGGCTTGGTGCCAAGACATCAAAGTCAACAGAGGCTGCGCTAGGGGAGCAAGTTGAGGGGATGATTGATAGATTGATTATACATTGCTTAACGTCCCGACAGCAACAAGACTTTCTCAGGACGTGCCTGCACTGCTTGTGAAAAAAAACAACTAAACATAACATTGAATGTATGTCGCCTGCCGGTCCAATACATTAAATAAACCTAACACATGGGGCCTAAATAAAGCTAAGACCATTTAGCAACACACATCCAATATCAAGAGCTACAGGCAGTGCAGATAGTAGGGAGAGTTTTAAAAAGGCAAATACAGGTGAATGGACAAAGGGTAGACAGAAACACATGCCCCAGAATAGAGAGGAAAACCCACCCTGTGGGGCTGACCAGGGTGACCCTGGGAACTAAAAAGTAGTTAACCCCACCCAAGTCCCCCAGGGCAGACCGGGTGGGGTAAGTTGAGGGGATGTCCACAGTTCGTGGAACGCGTGACTCAAGAAACTACATGTACACGCCAAGATGTGAAGGAAGGTGCAAACGATACCGAGCGATAACAGCAGTGAACAGGTTGGATAATGAGGCCTTGTACCTAACCTGGCTTGTATTATATTGTGTGTGGGGAGTAAGTGTGAAGACTGGAGAAGTGTGTATTTGTGAAGAGTATTTTTGAGTTCACGTTTGTTATTTATCATTATATTTGCCACAGAAAAGAAGAAGGGATGTTTTGCGTTTATACTGCACGAATGCGTCCGACGGAGAGTTAGTGTTGTTGTGTATGTGCCTGTTGCATTTGAGAGTCTGTGCGTGCAACCGGTTGAAAGACTGCATGCGTTACATGGATACCCCATTTTTGTGTTTGTGAAACGGTCATTTTCTTGCCAATTAGCATCTTAGTTTATTTTTTTAATTAAATTTGATAAAATACCTCGAGATTATTCCTCTATGGTCATACAATTTCAAGCTTGTTCGTCCTCAAATCGGGCTCTAGTCGCTGTCACACACACAGACGGAGCTTGGCGTCAAAAAGACGTTTTCTAGCAAGGTTTGCAATACTAGACGTGATGTCATTTTTATATTGTTACCTCTTCGCCAGAATTCGGGGCCCGCACGCCCAGCATATCGTGTGCATTCTCCAGAATGCTCTCAGACCAGCCCCATTTCAAAGTCTACCATATTTTTCAATACCGTAGACAAAAACTGTGTGTGGTTAAAATTTATGACACGTTGAATTTTAATCACTTCATGTCATTCAATTAGTTAACTAAATTGTAAATAAATTCTGGAAATCAAAATGGCTTTTAAGTGTGTCCTCGTGACTACTGGCTTCACTCCTTCACTGGCTTCCCATCCCCCAACGCATCCAAAACAAGATTCTGTCTCTCTGCTACAAATCCCTGAACAACTGCGCTCCTGCCTATCTCTAAGTTACTTCACCCCTACACTCCTCCCCGCTCCCTCCCGCACTCAGCACTTTCGGCCCCCGCTCCTTCTCTGTATACGGTCCATCCTCCTGGAACACTCCCCCACTCTCTCTCCGTCAGAAACACCCTCTCTCCCCCTTCCAGTCCGCCCTCAAAACTCACCTCTTTCAACAGTTCTAGCACCCCACTCACCACCCCAAGTTGACTGTCATAATGTATTTCACTTTTTGTGGTACGCGAGCCGTTGTCTAAGCGTGCGCAAATTGTGAGCGCGCGCTTAGAGTTATAATTATTATAAGATAAGCGCATTATAAATACCGTAATTATTATTATTAGTAGTATATTACTGAGTACTTGTTTCTGCGTTTTTATTTTGTCGTGCATAAAGACATAAACTGTGTTGGTTACTGGGAAAGTACATTTCACAATGAGGAAATTTCAGGTTTGGGTGTGTGTACTTAAAGCGTAGTGCACAAATAACGACTATTTTAAGCCACTTAGCCCTAACGCCATACAGCTGGACATGGATCAACTATGATAACTCAAGGGTATTGCCAGATTAGCTTGGCGCCATCAGGCACAAAGCTAATCTGACACTACCCTTGAATTATCATGCACAATCCATCAGTTCATAAGGCGACGCCTCCAAAGCGGAAGCAGGGTTAAATTGGTTAATCTAATACAGAGCACATATATATACCTTTTGAAATATCAAACAAACTTCAGGATCATCTGAAGAAAAAAAAACTCGTGCCCACTTTGCATGTTGGAATTGACACTTTGTATTGACATCAGCTAGACCACATACGAGTATATCAGACAGACACCTCACCCCAGCCAAGTAATGAAGTAGACATGTCATATCAGTAGTAGTGTCAAAATGTGCTAATGTTCTTTGTCAAAAGTCGTCTACAGATGAATAATAGACAAGAAAAATAATGAGCTTACCTTTCGTTGATGCTGTGACAGTACACCTGTGTGACAGAAACAGTGCAAAATGCTAAAATGTCATAACCTTCATGTATACTAATAAATTACTAATAACAATATAACAATAATATAATGGAGATTTGGTAAGCGCTTATTTTAGAGTAGCTCTAAGTGCTGATACCAAAAAACAAGAAAGGTAAAGCCATTATGGCTCACGTGGATGCCCGATAATAATGTGTGACCTTTGTGACAATAAGTAAAGGGCTGGCTTCTGCACCAGCAAAATCCATGTTTTCTCAAAATGTAAGTATTTTTAACACATGTCAACCCCCCGAGCCTTGACCTTTGCAATGAGTCATCTAAATTAGTTTGCAGAAGAAGGTCTTATCATCAGCTTGATTGAAGAATTTGCACAAAATAATGTTGATAATACCTACAATTTTATCAAAAATTGGCATTTTTATAAACACTTGCCAGCCTGTGACCTTTGACATTTCTGAAGGGTTATCCAAATTAGTATGCATAGATAGGTCTTACCATCAGGTATCTCTGTACCAAATTTGGGTTTGAAGTTGTGAATAGTATTTGAGATAAAACATCCTTTGTCAAAATATGGCTATTTTGGACTTGTTTCCTGAGCTCTTGTGACCCTTGACCTTTCCGAGGAATCAACCAAATTAATATGCATAGAAGGGTCTTCCCATCAGGTATCTCTGTAGCAAGTATGGGTTAGAAGTTGTGAATAGTATTTGAGAAAAAACATATTTTGTCACAAATTATGGCTATTTGGAACCTATTTCCTGAGCTCTTGTGACCCTTGACCTTTCAGAGGGATCAACCAAATTAGTATGCATCGAAAGGTCTTACCCTCAGGTATCTTTGTACCATGTTTGGGTTTAAAGTTATGAATAGTATTTGAGAAAAAATAAATTATGTCAAAATATATCTACTGTTTTACCTATTTCCTGAGCCTCTGTGACCTACGTGAGGTCACTCAAATTGGTATGTTTGGAAAGGTCTTGCCACAAAATTTTCTTGGGCCAAGTTTGAATAGAAAATGCCAACGTTAAAGTTTACCATGGATGACGGCAGACGGACGGAAAACCACTGGCCCAAAACAGACTCCCTTTTGCTTTGCACGTGAGCCAAAAAACACAAACGTGAGCCAACAAACACTCTCTCTCTCTTGGCTTGACTTCGCGAACGAAGATTTTATAGGAGTTGCCCAAGACGTCTGCAGGCTTGTTCGTGGCTGCGGAGGCCAATCCGGGACAGGCAGGTTCGACCGCAGTGGCTGCAGGGGGAGGCATGGCCAGGGTTCTGAGTTGCGGCATCTCTGTTTTTTCCCCTGAGCCGCTTGTCCTTAAGGCTAGCTCTGCGAGAGTCCTCAAAGGAGACAGCTGCCTTGTAAATGGTGGAGCGCCAGGTGTCACGGTCCACAGCAAGCAAAGACCACTGGTGGTGGTCGATTTGGCAGGCACTAAGTGACTTTTTGAGACAGTCTTTGTATCTCTTCTTTGGTGCCCCTCTGTCACGGTGTCCAGTAGCAAGCTCGCCGAACAGGGTGATCTTTGGTAGGCGATGATCCTCCATCCTGGAGACATGCCCCGCCCAGCGGAGCTGTGTCCGCAGCAGCAAAGCCTCGATGCTCACAGTTTCAGCCTGTTCAAGGACCTTGACGTTGGTGACATAGTCACTCCAGTGAATGCCCAGGATGGTGCGCAGGCAGCGCTGGTGGAAGAGTTTGAGGAGTCGTAGTTGGCTGCGGTAGAGGGCCCAGGACTCGGAACCATACAGCAGGGTGGTGAGGACCACAGCTCTGTACACGCTGATCTTGGTGCCTGTTTTCAGCTGTTGATTGTGCCACACCCGCTTGAAAAGTCGCCCGAAAGCGCTGTTCGCTTTTGCCAGCCTGCTGTCAAGCTCCTTGTCCAGCTTGGCGTCCGACGTGATAATGCAGCCGAGGTAAGTAAACTGGTGCACTGACTTTAGCGATATAGCGATACAAATTTGCCTCGAGTTATAAATACTCACAAACCAGATAGGTGAGGCTAGCGCTGGCAGAATTGTACACAAACCAAGAGGAATCACTCAGCGCCGGAGAGACAACAGATCCCCTGCCCCCACCTATCAGGCACCCAATCGCCAGCCCACAGAGAAATACGCAGGTATAGAGTAAGACGATCATTTGCATCTTCAAAAAAGATGCATCAGGTCTCTTATATAACCCATGTCTTTCTCCGGAACTTAGGAAGTAAGCAGGGGAAACATACATACACAAACACAGTTTACACGAAGCCTCACCTATCTGGTTTCTGGCGATTGGGTGCCCGATAGGCGGGGGCAGGGGATCTGTTGTCTGTCCGGCGCTGAGTGATTCCTCTTGGTTTGTGTACAATTCTGCCAGCGCTAGCCTCACCTATCTGGTTTGTGAGTATTTATAACTCGAGGCAAATTTGTATCGCTATATCGTTACATTGTTCTGTAATGTTCTGTGCATCTACTGTGGGAAATTAGGGTATTTACCTGACCACATATGGTAGTGCACCTTCGTGTTTGTGTATGTATGTTTGTGCCTAAGTTCCGGAGAAAGACATGGGTTATATAAGAGACCTGATGCATCTTTTTTGAAGATGCAAATGATCGTCTTACTCTATACCTGCGTATTTCTCTGTGGGCTGGCGATTGGGTGCCTGATAGGCGGGGGTAGGGGATCTAACTGTTGTCTGTCCGGCGCTGAGTGATTCCTCTTGGTTTGTGTACAATTCTGCCAGCGCTAGCCTCACCTATCTGGTTTGTGAGAATTAAAACAGCAAAAACCGTGTTGGTTGGTAACTAAATAAACTTAAATAACTAGCGAATTATACATCCAATAGTAATAAATTTTAGCATTTCCGAAAGGGAATTTAAAGGGCTTTGCAGTGTACTAAATTAGGAGAAATTAACACTAAGCTGAATTTATTGTAATTTAATAATGACTGCCACAAGGAAAATGAAAGGCGAAACAGCATGAAAAAGGTAAATGGGTCACTCTACAAAGCTGTGTAACTCAAGGGGTGCCTACTTTCAACTGGCTGTAAAAAACATCTGCCAAGTTACTTTACTCAATGAAGGGTACTATTCTGAAAGAAAAAAAGAAGATAGTGGTAGGGTACCATTCTGTTTCAGAGTGATGAAAGAAATAGTATTGATAACTGCATGGGAAAAAAATCAAGTCTTTTGATGTTTAATTAGTCTGAACGTGTGCGACGATGCACGAAAATGGCGGTCCCGATTGTGACATAGCTGTAACCCCTCTTCTGTCTTGTGTTGAGGATCTTTCATTTATGGTTTAAAATATAAACATATAATATTATGTAATCATATTGTTCTTTATAGTTTTGTAAGTGATCATTATGATCTCCAGAAACGTCATTTAGAATGCACTTTAACCTTCGCCGTACCCCGTGGGTGCAGGCGTACCCACACTTTCATTAAAGTTAATGGTTCTTGGTCATTTTTTAAGTCTCGACTTTGAAATTTCATGACTTTGTCAATAAACGTTTTGTCTATGTTTTTACCGAAAATCGTGTTGTTTTGCTCGTAAACAACGGAGTAAATAAACAACAAAACATTGTATAATTATCCTTCGCCGTACCTCGTGGGTGCACAGTCACCCATCCTCGCAAAGAAGAAAACTTACACGGCATAGCTCGTGGGTGCACCCACGCCAAATTCTCGGACAAAAATTGCCGTGGCACCGGTTTCAGAAGCGATCCAACATGGGAATATCTACACGTGGTTCCAGCATCTTCGACTGAGGTAAGGCATGGGTAACATTCACCTATTGTTGAATAAATCTTGGCATTAAAATATACAGCAGTGTTGATTTAGTAATCATAATCAGTTAATTTATGAATTTGTTTGATAAATGTACGTCATGTGTACGTAATCAAAAGATGCCGCATGCTGTTGCTGATAGCGACGCAGAGAAATGGCCCGGCATCACCGGTGCCATGAAACATATGCCCCCCTCCATAATCATGGTAACACAACAACTTTTTAAGCGTATTTTTATCCGGAATTATGGAGATATCTAATGTGTGTGTTGTTCCATAATTCGCTAGTGATAGTGATCGCTAGTGCGTTTTCAGAATAATGGAGAGACCCAATATCTTTGATGCTCTCAACCTAGCGGTAAATGACGAACACTTTCCTGTTGGTTCACCTCCCTCCCTGGATCCAGGTGATGGTAAGTTCCAATGAAAAAAAATGTTCCCGGTTCAGATGTTGTCCCCAATAGCTGATAATCTTCTTTACATCTTCTGACTGAAAGGAAAACGCTCTATCACTCCCGCCCTCTGTGTGTGTGTGTGTGTGTGTGTGTGTGTGTGTGTGTGTGTGTGTGTGTGTGTGTGTGTGTGTGTGTGTGATGAAATTTCTATAATGTGTTATTGGTAATCTTTCAGACGAAGAAGAGGCACCAACAATAACATTGGATGGTGATACCACAAATGACGTTCTGTCTTTTGATGATGACGGCCTCATCGAAGGAGAAGACTCTACAGATGAAGACGAACCTGACGTGATTGGGAATGTAAACTACTACAGACCGGCTTCAGCAGCTGATGAAGATGATGCTGAGTATGCTCTTGACTCAGACCCGGAGGAGGATGAAGCTGAAGACTACCCGTATTTGGCCGATCAAATAGGCAACCGCCGACAGAGAAGAGCTCCTGAAAGACGGAGGATTGGACAGACTCAGTGAAACATTGGTCATCTTGAAGAGACTGTCTTCACTGCCAAAGATGGAACAAAGTGGAGCTCGGTCCCGCCATCTGCACCATCAGGTCGGACCTCTACTGAAAACGTGTTCCGCGTGCCAGCCAGTCAACTTGTAGGATGTGCTGATATTGAAGAGCCCTCCGACGCATTCCAGCTGTTCTTTTCCCAAAAGATGGTAAAGTCGATCGTCAAGTATACAAATCTGGAGGGCAAGCGTCAAAAGTGAGATTTTCAAGAAACAGACGAGGTGGAGATCAAGGCTTTTCTTGCTTGCGTCCTGTACATGGGGGCAATGAAACAGAGTATGCTGTCCTCGGATGTCTTCGATCCTAGTGATGGAATGAGTTTCATACGGGCAATTATAAGCAGAAAACGCTTCCTGCAACTAGCAACATACATGCGATTTGATGACAGAGCCACCAGGACAGCCAGAAGAAGTTGGGATGTCTTTGCTCCATTCCGTGAATTCTGGGATGACTTTTCTCACAACTTGTCAGTTCACTACATACCTGGCCCCTTCATTACAATAGATGAGTGCAGCTGGTTCCATTTCATGGACGCTGTTCGTTTCTCCAGTATCTACCATCAAAGCCCGACAGATACGGGATAAAGATTTTCTGGGCAGTGGATGTGGAGAACAACTTTCCTCTGGTAGCTGAGCCGTATCTTGGGAGACCACTGGGCGCTGAACGTCAGCAAAATCTGGGCAGAAACGTGGCGATCCGTTTATCGACACCTTTCTTCAAGAGTGGACGGAACATTACCACTGACAACTTTTTCACAGACAAGGAGCTGGCAGACACCCTACTGAACAACAGATTGACGTTGGTGGGCACTGTGCAAGGAAATAAGCGATTTCTTCCAGAGCCATTCAAACAAAAGAAAGGCCAGCCAGTACATGCGTCAACCTTTGTTTTCCAAGAGAAAACTACAGTTGTCAACTACCAGTCCAAGTTGGCTAAGAACGTTGTTCTCATGAGCACAATGCATCATGATGCTCAAATTGATTCAGAGGTCCCTAAAATGAAGCCGGACATAGATCGGTTCCACAACTCAACTAAAGGGGCTGTTGACGCTGTCGACAAGATGGCCCATTCCTTCTCAACAAAGAAGGTCACCAAGCGATGGCCTATGGTATTCTTTTACAACGTAATTGACCTGACCACAATCGCTGTCTGTGTCATCTGGAAACTAAAATTTCCAGACAGTTCACTATCAGGGTTCATACAGACCTTCAAGAAAAATTTTTAGGGCCTTTTAGGGCCTGTTTTAAGAAAAGAATTAGGGCCTTTTAGGGCCTGTTTTAACATCTAAAAATAAAAACAAAATAGGGCTATCACGACACACTAAAATACTGAATAAAATAACATTTGGTCAAGAGTACGACTGGGCGTCCAAATGGTGTGACAAGCACCCTGCATTTTCAAAAGCAAAATAATTTTAATATTTCATATAAATCTGATGTACCTTTGCATACATAAACATTGACACGAAGTAAATTTTTTATGTTATTTGCAGTTTGGTTGTTATTGAACTTTGAAGTTTAAAGTTCGAAGGTAACATTTACAATGTCACACATTTAACAATTCACAACAAGCACAAGCTGTAAGCAATTTTTTGCATTTGTATGTTTCAAAGTATGTTCGCCATCCAGAATATATGGTATGTCTATAAATAAAGTGTGTTAGTGGAAAATGCAACCTTTTATGCCACAAAAACTGTTTGAACATAACTTTACACCATAATTTCCAAAAGCCACTAATTTTAAATTCTACTTGGAGAACTAATTTTAAAATGTTATGCTAAATGCACAGAAACAAGTCTCTAATTTAAGTGCAAAAGCCAATTGAAAAAATAATGAAAAGAAAATAATATATCAATTATATCTATAAAGTTTGCTGGACTGCTTGAACGTAACAATTTACACCCACAATTTGGACGCATACTGTAAACTTCGTAAAGGGTTTGTTTCATCTATCACCCATGCATCCTCTTCAAAACCTTGATATAAATCACTACACCAGTTGTCTTCAGCAAAAACAACAGATTAGTAGAGATAAATAAGTGCCTTGACTGTTTGAACATAACTCAACATTTACACCATTCTGAGTATAAATCTTAAAAAACTGGATCATTTGATTTTCCATGTAAGAACCACAAACCTTTCATTATAAAAACAAAGTACATACTCTCAAAATAACATAAGTTTTAATAATTGACCATTTGTCAGAATGTGTTGTAGTAGTATGATTTCTGCTGACAAAATTTACAACACGTGTTATGTTCAAGCAGGGTCTTACTTTATGGTGAATTATGCAAAAGCAACTCACTCTAGAAAATCACCAACTCAATGGTAATTTTGGCCAACACTGCAAACATCTTGTGACAGTAACAGTGATTTTTCATAGTGCAGCATACTTTTGAAAATCTGAGTTCCATGGAACATGTGTAAAATGTGTCACGTTTTGTTCTCAAGTTATAATTCGGATTTGGTAAAAAAAAACTGTGATAATGTCCCAAATTCTTCTGTGGTCACCCAAAAATCATATATCACTGGAAACCTTATCCATTTCAGGGTTCATACAGACCTTCAAGAAAAAAATTTAGGGACTTTTAGGGCCTGTTTTAAGAAAAAAATTAGGGCCTTTTAGGGCCTGTTTTAACATCTAAAAATAAAAACAAAATAGGGCTATCACGACACACTAAAATACTGAATAAAATAACATTTGGTCAAGAGTACAACCGGGTGTCCAAATGGTGTGACAAGCACCCTGCATTTTCAAAAGCAAAATAATTTTAATAGTTCATATAAATCTGACAGATGTACCTTTGCATACATAAACATTGACACTAAGTAATTTTTTTTTAATGTTATTTGCAGTTTGGTTGTTATTGAACTTTGAAGTTTAAACGTAACATTTACAATGTCACACATTTAACAATTCACAACAAGCACAAGCTGTAAGCAATTTTTTTGCATTTGTATGTTTCAAAGTATGTTCTCCATCCAGAATATATATGGTATGTCTATAAATAAAGTGTGTTAGTGGAAAATGCAACCTTTTATGCCATAAAAACTGTTTGAACTTTACACCATAATTTCCAAAAGCCACTAATTTTAAATTTTACTTGGAGAACTAATTTTAAAATGTTATGCTAAATGCACAGAAACAAGTCTCTAATTTAAGTGCAAAAGCCAATTGAAAAAATAATGAAAAGAAAATAATATATATCTATAAAGTTTGCTGGACTGCTTGAACATAACAATTTACACCCACAATTTGGACACATACTGTAAACTTCGTAAAGGGTTTCTTTCATCTATCACCCATGCATCCTCTTCAAAACCTTGATATAAATCACTACACCAGTTGTCTTCAGCAAAAACAACAGATTAGTAGAGATAAATAAGTGCCTAGACTGTTTGAACATAACTCAACATTTACACCATTCTGAGTATAAATCTTCAAAACTGGATCATTTGATTTTCCATGTAAGAACCACAAACCTTTCATTATAAAAACAAAGTACATACTCTACAAAATAACATAAGTTTTAATAATTGACCATTTGTCAGAATGTGTCGTAGTAGTATGATTTCTGCTGACAAAATTTACAACACAACTACATGAACTGCTGGACACTTACAACTGTACACTCTCTGACATTCTCAACAAGCATGCGCCACTCACCACCAGACGCGTAACCTCACGTCCCCCGGCCCCTTGGCTAACGAAAGAGCTGAAAGATGCCAAGCGTGAGCTTCGAAGCACTGAGAGACTGTGGAGGTGTAGTGGTCTTACAGTACATAGAGACATGTTTGTGAAGCAGCGTGCTGCACTGAAGTCCTCACAGTGTGCAGCTAAGAAAGACTTTGTTTGTGCCAAACTTGAAGACTGCATATCTAGTCGTCAGCTGTTTGGCCTTACAAATGAACTTCTTGGAAAGAAAAATGCACCTGTACTCCCGAATACCATTCCTATGAATGATTTACCTGATAAGTTTTGTCAGTATTTTTATTCTAAGATAAGCACGATCCGTCAGGAACTGGACAACTGTTCTGATGCTGTGTCCTATTTACCATATGACGGGCCTGTGTTACATGCGTTTACTGCCGTCACAGAGGAGACTGTAAAGAAACTAATTATTTCCTCACCCACCAAATCTTGTTCCCTTGACCCCATTCCCACCTCTATACTCAAGCTATGCCCTGATGAGCTTGTCAGTGTGATAACCAGAATTATTAACTTGTCTCTGGAGTCAGGGTCTGTGCCTCGGCATTTTAAGCAGGCTGTGGTAATTCCATTGTTAAAGAAGGCAGGGATGGATGCAAACTTGCTGAAAAATTATAGACCAGTGTCTAATCTTCCCTTTCTTTCCAAGATTCTGGAGAAAGTTGTGCTGAGTCAGCTCATGTCACATCTCAGTAGTAATGATTTACTTGAACTGTATCACTCTGCATATCGAAGAAATCACAGTACTGAGACAGCATTGCTTCACATTACCAATAGCCTGCTTACACATGCTGACGTCGGACATGTCTCTTTGCTATCATTATTAGACCTGTCTGCGGCGTTTGACACGCTGGATCATGGGATTCTTTTAGAACGCCTACGCGTGTCTTTTGGTATTTCCGGTCCAGCGCTGTCATGGCTCAGGTCTTAGCTTTTTGAAAGATATCAGTCTGTATACATGTGTGAATGGGATCATGTCTCAGCCTGTGCTTTTGAAGTATGGTGTCTCACAGGGGTCAGTTTTGGGTCCTCTGCTGTTCTCTCTGTACACTAAACCAGTTTCCCGAATCATCAGCCAGAATAGCTGTGAGTATCACAAGTATGCTGATGACACTCAGATCTCCAAGTCTGACCATCCTGGTAAACTGCAGACCATTGTCTCCAATGTGCAGAAGTGTATAGTTGAAGTCAAAGACTGGATGACTTGCAACAGACTCAAGTTAAATGATGATAAAACAGAGAGCATGCTTGTTGGTACTCGAGCTAGAACATCCGCCTCCAGCAGTGATCATATTTCCATAGGTGGCCAAGACATTTCTTTCAAATCCGATGTAAAAAATCTGGGTGTATTCCTGGATTCAAGTTTATCGATGGAAAAACAGGTTAGCCATCTTTTGCCGCACTGCCTACCTGGAGCTCCGCAGAATAGGCATGATCAGATGCTTTTTGACAGAAAAGGCTACTGCCCAGCTCGTATGCTCTCGCATTCTGTCCTGTCTAGATTACTGTAATTCCCTCCTTGCTGGTATCTCATCTGATCAACTCACTCGCATTCAGCGTATCCAGAATAATGCAGCCCGGTTAGTCCTTCGCAAAAAACGTACTGATCATGTCACACCACTGCTAAAGCATCTCCACTGGCTACCTGTCAACAGAGAATAGAGTACAAGCTGGCCACTTTGGCATACAAACACTATGACAATACGCTTCCTGCATATCTGTCTTCTTCCCTTGCCTCACACAATCCTAGTAGAAGTCTACGCTCAAGCTCACAAAAACTGCTTGTTCAGCCCAGAGTCAGCCTAAAAACTGCTGGTGCCCGTTCTTTCAGTTATCAGGCCCCTCACGTCTGGAACTCACTTCCACTGCATGTCCGTCTTTCCCCTACCCTGTTGACCTTCAAAACAAATTTGAAGACCCATCTTTTCCAGGTAGCATATCAAGATTAGCTTAGTCTGGATGTGCTGCCTGGAAATGTTGGTTGTTTTCCCCATGTAGATAGGCTGTGTGTGTGTGTGTGTGTGTGTATATGTGTGTGTGTGTTTCATGTTAGGAATGCGCCTACATGGTGCGAGCAGATGTTTATTTAAAGAGTGAGTGCGTTCTAATTTTTCTCCTTTTTAATATTTTTTTTTTGTGCTGTAAAGCGCTCCGAGCTTGCTGTTCGTGGGGAAGGGCGCTATATAAAAACTATGTATTATTATTATTAACACGTGTTATGTTTAAGCAGGGTCTTATATTATGGTTAATTATGCAAAAGCAACTCACTCTAGAAAATCACCAACTCAATGGTAATTTAGGCCAACACTGCAAACATCTTGTGACAATAACAGTGATTTTTCATAGTGCAGCATGCTTTTGAAAATCTGAGTTCCATGGAGCATGTGTAAAATGTGTCACGTTTTGTTCTCAAGTTATAATTCGGATTTGGTCAAAAGAACTGTGATAATGTCCCAAATTCTTCTGTGGTCACCCAAAAATCATGTATCACTGGAAACCTTATCCATTTCCCTACAACATGATGTATGCCTTAGTTTGATCTGACCACTTCTGATAATTTTGTAGCAGGTTTTGTGAGGGAGGGTGTAGATTTTACCACTAGACACCCAGTCTAACTCTTGACCATTTACCAAATGGTGTTCATAGACATTTCTTCTCCAATACAAATCCTTATCCAGCAAGTACTTAATCACATTCTCAGTTTCTGGTATGTCTCAAGTAAATTGTCCTAGTCATTACAAAAGCATAAATTTCTTACACTGGCTGGAGTAAACACATTGTTCTTGCAGCACAGTCAAGGCACATGGAAATCTTAAACTTCTCAATCACAAGACGAAGAAGAAAAAGCTTGCTTTGTCTGCCTTGTCCTTGTTCTACTGTCAAACACTTTTTCAGGTTGAGGGGAGAGAACAGTACACTGAATCAGCATACACTCGATATGGAGTTACTTCCCTTGACCGACTAAACTTCGAGATTGATCGGCAATATCAATGGGTTTGATTTTCGTAACCGATTTTCCTTTCTGATTGTTTTCTCCCAATTTTTTTTTTTCTGTTGAAAAACTTTTATTCCTCTCAGGCTTTTACGTTTTTAGGGCCTCCAGCCACCCCGTTTTCATTTTTAGGGCCTTTTAGGGGCCCCTAATTTTTGTCTTAAAATGTTAGGGCCTTTTAGGGCCCTGTGCGAACCCTGACTATCAAAGAAGAACGCGAGACACCCCTTCCTCCTGAAGGTCACGAAGCAGATTGCCCTAGAAAATCTGCAACGACGGCTGGCGGCAAGGAACCTTTCAAGGGATCTGCACAAAGTAATCGCCTTCCACAAACAGCGAATCGGGCAGGAGCTGGTTCCAGGTGCAGGGATGAAGAGAATGCGGGGCACACCCTTGGGAAAGAGGAAGCCGGATAAATCACCTGGTGCAAAGGCAAAGCGGAAGTCGAGAAAGGAAGAGGAGCAGAAAAGGCAGGGCCGTTGCGACTCTTGCGACTGGAGACGGTGCTTGGGTCTGCTTGGGTCATGCAGTGCTTGGGTCTGCAAAGATCATCTCTTTGTGGTCTGCCAAGACTGCAGGGCTTCATTCAAGTCAGGCGATGTCGTTCACATCCTGCAGTGAGTACAAGCTGGTTGACTACGAACATTCATCAGTTCAAGATCTAGACCTTTTTTCAAGAACTTGCAGTTTATCAACACAGGTGGTTTTAGCAGTGAGCACAAGTTGGTCCACATGGAACTTGAGTTCAGCAGTTGAAGACTTTTTTCAGGAACTTCAGTTTATCAGTTCATGTTCTTAAATTTCATGAGTTATGACTAGAAATAAACCACTTACGCCTCCCCTCTCTAGGTGTGTTTGTGTGTGTGGGTGTGTGCGCACGCGCGCATGTGTCTGTGTGAGAGAGAGAGAGAGAGCGGGAGAGAATGTGTAGCTGTAATGGGATAATTCATATCGCTACGCCAACTAGCGGAAAAACCTGGAGAACGCTCACTCACATGTGCGTGAATAAACACACACACACACACAAACACACTTACTCACATATATAATGCCTATTTAAAACCGTGGGCAGCTGTGCACCCACGAGGTAGGCCCAGTACTATGAAAGGGATTGCCTATACAAAAACCATGGGTAGCTGTGCACCCACGAGGTACTGTGTGTAAGTTTTTTAGCGAGGTACGGCAAAGGTTAAAAGGATACAATTTAGTTCATGATTGACATAACACGCGTTTCCACAACCAACCAAAGTACACACTTTGCCATTCAGACATGTCTAGCGTATGAATTTCTCCTATAATCACGTTCTTCAAGATGGAGGATGTGTTTCGAATATATGTTTAAAAGGGTATATAGTTTGGTAAAATTTTTGCCCGTCCTGTATTTTGAGCTTCAAGTTGGACATGTGCTTTCGTTTCCTGTTTTGATTGTTACGTCAAACTGAACAAAACAAGCTCAATTAATGCAAAGCACAGCACTTTCGAGGACTTTTCTTGCCATAGTTTTTTATGTGTATTGCGGAAGGATATTTGCGCACAACGGTGCTTCCCTTCCTTTGAACAGAAAAAGCCACACGTTTTTGTTTTCGCTTCCGTTTCTTCTGGGCGTGTTACGCAAAACAGAGCAATCCATATCGAACCTTTAAGTTTAAGATAAGTTTAAGTACAAACTTAATGATGAGTCCAAAATCATGCAGTATACCTAGATTTAGATACTGTTGTCTTGTGCATCGACTTTGAAGGATGTTTATTACAATTTTTGGTAAAGATACTTTGCTCCTTGATCAAGCTTAGGTTTTACTCGTTCTGAATCTGACGCTTGCTAAGCTCAAATGAGACCACCATAGACTTGTTCTGACTTTGATTATTCCACTATGTACTCATGTTTGGCCCATGGAATACAGTTTTCTATGAATTTATTTTCAAACACTTCGTTTGAAGTGTAACTGTCCTTGACACTTATGTTAAACGCAACCAGAATACGAATGACAGTCCCACATGTTTGATTTTTGTTACGTCAACCACACGAAAATGTTCGTTATTGTTACTTTGCTATTTAGCACCACCACATTTACGGAATCCCAATGCCGTTAAAGGGGCAAGACCGACCTTTTTTAATGCTTCAGTTCGCAAAAAGCTTTTACTGGGATTCAGTATACACACCCACTTAGACAGTGACCACCCTATTGTCCCACCAAATGCTTTCTTTCGTCCGTTCAAAGCGAAAACAGGCCACCGGAATCTTATGACTGGACCCAGTGAAAAGATTGATTCTGATGGGCAATGACGCCATAACTATTCTATACGACCTTAGGTCATCTGCATAATTATAACCAATCAGAGACAAGATACCCCAAAGTAGAACTGACATTTGACAAGGGAATACAGAGCTTGGCTTGACCGCACATCCGTAATTTGGCGATCTTCCTTTGGTTCCGCGAGCGCTGGTGATTTTCAGATTCATGATCTGCAGTAGAAATTTATCTCTTAATGATTTCACAAGATTTTTAACCTGTTTTATCATAAAGTTACGAGCTAGTTCATCAGATTTTATGCTGCAAGAATCTGAAAACTAAGGTGTGTGTCAAAATTGTGGCTGGTCGTGACACGTTTTTGTCTGTGCGGGTTCTCATTCACTCGATTCACAGAGGTAGTGTTTCTGCTGCAATGGCGCATTTGTCGTTTCCAGAGATGCTTTCAGTTACTTAGAGTTCGATGTGTGAGATGTGAAATTGCAGTGCAGAAAGTGGATATAAATACCACTGTTCTGTTTCGTGCTTCCAAGGGATATGAGGATCAAAGGTCAAACTAGGCACCGTGAACGCTGGCTCAGTCGCTTGCCGCGGAGACCGAGTCAAACAAGCCACTTAGCAGGTCAAGCGGAACCCGCAATGATTTTGACAGCATAGCGAGTATGGAAGGTTTATTTTACATTCTCGTGGAAAATTATGTCAAAAGGATGCCGGAGAACATCAGTGCATGTGTACACTGACATGTGTACCCACACCGATGACCTCGTCTGCAGTATTGACCGGGTTCTGCCTTGTGACATAGGCTAGTAAATATGCACAAATTTAAAACGAGACCGATGCAGACAATAATCTGCGCTCTCGGGTACAAAAACAACACACCCACCAAACAATGAATTTCGATATTTGTTTGTGCTTCAGCATTACTACAATTACGGAATCCCAATGCTGTTAAAATAAGTATGTTTTCTTGGGTTTGATGTGACCTAACGATTTAGATTGTCACTGTGACATCTCGTTATACAAAACTATGCACATAATAAAAGATTTTAACTATTTTTAAGGTTTGGTCTCTCATATCATGCTATTCTAGACTATAGAGTCACGAGTCCCTACAAACTTATCTTTCATTTCATATGAGAGTTCACTAATTTCACTGATGAAGAAAGTTGGTTTCCATGTTACATCAACTACCTTTTTTAAACTAACACATGGTCCTGAGCAACTGCAAAAGTCTCTATTTTCAAAATGTTCTTGTCAGTGAATTTGCTACATCAGTACATGTTACTTATGTTGTTTCACTACATAGAAATGATCTACATATCTTAAAAATGCTTGTGGGTAAACTAAATGAGCTGCCTAGACTAGTGACTTTCCATTTTTACTAAGTGCTTAGCGCAAGCTTGCTTCCAAAACTGTCATTATTGTGGGGTTTTTTTGTGGTTTGTCTTGAAGTGTTACTAAACTACAATAAACTGTCTTGTTTGATCCTGCCTTTCATTTTTGTACCGTATTTACATCTCATTGGTTTCTGTGTTATGTCAAACAAATTTCATACCATGTAACTTTACATGCAAATACATATTTATCTTTTTTTCGGTCATAACAATAATAACATCATACTTTGGACATGCATCTCCAAGAAAAATGGTAAAAATAAGTATCCCATTGAGTTCGGTTTTTCATGGTTGGTGTCACACTTTTGCTCACACGGCTTTGTTGAGTGACCCAAATCTAAGTAGGCCTGGTTACCGATCGTACAAAAACCAAATAAATATTAAAAGCAGGAGCTGTGCTGAATCTAATGACTATTGAAACAGCTTTCTACGTTCAATAGAACGGAAACACTAATTAAAATACGATATAATGTTGATAAAATGCGCGACTTTAGCGATAAACCTAGGATTTCCAGTCTACGATGGGGTAATACCCCAAGCCCACGCCACGATGCTCAGAGCCAAAGATTGAGGCAAAGTTACGACGCTAACTACGTTTTTTACTCACTACGCTCATAAATCTAAACTAATAGTTACAAAACACATATCACTCTTTAGGAAAATGAACACAGAATACGAAGATGTGTTATTTTGGTATTTTAAACAGGTATCGTGGCTAATTTTAACGATAAAGTTGACAAAATTACTTACCGCCATAGCTCATGAACAAATGGTCGATCGCAAAATAACAAACCTAGAACGGATTCAAGATTCTCTCCTCTGATTGGATGCCAAATTTCTGTGTTCTACGTCATCACTGCGTGACCGTGCGGTCACTTTGCACCCCCAGGGTGTCGGGTCCCAAAAAGCCCAACAAAGAACGGATGTGACGTATACACGCATCATGGGCGTCTATAATATCCGGTCCAAATTAGAATTACCTTCACCGTTTGCGCGAGTGGAAAGTTGAGCCGAAGCCCAACTTAGGACAAATGTAGCATTGTCTTGTTAGTACCTTATAAAGGCTTAACTAGGCGAGACTAACCCGAACCTCGTCTCGGCGAGACACCCGAGACAGTCAATGCGAGATACCCGACCCACCCCTTTACATATCATCACAAGCGTCCCAGTAGCCCTCTTGTTGACAGAAATTTCTTAATAGGGACGGCACGCGCATCACAAGCGTCCCAGTAGCCCTCTTGTTGACAGAAATTTCTTAATAGGGACGGCACGCGCCGCCTCCCATCTGGTTTCACTGAATGCCGGGCCGGAGAGGGGTGGGTTGGGGGTTGGTACGGGTCAACACTGACCTATACTGAAACACAACCAGAGCAGTGGCAAATGCACTGACCCAGATCTTTAGTTCACGGCTGCAAAGTCTGGTCACTACTGACTCTGAGACATTCCTCTCCAAAAATTCCAAACTCAGCCTTTCCACGTCGGTAATGGGGTTCCATTGCTAACGACGCAGTCGGACATCTTTGTTTTTAACTCACGTCAAATGCTCGTTTTCTTTTTCTAACGTTTCTTGTGGTTTTTTTATCTATCGCCTATTTCATTCAAAATGTGATTTTGCAAAATAAACAAAAAGTGATAAAATTTCATTTAAAAATGGACAGCAATTAATGAAATAGTTTTTGTTTTGAGTGTATTTTGGGCTGATGCGGCTTAGTTTCCGAGGGCACTGACGTGGAAATTAGCAAAGTCGTTTCTGGTACACTCTAACTAGGGCATATGGGCCCCAGTGTTTCGTGAAAACGCTTGAAACAGACCAGGCTACGTCAAGTGTCACACTAGAAAAACTTCCGATCGCGGCCTGGCCTGTACTTTCTTACTTTTTAGCCTTTTCAAGTCGGCAAAGCGATCGCTGTCGCCATTGCTAACGACGCTGTCCGACATTTTGTTTTTACTCTCCTCTCACGACTTTTTAAAAAATGTGATATTATGGCAATTGTTATTATACTGCAGTATTTTGTTTATGGTAAAATATTTTTAAAAAATGGTTCAATATAAACATTTTATTTAAAATGCTTAGAATGATCTACAGTTGATACAATACTTTGGCTTTGAGTGTATATGTATTTTAGTGTTGTTTGGCTGCCTCACGTGGTGCATGTGTAAGATTCCAGACCAGAACTGAACTGTGCAACTTAAGTATGAATGTAAGGGCTCATACACTTTTCAAAGTAGCCAGTCAGTTACAACTTTCGGCTTACACATGTGAGCAATCGAAAACCGACCGACACATTCCACACGGTTTCCTGAGCGGCTAGCTCGAACACTAACTAGCCAAACTCTTTCTGGTACTCTATGACTAGAAAACAGAGGTAAATGAAACTTGCAGGGAGATATTAATCACTAAAGGTTTCGGAGCCTTTAAGAGACATGAAAGTATATGCCCCCGGCAACATAGACACTGCCGCCGGTTTCATTATGGCACTGAGGTGGAAAGCGCTCTCTGGTAAGCTACAAGGGAACAGAACTAAATAAAATGGGCAGGCAGAGTTAAATCACTGAAGATTTTGTACCTTACGAAGATACATTTAGGTATATGCCGCCGACATGTTCCCTGCAGCTCTGTACATTTTTCCATCCTGTCCCGCTTTGCCCGAAAGGAATAGATTCACATTAGCCTCTGATGTCCAAGGGGCTCGTGAGATCCAGCTCTTTATGACAAACGCCCTTCTCAATGCACCAGTTGCAGGGAGGGCATGGGTGGCGGTTGTGAACAGACTCATATAACCCACCAACACACACGCTGCAGTTCTGTACAGTTTTTCATCCTGCCCACCCCCCACCCCCCTTTGCCTGAGAAGAAATAGATTCACATTAGCCCCTACCAGTCACAGGGGCTCGTGAGATCCTGTCCTGTATGCCAAACATAATCCACCCCAGATGTTCCTATGAATGTGGACGCGGTCAGTGTCCAGTAGTGATAGCCACACGGCCCCACATGTGGCCCTCATTGCTGGAAACCGATCCGCATCGGATGTTTATACTAACAGAGTGAACTGAGGGACTAAAAGCCCTAAGCATGAAATAGAAGGATAGGTGATTTTAATTGTGGCACAGTCTATCCCCTCTTTATTCTATTGGACTGAGTGTGTGTGTGTGTGTGTGTGTGTGTGTGTGTGTGTGTGTGTGTGTGTGTGTGCGTGTGTGTGTGTGTGTGTGTGTGTGTGTGTGTGTGTGTGTGTAACCAAGCCGTAATTTTCACACACGCATGCACGCGCGCACACACACACACACACACACACACACACACACACACACACACACACACACACACACACACACACACTCATTCAGTGCATTCTACATTTTTATGTTCAGCCCTTTTGGCCACGGAATACAGTGCCGTTTCCGTACTGTCCAGTCTCTTAGCTATAGTCAATATTTCAAGGATCCCCTAAAAACACTACCGCCCATCAGCTGCACATTTGCCATGCACAAAATAACAACAACAACAACAAAAACCAGCACATTGACAGTCTCATTTCTTGGTTATGAACCTGATTCCTTACCAACCCCACACCCAAGCACAGCTGAAATCAGCGTGCCCCACAAATCACTAAGTCAGCGGCAACTCAACATAGGCCCACTATTGTCCACTGGATAAGCTCAGGATGGAAAATATTACTAGGAAAATAAAATATTATGATCATGATCTACGAGTGTGATTGAGTGGCTGCAAGTTGCACCATAGGTGAATTTCCTGTACATAAAGTCTTTCGAACAATAAATTAAATTAGCTGCTTTATTGATTTATCCCATAGGTGAGGTAGCAGGGATAATATGGGCAACCTAGAAACGTGTACAACACATGCGGACCACTCTTTATTCTAGTCACACTGTGACCTGTGAACACGGCATCCATGCTTGCGCGTACCAGCTCTTTCCCCGGGCGTTATAAGTTTGAGCATGTGTTCAGTCTTATGCTAAAACCTGACTTTGTCCGCTCTGAGAAGAACTGCGCAGTTCGTTTGCGGCAGCAGGTTCTCAGTAGCCTTTGTAAATGCAGGGGCAAATGTACATATATGCTAGGACTAGAAGCGGTATATTGGCCTGTCTCCTGCACGGTTTCAGTTTCAGCAAGCATACTGGCCTGCAATACCAGCTTGGTGAAAATACATAGATTGTAATGAGTCTGTGCAAGTTTTGAAAACCTTCGGTGGTAAACCTCTCTCGTGATTTATACTATAGTGCTCCTCAGTTCCCGCATCAGAGTAGGGTTTGTCTAACGTGTAACCCCGAGGCGGCCGGCGAATTTTCGCAAACGAATGCGGGCGCTTTTGTGTACGTTAGAAGCCTAGTGCCTGGCGTTAGGTTTCAAATGAATGGCCAAACAAACGCATACTTTGATTGTGCAGCATCAAATCTAACGCTCGTAGCACGTGAGGTCAACACAATACACTCAAACAAAAGTAATTTATCAATAGCTGACCATTTAAAGCATTCTAAATAAAACATTTGATTTTAAACACTTCGAAACATTGCTACAAGTTTCCTGGCAATATAGCAATAGATTATCAATTTCCACAGTATCACATAAAAAAAGAAAAACAACCGAAGAGAGTAAAACCAAGATGTCGGACCGCGTCGTTAGCAATGGAATCAGCGATCGCTTTACCGACTTGAAAAGCTGAGAATTTTTACAAAGGAAGGCCTCAGAGTAAAAATAGACTGTACAGAGACCTCGGGAAAGGGTTGGAAATTTGTTTACAGTACACATAAACACGCCGGCACGACCAGGGAGCGATAAAGCGGCAGCGGCGAGCTGTTAAAGCGGCCGAGGCGTTGACAGTTTCTGTCGTTATGTTGGGGTAAGAGGCAGTCTGGCACCAGATTCTAGCGAGGCCTTGTTTCGGCATGCTAAACATCTGGGTCACGGACATTTGACACTGCTCTGGGTGTATCAATTTACAGGTCAGTGTTGGCCGGACAGGTCGTAGACCCACCCACCCCCACCGCCCCCCCCCCTCCCACCCCCACCCCTGCCCGGCATTTAGTGAAACCAGATGGGAGGCGGCGCGTGCCGTCCCTATTAAAATGTTGTCTGTCAACAAAAGGGCTACTGGGACGCTATATAGGAGCTTGTGAGGTTCGGCGAACTCTCCGAGACAAGATCAGACGTGCCGAACCTAATAAACGGGTGGTACGGGTATCTCGCATTGACTGTCTCGGGTGTCTCGCCGAGACGAGGTTCGGGTTTGTCTCGCCCAGTTAAGCCAGCCGGATGCCGAACCTGACTGTGCGCCTGTTGTTTCAAGTCCATCCATGTCACGGGTAGTGCTCATCGGTATACGAGTCTGCGGGTCGAACCCTTGAGTTCATGTGTGTGTCGCGTTTTTGCTTTAGATTAGAATTATTATTTCATTTTTTATTCATGTACATCAGTATTACTGACTCCGTTTTTACTGACTCCGATCTGTGTGTGTTAGTGTGTGTGTTTCAGTACTAGTTCCTCATCATATTAACGTGTGTGCCAGTGCGTGCGTGCGTGTGTGTGTGTGTGTGTGTGTGTGTGTGTGTCAGTGTGTGTGTGTGTGTGTGTGTGTGTGTGTGTGTGTGTGTGTGTGTGTGTGTGTGTGACGTGTGTGTGTGTGCCGGATGGTGTTTGCGTGAGCAAGGACATGATTGAAACTGTTTCCGGCGTTTCATCTCTCTCTGTCTCTGAATACGTTCGTGTTCCACATGCATATATATTATGTATGGTGTGTGTGTGTCAGTGTGTGTGTGTCAGTGTGCGTGTGCACACACACACACACACACACACACACACACACACACACACACACACACACACACACACTAAACAACAACAACAAGAACAACCACAAGCCAGATATACTCCTTTAAAAGAATCTAAAACTGATGCGAGTCAGTTGACAGTGAGGTGAAAGAGCAGCGTGGAAGTGACAAGCCAAGCACAAGCTGCAGGAGGACACTCAGTCCACTATCTGGCTCTGTTTACCTGCGGGGGAGCATCATGCAGTGAGTCAGCCTGAGTGTAGTAGCCGCGTTACACGGAGGGGTGTCGTGTGAACATAAAACACGCCTAAGTAGATGGGGTGTCACCATGTGTGTAATTTTCTATAATTTCGGACCGTGCGCACCTAAGAACCGTAAGTTGACTAACTGATTTCAGCTGGTCTGTGATTTTTGACCTTACGTCCTCCGGCCGTAAGGTCCAAAATCACAGACCAGCACTCTTCATTTCATGGCAGTGTTTGCAGTCGATCGGTGGTGGTGTCATATGACACTACTTACCATATGTGAGTACACCAGTAAACTTTGGATGGGACAAACCGCCAGGGGACCCAATTTTTCTTGTCGTTATATCCGGAGTTTGTTATAAGCGAAGTCATTTACAGTCGACTCCTCTGACAACAAGGTCGGATGTAACAACTTTATTTTTCAGAGGTGCCCGACAACACTTTTACTATACACATTACTTTGCTCTTAACAAAGTCTGGATATAACGAGAAAATGTGGGTCCCCAAGCGATTTGTTATATACCAAGTTTACTGTGTATAGAAAAACTGCTGTCGGGACCTCTGAAAAAGTGTTGTTATATCCGACCTGGTTATGAGCGACACGGACTGTTATAATACAGAAGTTTTTCAGTGGCTAAATTGTAGTGTCAGACATAATTAAAGTACCATTACGCCTAATTCAAGTTCAGACCCATTTCAGCGCCATTTGTGTCTATGAACTTTAAGGCCAGTTGGGACACGCAGCAAAAGCACACGTGTAATCGCACCTATTTATTCTGCGCAGTCGTTAGCGTGTCAATCTATTTTTAGCTGTTTCTCGTACTGATAGCGTATTTTTAGAACGGAGTGGAGTCATTGTCAGGTTACTTGATATAAAGACGGCGTGTGCTGAACTGGATTGTCCTGTGTCTAAATGAACCGTAACTAGACCTGTGTGTAGCGCTTCGTAACCATCTGTTACAGAAGTGTATCTTACAGCGGTAGTGGGCCCGAATTTGTGCAGCGCCGTCTGTGATTTTTGTCTAGTGTGATGATAATGCAGACGGGGAAGTGGCGCAGTGGTTAAGGCGTTTGCCTCCAATGCCAAAGGTGCGAGGTTCGATACCGGGTTCCGGCGTTGGATTTTTCTCCTCTGGTAAGTGTCACCGTCTGGGCAGTGGGCAGATGTTCACATCTGCACGGGACATAGACGACCCCGGCCCCCACGAGTCCCCTGCTGCCTTGCAGGCCTGGCCGCTTGGCTGCGGAAAGGCTAAGGGAGGAAACCCCTGACATCAAAGCCCCCGTGTCTCCGGGGAAGGCTTTTGAGCCAGAGACTAAGACAAGGACAGTCTGATATAAAACCTACGACCTGAGGACCTCGATGCCACCGTCCCAGCTTGCTAGGCCATGGCAAACGAACCAAGGGTTTAAAGGGTGGGGCCAGTACTGCGCACACTGCACTCCACCAAAAAGCTCCACCGCGCAGGCTTTAGGAAACGCCCACGGACTATGACACTGAACTTTCCAAGTCCTGTAGCGATGGGCAAGGGGCAAAACGGCAGGTGAAAGATGTCACTGGAAGCCGCAGTCTCAAACCTGCATGCAGGCGGTTCAGGATATTGGTCGCCTGATGTTGACCTGGGGATGACAACATCACTCGGCACACCCTGAACGACCAAGCAGCCTTCTCTAGGGACAGCACTGCTTGCTCCACACGGAGAGGGGCCTAGAAAAGGTGGCCTAACCAAAGCTCATCCCCTCGTAACCCCATTTGGCTAGCCGCGGTCAACGGGCATCGTCTCATGCGGTCAGAAAATAAGAAAAAACAACGGATCCACTCTCATGACGACCACGACCGGACTCAACGTAGCATGCTGGAACATCCGAACCATGCTCGACACAGCAGACAGCGGACGCCCTGAGCGTCGCTCCGCCCTCATTGCCCATGAATTGCGGAGGTTAAACATCGACATTGCCGCGCTCAGCGAAGTACGCCTCCCGGAGGAAGGCAGCCTCCAAGAACTTGGCGCTGGCTACACCCTCTACTGGTCAGGCAGGCCTGCATCAGAAAGACGGCTCTCAGGCGTGGGCTTCATGGTGAAGACCCCCATTGCGACTAAGTTGGAAAACCTACCAACGGGTCACTCCGACCGCATCATGACCATGCGCCTGAGACACCAGCAATACGTCATCCTTCTCAGTGTGTACTCCCCAACCCTCCTGGCAGAGCCTGCAGAAAAAGACAAGTTCTACTCTGACCTGCGCAGCCTCCTGCAGAGCACCCCTGCAGACGACAAAGTCATCATCCTTGGTGTCTTCAACGCCAGAGTGGGCCAAGACTCTGAAGCCTGGAAAGGAGTCCTCGGCAAGCATGGCGTTGGGAACTGCAATGACAATAGTCGCCTACTGTTGGAGCTCTGTGCAGAGCAGCAACTTGTCATCACCAACACTACTTTCCAGCAAAAGGACAGTCGAAAGACCACCTGGATGCATCCTCGCTCCAAGCACTGGCACCTTATCGACTATGTGCTAGTGCGTCAGAGGGACCGCAGTGACGTCCTCCTCACCAGAGTGATGCCCAGCGCAGAGTGCCACACTGACCACCGCCTTGTTCGCTGCAAACTCAGGCTCCGCCTCAAGCTGAAACCCAAGAAAGGCCCCCCCCCCCCCCCAAGAAAAAGCTTGATGTTGCCAGCCTTCAGCGTGACGACAAGAAAGCTGCCCTTCAGGCCGATTTACAGCGCATGCTCAAAGACACAGTTGATCCAGCAGACTCCTCCCCTGAAACACTCTGGGAACAACTGAAAACTGCTATTGTAAAATCTTCTGTGGAAGTCTTGAGCTTTGCTAGAAAGAGGAACAAAGACTGGTTTGACGAAAACGACGTAGAGATCCAGGAACTTCTAGCAAAAAAAAAAAAGAGCCGCCAACCAGGCCCACCTAGCCCAGCCTTCCTGCCCTGTGAAGAAGTCTGCCTTCCGCCTCATCTGCAGCAGTCTCCAGCTCAAGCTTAGAGAACTCCAGAACGAGTGGTGGTCCAGACTCGCACAGAGGACCCAGCTCTGCGCTGACAACGGTGACTACAGGGGCTTCTACGAAGCACTGAAAGCAGTGTATGGCCCTAGGCACCTGGTACAAAGTCCCCTGCGAAGCGCTGATGGACAGGCACTCCTCACAGATAATACCTCCATCTTGAACCGCTGGTCGGAGTACTTTCAGGACCTCTTCGGCGCTGAGCGCACTGTTCAAGAAACAGTCATCCTCCAAATCCCACACCTTCCACTAAAGGTTGAATTGGACGAACCGCCCACCGCCGAAGAGACCCTCACAGCCATCCACCAGCTCAAGAGTGGCAAAACAGCAGGCATTGACGGAATCCCGCCAGAGATATGGAAACATGGAGGCCCAGCACTGCACAACAAGCTCCACGACCTCTTTCTCTGCTGCTGGGAAAAAGGAACACTACCAAAGGATCTCCGTGATGCAGTCATCATCACCCTGTACAAGAACAAAGGAGAGAAGTCTGCCTGCTCTAATTATCGTGGAATTACCCTGCTGTCCATTGCCGGGAAAATTCTCGCAAGGTTGCTCCTGAATCGGCTGGTACCTGCCATCGCAGAAGACCACCTCCCAGAGGGCCAGTGTGGCTTCAGAGCAAACAGGAGTACCACCGACATGGTCTTTGTGCTGAGACAGCTTCAGGAGAAGTGCCGCGAGCAGAACAAAGGGCTGTACGTAACGTTTGTCGACCTAACAAAAGCGTTTGACACTGTGAGCAGGCAAGGTATGTGGCAGATCCTGGAGCGACTAGGCTGTCCCCCAAAATTCCTCAACATGATCGTCCAGCTCCACGAGGACCAGCAAGGCCAGGTCAGACTAAACAGTGACCTCTCAAAACCATTCCCCATTCGCAACGGCGTGAAGCAAGGCTGCGTGCTGGCACCGACCCTCTTCACCATCTTCTTCAGCATGATGTTGAAGCAGGCCACAGTGGACCTCGACGATGAGGACGCAGTGTACATCAGGTATCGTCTCGATGGCAGCCTGTTCAACCTCAGACGACTGCAGGCCCACACCAAAACCCTAGAACGACTGATTCGTGAGCTGCTCTTTGCTGATGACGCTGCCCTCGTTGCACACACAGAGAGAGCCTTGCAGCGCATTACGTCCTGCTTCGCAGATGCCGCCCAGCTCTTTGGACTTGAGGTCAGTCTGAAAAAGACAGAGGTCCTTCATCAGTTGAATGAGTGAGCTTAGACCTGCGCTATAGCGGAGCACCTTGCTTAGTGGCTGGCGCAAGACTAAGCTCACTGTTCTTTGACCAAAAAAAAAAAAAAAAAAAAAAAAAGATAGCCTACTAACGCTTTGAGCCGGTTAGGAGAATTAAGTAAAGAAACCCTTTCCAAAGAGCGTTTATTTCTCTCTTTCTGAAATCTATGTTCATTCAACTACAAAACGCCACAGCCGTCAAAGGAACATGGATACTAATTGATCTCACCAAGAGGCATAGATCCTCATGAGCCCCCGCAGTCACAGGGGCTCTACGTCTCTTGCATAATTTGGATTGTGTTAATTTTTTGTTACTGGCAGGGATGGGCTTCAGTATCTAGATATAACGACCGGTATTTTTTTTATTATTGCGAGAAAATCACAGTCATTACAGTACCTGTTTTTCACAGTCAACATTTTTCATCGACTGGAAGTGTTTGCATACAGACGACTGGTTGCGGTTCGCAGAAAGATAACTCTAGGATGATATTTTTCAAAAGTTGGGGTGGGAGTGGGTGGGGGACGGGGACGGGAGAGGTGTACAACTTTTTGTTTCTGCAGTTCTGTGAAAAAAACACTGTTATGCCCATTTTTGAGTCGAGCGAGATTTAAACTTTTCTACAATGAAAATCTCGCTTTTATCATAGTCATACTGGCTTTTGCCATAGAACGGCAGCATTGCACCCAAATATGTTGAGCACAGAGCGCAGATCCACTTCTAAACATCAAACGACGGAGAGTGAGGGGGGGGGGGGGGGTGAAGACGGACGGGGGGGGGGGGGGGGGGGGAGTTATATTGACACACTACCCTGATACTGCCCTTAAAAATAAACACAAGGACGGGGAGGGTGAGGTGGTTTGATTTTCATTTTGATCTCGGTGCTGACAGTGAACAAAAGTGGTGCCATGCGTCGCCTAACGACTCAGCCTGAGAGACTGTACGTAGCTAGTGGCACATTAACTCTTTCGAGGCCAGCCGCATCCCGATGCGCGGCTTATGCCGCGCATCCGGATGCGGCTGGCCGCGAAAGAGTTAATGGCGCCTGACTTTACCTGTCATGTCATGGTATAGGTATGTGGGCTACTCAAACTAAGAACTCGCATAGTTAGGAATACAAAAAAATTATACAGTACGTACAGTCTCTCAGGCTGAGCAGGCAAGGCATGTGGCAGATCCTGGAGCGACTTGGCTGTCCCCCAAAGTTCCTCAACATGATTGTCCAGCTACACGAGGACCAGCAAGGCCAGGTCAGACTCAACAATGACCTCTCAGAACCATTCCCTATTCTCAACGGCGTAAAGCAGGGCTGCGTGCTGGCACCGACCCTCTTCACCATCTTTTTTAGCATGATGTTGAAGCAGGCCACAGTGGACCTCGATGATGACGATGCAGTGTACATCAGGTATCGTCTCGATGGCAGCCTGTTCAACCTCAGACGACTGCAGGCCCACACGAAAACCCTAGACCAACTGATTCGTGAGCTGCTTTTTGCTGATGATGCTGCCCTCGTTGCACACACAGAGAGAGCCCTGCAGCGCATCACGTCTTGCTTCGCAGATGCTGCCCAGCTCTTTGGACTCGAGGTCAGTCTGAAAAAGACAGAGGTCCTCCATCAGCCGGCACCCAAGACAGTGTATCGCCCTCCTCACATCACCATTGGCGAGTCTGAACTAAAGTCCGTGCACCAGTTTACTTACCTTGGCTGCATTATCACGTCGGACGCCAAGCTGGACAAGGAGCTTGACAGCAGGCTGGCAAAAGCGAACAGTGCTTTCGGGCGACTTTTCAAGCGGGTGTGGCACAATCAACAGCTGAAAACAGGCACCAAGATCAGCGTGTACAGAGCTGTGGTCCTCACCACCCTGCTGTATGGTTCCGAGTCCTGGGCCCTCTACCGCAGCCAACTACGACTCCTCGAACGCTTCCACCAGCGCTGCCTGCGTACCATCCTGGGCATTCACTGGAGTGACTATGTCACCAACGTCGAAGTCCTTGAACAGGCTGAAACTGTGAGCATCGAGGCTTTGCTGCTGCGGACACAGCTCCGGTGGGCGGGGCATGTCTCCAGGATGGAGGATCATCGCCTACCAAAGATCACCCTGTTCGGCGAGCTTGCTACTGGACACCGTGACAGAGGGGCACCAAAGAAGAGATACAAAGACTGTCTCAAGAAGTCACTTAGTGCCTGCCAAATCGACCACCACCAGTGGTCTTCGCTTGCTGCGGACCGTGACACCTGGCGCTCCACCATTTACAAGGCAGCTGTCTCCTTTGAGGACTCTCGCAGAGCTAGCCTTAAGGACAAGCGGCTCAGGAGAAAAAACAGAGATGCCGCAGCTCAGAACCCTGGCCAGACCTTCCCCTGCAGCCACTGCGGTCGAACCTGCCTGTCTCGGATTGGCCTCCGCAGCCACGAACAAGCCTGCAGACGTCGTGGGCAACTCCTATAAAATCTTCGTTCGCGAAGTCAAGCCAAGATATATACGCCGCACACAGGTCTGACGTGTGTTTAACCCTTTCACTGCCGAGAAAAACGGAACACCGACGAGCCAACTGCAAGAGGCATAAATCCTCATGTGCCCCCGCATTCGCGGAGGCTCATGAGGATCTATGTCTCTTGCCGAGACAAATATGTATCCATCTTTGTGTTGTGGTTTTTGGTCGCTGCGAGTGAACAACGATTTCCGAAACAAAATATGCGTTCAGTGGTAGTGAAGGGGTTAAGTTTGTAAAATCTGGATGAAAATCAAAGCGCGGAAAGCCCAGCGTTTCAGATCACGTAGTGACAGGCTAGACATGGAGAGGAACAGTCTTGACGTTGAACAGTTGTGAGTTGCAATTTATGTGTTTTTGTGAAAAGCGCCTAACAATACGGATAATAATAGTAATAATAATAACAATAACAACAATATAATAATAATGCAAGTTGATATATAATATAGAATAATATTAATAAAACTAATATAATAATTATTAAAATAGTAATATAATATTATTATTAATGCGAGCCGATTCAACTGTGGTCTACACTCATTTATATTATTATTAATGCTATTATTATTATTATTATTATTATTATCATCATTATCATCATCATCATCATCATCATCATCAGAATCCTGACTCGCTTATGGTGCTGGCGTTAAGAGCTGCATACATTATTTTACATTGTAACAGCTGACTTTGCTTACGAGGTCGGATTTAATTTAACAAAAGTCAGTTATAACGAAACCTTTTCAGAAGCCCTAAGTTTTCTACGAAAGCCGGGAACCACTGTTCTGAAACATAAGGTCCAAAACCTCAGATCAGCAGATTCTGACCTACATGATTTTTAGATTTTAGGAGAAAATGTAAACACCACCCAACTGCAAGAGGTATAGATCCTCATGAGCCCCCGCAACTGCGGGGGCTCATGAGGATCTATACCTTTTGCTGACACCACTTTCAATCCAGTGTTCCTCAGGACAGCCAGGGATTTTGACCTTGAATCTATACCTCTTGCTGACACCACTTTCAATCCAGTGTTCCTCAGGACAGCCAGGGATTTTGGCCTTGAATCTATACCTCTTGCTGACACCACTTTCAATCCAGTGTTCCTCAGGACAGCCAGTGATTTTGGCCTTGAATCTATACCTCTTGCTGACACCACTTTCAATCCAGTGTTCCTCAGGACAGCCAGGGATTTTGGCCTTGAATCTATACCTCTTGCTGACACCACTTTCAATCCAGTGTTCCTCAGGACAGCCAGGGATTTTGACCTTGAATCTATACCTCTTGCTGACACCACTTTCAATCCAGTGTTCCTCAGGACAGCCAGGGATTTTGACCTTGAATCTATACCTCTTGCTGACACCACTTTCAATCCAGTGTTCCTCAGGACAGCCAGGGATTTTGGCCTTGAATCTATACCTCTTGCTGACACCACTTTCAATCCAGTGTTCCTCAGGACAGCCAGGGATTTTGGCCTTGAATCTATACCTCTTGCTGACACCACTTTCAATCCAGTGTTCCTCAGGACAGCCAGGGATTTTGGCCTTGAATCTATACCTCTTGCTGACACCACTTTCAATCCAGTGTTCCTCAGGACAGCCAGGGATTTTGGCCTTGAATCTATACCTCTTGCTGACACCACTTTCAATCCAGTGTTCCTCAGGACAGCCAGGGATTTTGACCTTGAATCTATACCTCTTGCTGACACCACTTTCAATCCAGTGTTCCTCAGGACAGCCAGGGATTTTGACCTTGAATCTATACCTCTTGCTGACACCACTTTCAATCCAGTGTTCCTCAGGACAGCCAGGGATTTTGGCCTTGAATCTATACCTCTTGCTGACACCACTTTCAATCCAGTGTTCCTCAGGACAGCCAGGGATTTTGGCCTTGAATCTATACCTCTTGCTGACACCACTTTCAATCCAGTGTTCCTCAGGACAGCCAGGGATTTTGGCCTTGAATCTATACCTCTTGCTGACACCACTTTCAATCCAGTGTTCCTCAGGACAGCCAGGGATTTTGACCTTGAATCTATACCTCTTGCTGACACCACTTTCAATCCAGTGTTCCTCAGGACAGCCAGGGATTTTGACCTTGAATCTATACCTCTTGCTGACACCACTTTCAATCCAGTGTTCCTCAGGACAGCCAGGGATTTTGGCCTTGAATCTATACCTCTTGCTGACACCACTTTCAATCCAGTGTTCCTCAGGACAGCCAGGGATTTTGGCCTTGAATCTATACCTCTTGCTGACACCACTTTCAATCCAGTGTTCCTCAGGACAGCCAGGGATTTTGGCCTTGAATCTATACCTCTTGCTGACACCACTTTCAATCCAGTGTTCCTCAGGACAGCCAGGGATTTTGGCCTTGAATCTATACCTCTTGCTGACACCACTTTCAATCCAGTGTTCCTCAGGACAGCCAGGGATTTTGGCCTTGAATCTATACCTCTTGCTGACACCACTTTCAATCCAGTGTTCCTCAGGACAGCCAGGGATTTTGGCCTTGAATCTATACCTCTTGCTGACACCACTTTCAATCCAGTGTTCCTCAGGACAGCCAGGGATTTTGACCTTGAATCTATACCTCTTGCTGACACCACTTTCAATCCAGTGTTCCTCAGGACAGCCAGGGATTTTGGCCTTGAATCTATACCTCTTGCTGACACCACTTTCAATCCAGTGTTCCTCAGGACAGCCAGGGATTTTGACCTTGAATCTATACCTCTTGCTGACACCACTTTCAATCCAGTGTTCCTCAGGACAGCCAGGGATTTTGACCTTGAATCAACAAAGAGTGCGGCCCGAAATACAATCTGCGTCAGCTCCTGCTGGACCCGCTTACCTCTTGGAGCTCCTTCACTG